>CM053562.1:43024454-43151748 GCA_028646485.1 Cryptoprocta ferox
GTTTGTGATCCACTCTGGGTGTTGCAGTATGGCATGAAAGTTAGTACTTGATTGGGCGTGCCTTGTACATATTTAAAGCTAACACTTTCACTCACGGTGTGGGAGTTCATCAGAGCCCACAGGGACTTTCTCACCTGGGGTTCCCTTAAAGAGCACCAAGGGCAACTCTATTCTGGCTGGTCTGGGCCATTGCTTGCATCTTGTCTTATGCAAATAGCCTGCCCATTCTGTTGCCAGGAATACCTATAGAACTTTAGTTGTACATTGTGAGTTATTTATTTAAAAATAATTCAGTATCACAGGTGTCATATTTATGTAATTTGTATTTGTATTATACCCTGCAGGTACTTGGTAAACACTTAAAATACTTTAATCAAGAATATGCTACGGATAGTGTGTTAGCATTTGAAAATTAAGAACTTTTGCTATTTCTACTGAGATAAATAAGGAATCTATAGAATTTTAAGTCAGTGGTAGATTTCAGTTAACTGTTAAACTATCATTATCTCAGTCTGTATTAGAGGATCTGTAAGTCAGCATAAAGGCATTTAGAAATGTATGTATATTTGTTGAATGGGTAAGTGATCAAGATATGTTTATTTACTAGTAAACTTTTGAGCTCTAGGGAGTTTTAACTAACTAACTAACTAACTAACTAACTAACCAACATCTTCCCAGTGGGGGTTTTGGTCTAGGTCTGCATTCAGTTTAATGTACCGCCATGTTATGAGGGAATCTGTTGTATTACAAAATGATAATGTACTAGATGTAGAACTGAATACTGCTGCAATAATAGGTGAATGACTGTTGGGGGTCTGTGTGTGAATGATTTTTTCTATGAGTGTGGCAAGCCTTGCTTGCATTACAACATATCACCGGGTTGTGAGACTTTCAGAGAGAATATTTATAGTGTTCATGTCTGTCTATTTGAAGCCTCTGGTCTTACAAGTGACAGTGTGAAGAAATTGAGTATTATCACTTCTAAACAGGTGGCCAGTTTTAACTAAGACCTCTCCATCCTTGATTTGCCCTGATAACAACTAGCGAGCCTAGCTTTTGTTCTTTGGGAGGAGATGGGTCAGAAAACAATATACTGTGCTCCTCAAGCTCAAGGTGAGCCATATTAGGTTATCTGAGTGGTCTTTATAAATCCTCTATCTTTTCACATTATATGAAAAGGGAAGTACCTCCCATTCTTCCCTTTGGGATTGTAGTTGGGAATCACAGTACATAAAAAACTCTAAGTCTTTTTTAAATCTCTAAATCCTGACACTTATTGTTTTTATGTAATCATGTAGTCAAGAAGTTTAAGATTAAACAACGACAACAACAAAAAAGACCTTGCTTTCTATTACGTTTTATTTACTTATTTATTTTTAAGGTTTATTAACTTATTTTGAGAGTGAGAGAGCACACACACAAGCAGGGCAGGGGAAGAAAGAGAGGGAGAGAGAGATGCCCAAGTAGGCTGTGTGCTGACTGGGAAGGGCTCAATCTTATAAACCTGAGCCAGTCAGGATCATGATCATGACCCGAGCCGAAATCAAGAGTTGGACGCTTAACCCACTGAGCCACCCAGCCATCCCTCTATTCCATTTTAGATAGCAGACTCATAATGCAATTTGGAATATGGGAACAGTTTGCATCCATTGTGTTTGAGCCTCAGCTTAAACTGAGATAGAAAGTGGGAACTGAGGTAGTTCAATTTTGATACCATACTATGTATAATAAAACATAACTGCTAAAGAATAGTATATTCAGGTAAGATATTAGTTTTATATTGTATCACATAATCTTATAGTTTTCAGGCTACCACTGAACCATTTACTACACTAAAACAGTGATTTAATCTAGTAAACCAATTGATTATGCCAAACTATAATTGTAAAAAAATATATATTACTCATATAAACATAAAATGAATGTATCTAAAAATTATTTCATTATTGAGGGGACTAGAGAGATACTAAAGCTAGTTCAAAGGACAATTGAAGAACTGTTACAGGAATTTAAAAATAGTAAAATAAGAAATATAAAACATACCAGGCTGAATATGACAGTGGTTAATATCCTATGGGTCAATGAAACCATGAAATTTGGGGTTATCTTTTTTTACTGATGAGAAACCTGTAAGCTAAGATGTGACTTTACAGTGTCCAGGTGGTAATAAAATAATAAAGAGCAAAGTCTAACTCAGGTATATTCTCCTAGAGAATTAAATAATTTATCCATGATTGTTTTAAACAATTTCCCTCTATAGCACTGAAAGGACATACCACATCTTCTTTGCCTTCTCTAAAAATATTGGAAATTTTTCCCTAATAAATGACAACATATTTTTCATTTGAATATATAAAGCACTTCAGCTATTTTAGATAATTAAATGAGAAAATAATGATGATAGACTAAGCATACCACAGTATAAAAGATACACATTTCATATCCCTCAACTTCTTTGGACCTCCATTTCACATACTAATAATAATAAATTTGGAATAGCTGCTTTCTTGGGTACTATTGACACCATAAACAGTTAATTTATTTTTCTAACTGTTTGAACTATTAGCAACTTTCAACTCCGTGTATCTCTTTTAAATGTTTCCTTTGTTTCACTGACAGCTCTCTATCCTACTTTCCATTCTAAGTATCTGGTTACATTTATCTTATTACTCATCTTTGTACTATTTATAGTCTTTTTCTCATTTTTTTCTTTTCCAGGGATTTACTTCTTCTTTGCTAAATACTTACCTCTTCTCCCCAGCTGTGAGATGTCAGAGCAATTAAGACCTAGTCCTGGACCACATTTTATTCATTCTACATTCTCTCTCCTGGTGATCTGATCCATGCCTATTGCTTTAAATGCCATCTCTAGAAAATAGTTTCTGAATCCATAGCTCTAGTGAGACTCAGATATCACCACCAATTGCTTAATCAGTATCTATGTATGCATAAATGAAAGTCAACTCAAAGTCAACCAGTCCTAAACCAAACTCACCATGTCTCTTTCACTTTTTCTCCTTCACTATTCCCATTTTAATGAATGACCCCATGGTGAAATCTGGCTGTATAAGACAGATGTCCTAAATGCTTCCACCCTCTCCCTCCCTTATACAATTCATAATTGAGATTTTACGGGTTCACTTCCTAAATATCTCTCAAAGTCATTAATAGTTTTCTGCATCAGTAACACTATGACTCTAAGCTAAACAGTACCATCTCTTATCTCGGTGACTACAGATCCCTCCTAAGTAGTCTCACTAATATGTACTTTCTCTTCTCCATTTTCCCACACTGTAAAGAAGGCAGTCATTTTAGAAATCACATCTGGGCCAGTTGCCCTTTAAAACCCTTCAATGGATTCTTATTTCTCTTAGGAGAAAGAGGAAATCTGTGTAAGCTTGGCCAGCATAGTTATGAACAAGAGCTGTGGCGCCACACTGCCTGGGCTCAAACCTAACCTCTTTCACACTTCAGCTGTGTGAACTAGAAAAGATGTTTTCTTCTCTGAGTGCCTCAGTTCTCAGATGAATCATTAGTAGTACCTACTTCATATAATTGTTTTAAAAATTGAATAAGCTAACACAAATAAAGTATTTGAGCAGTGTCTTTCACTCAGTTAGACATCGATTTACCATAGTATTAGTACTAGTTTTTAATTATTATTTCATGATTATCTCTCTCTCAGTATCTGTAGTTTAGCCATATATTGTTTGTTTTAGCTGCTGAAAACCTCGCGCTTAGCCCCACTCCTGCATTTGCACACACTACTTCCTTTACCTGGAATGGTCTCTTCCCCACTTTCACTTCTGGGGGGGGGCCTCAACCTTTATTGCGATATCCCTTAGTTTTGGCTCCACTTCTCCAAGTTGTACCTTTATTAAATTATCTCCATTTGAACCAAGTGAGTTGAGTCCTGTTTTCTGCTGGGAGCCTGACTGATACAGAAGCTCTGCCCATTGTAGACACTAGGGAGCCTAGGCTGATGGAGATTTATCTCAACACATTCTTCTGTGAGCCTCATGGAAGAAAAAGAGGGTGTAGTGATTAATTCACTAGCTCTTTACAGCTGCATCCTGGAATGAACAGCTTCTGCTCATGTTCAACTGGCCAAGGTAAGTCATATGTTCCCATCTCTCTTCAAAGACAGAAGAAAAGTACAGTACCATTTTCTTGGGAAAGAAGGTGGAGTAGAACACTTATAACTCTGTTGACCCTTATGACTACCAAACTAAGCATAAGCAAAGGCATGAGAACATGAAAGTGCACAGATGATTGGAGATTAATGATGGTCCAGTGTGAGGGGAGCTTCACATGTGTTGTAGGATTAGACAAAAGCATCTGTGGGGTGAGGTCAGTGAGGGCTATCATGTCATGTAAAATTCATGTAATACTGTTTTCCTTAAAATTGAAAAGAAGGCATAGAAAAAGAAATCTGAAAATAAGACAGGATCATGGCTATATTTTAGAATATTAAGATTCAGTCATCGTATCCTTAGTATAGATTCTTTAATGAAGGGAGATTATACAAACTGTTTACATATAAATTTGGAAATATAACACACTAGGCTTATTATTTCAGCATCTGGAATGTAGAGTTGACTAGGATAATAAATTGTATGCTTTTCTATGTTAGGCAGAGGTTTCTATTACATGAATCAAGGCAATTAATTAGACCCATCAAGCCATTAGTTTATTCAATTAGCACTGACATAATCACAGTCTCAGAGAAAAAAAAAGATTGTTTGCAGTAGAAATATTTTGTAAAATATCCTTTAATCAGAATAATTGTGTGGAAATATTCTATCAGAAACGTATATGGAATGCAGCATTACATATCAGATTTGAAATCTTCCAGCTAATTAATAACCCATAAAAATTTTATATAAATCAATGGATATAAAATTAGAGTGGCCAAACACTGAAGAATTCTGAGATAAAAATAAATATATGATGCAGAAATAAAATAGCATAAAATTTTTCTATGTTTTGAATGTAATATAATTTAATTATTGACTCTCACGTACATAACTAGAGTATCATCAATTACCATATATAATATCTTTTCTAAGTCACCAAAACTAATTATAGTCAGTAATCTTTACTCACTGAGACTAATCACTAGACTACATTAAAAATCAATCTATTATGCTGTGTCATGAAGGTCTGTTGGGTGTAGTGATTTTTTATGAACCTCAAAATTCTATGTTAATTACCTGAATACTTTACATAGATGTATCAAATTGTTGTCTAGCTTCTCTCTTGTAAGCAGTAAAAACACTGGTGATTTGTATTTCATCTTTGTGCTAAGTAAACAGCTCTGTATTGAAAAACGTTTCAAGAAAGTTGCCATTGTTCACATAATTTTTAAATTAGAATATTGAAAAAAGGGAATAAACTGAAATACAATAGGAAAATTCTGGGTAAAGGCAGGAGTAGAGGGAAAGGGACTCATCTTTATGTCAAGGGCTTCTTTACTTTCCCTAAAATGTGTTTTGATTCAAAGATACCATGCTAAACATTTTAAGTTTCCCTTAGTTGACGCTTCTTCCCCTAGGACTTTTAGGAATCAATTAAAATCTAGTATTTCATGTTCACAGACTTTTAGAGATAAAAACACTCTGTAGATTATCTAATACATTGCCAATACAGCAACTGAAAAGGACATTAAATAGCAAAGTTACATCATTAGTAGCAGAGTAGAATCTATGTTTCCTGTTTGACAGAAAGCTTTCCACCAAATCACAAGTAGACCACAAATAGATATTGAATGTTTACTATTATATTTATATCTGAAACACATTTTATCTGCCTAAAAGAATGGCATATTTTTTAACAAATGGTGCTGGACCAACTGAGCGTTCATATGCAAAAAAACAAGCAAACAAACAAAAAATATGAATACACTCACAGAACTTACAATCTTTACAAAACTAACCCAAGGTGTGTCATAGACCTAGATATGAAATGCAAAACTACAAAACTTCTAGAATATAACATAGGAGAAAACCTGGATTGCCTTGGGTATGCAATGACTTCTTAGATACAATACAAAAGGCGCAATCCATGAAAAAAAAATAACCGATAGGCTGAACTTCATTAAAATTAAAATTTCTGCAAACTTTTAGTGTCTTATAAAACGTATAAAACAAAATTGAGTGTCTTATAAAACTAAACATACTCTTATGATCCAGCAATTGTGCTCTTTGGTATTTACCCAAAGAAGTTGAAGACATATGTGCACATAAAAACTTACACACAGATGTTTACAATAGCTATATTCATAATTGCTAACTCTTGGAAGCAACCAAGATGACCCTCAGTAGGTGAATGGATACATAAACTGTGGTACATCTAGACAAAGGAATACTATTCAGTGCTAAAAAGAAATAGACTATAAAGTCATAAAAAGACATGAAGGAATCTAAAACGCATTAATACTGACTGAAAGAAGCTGATCTGAAAAGGCTACATACTGTTATAAGTCCAGGTATATGAAATTCTGAAAAGGCAAATCTATGGAGATAGTAAAAAAATTAGTGGTTGCCAGAAGTTAGGGAGGGGGAGGAATGAATAGGCAGAGCACAAAGGACTTTTAGGGCATTGAAAATATTCTGCATGATACTATAATGATGTATCCATGTCATTATACAATTATCCAAACTCATAGAATGTGCACCACCAAGAGTGAGTGGTGACCTATATTATGGACTTGAAGTGGTGTGACGCGTCAATGTGTAGTTTCACTAATTGAAAGCAAATTAGTTCATTTGTTAATGAACCACTCTGCTGGGGGTTGTTGAAAATGGAGAAGGTTATGCAGGTCTTGGGGGAAAATCAGGGGCACATGGAAAATCTCCACTCTTTCTATTTAATTTTGCTGTGAACTTACAATTGCTCTAAAAATAAAGTCTTCAAAAAAAGAATAGGTTAATAAACACCCATATATTTGTCCTTCAACTAGAATCACCAGTTGTTAACATTTGCCATATTTGCCTTTTTCTTTCTTTTATCTTATCTCTCTCTTACTCTCTTCCCCTTTCCCCTTTCTCCTTTTTTCTCTCTCTCTTCTACACACACACCCAATTTCTTTTACTTAACCATTTCAACCTAGCTGTTGCATCATGCATCTCCTAAAAACAAGGATATTCACGTGCACGACTAGCTTACCTTTAAGTAGCTTTCTTGACTAGCTCAAGAAATCTAAATTTGCTATCACAATATAACCTAACATACAGTCTATATTTCTATTTCTCCTATTGGCCCAATGATGTCTTCACTTTTTTAAATCCAGGAGTCAGTCAAAAATCACACATATATTTATCAAGTCTCTTTAGCCTCATTGATTCACTTTATAGCTTTTTAAAATTTTTTCTTTATATTAAGAGGCCTGGATAGTTTGATTTGTAGAACTATCTTTATTTGAATTTGTCTGATTGTTTCCTCCTAATTAGAATAATTTTCCCCAAGAATACTGTATAGATGATATTGTGTCCTTGTTCTTACGAAGTCAATTTGTTTCATAGTTGGTAATGCTAAGATTTGATTACATTTTTAGGGCAGCATCCTCCAGATTTCTACCTTGTAAAAGTTCTTTCCTACTTTTGCATTTATTAAGTAATCAGTGCAGTAAATATCTTGTTTCCTATATCTTTATATATAAACATATTATATATGTTTATATAATATAATATATATGGGTTATATTTTGAATGTAATTTATCATTGACTCTTACTTAATTTTAATAAACATCTCATAAATTGATATGTTTATATTAATCTTAGAGATTTAAAGAACATATTGTGTAAATGCACACAGTTAATAAGCAATGAAATTGATGCCAGAAACTAGCTCTAGTTTTTCTTGTATTGTTCTCTTTTTGAGATACAGGGTCATGTTTGGACAGTGTCTAACAATATATAGGCCAAGCAAGATTTAAGAGTTTCTTACACCAACAGTGATCATGTGAAGTGAAGAGATTGAAGCATCTTATTTCATTTCCTTCAGCACTGAGCCCTCAGTGCCTAATCTGTTAGTTCTTCATTAACTTCCTTTTTATTCAGAGCTCGTTACAGTAAGAAACTCATCATATGGCATGGTGACAAAGGTAGGCTGGAGCTTCTTTGTGTGTTATCACTGAAGAATACGTTTTCCTTAAAGTATAGAGAAAACAAAATAGCACAAATGACAATAACAAATTAGTGGTTTCTTCTTAGCGTAAAGCCAATGTAAAGTTTTCAATCAATGAGTCATTTTTGGGGGTAGAATCCTTTCTAAATGAATTGCATCTAGAACCTTGATTCTTTTGTGAGATTGTAGAAAGAGCTTGTCAGACACCTGAATTTCACATCCTTACTCTTTTACCTGCTGCCCATATGAACTTGGTCAAGTTAATGTCCTATTTTGTGGCCCATGAATAATACTTTCCAAAGTTATTGTGAGATTAAATTATTTAATAATTGTAAGGATTTTTAAAAGGTATCATGCATATAGTAAACGTCAAAGGTGGATGAGGGACTGTTTATTGGTCAAGAGTCAGGGCTGGGCTCTGCAGCTAGAGAAACTGGGATGTGGGTCATAGCTTCACCCTGACTTACTGTAATGTAGACAATAAATTGTGAATATTAAAATACTGTTGGGTTTTTTTTGTTTATTTATTTTTGAAAGAGAGAGAGAAAGAGCTCAAGTGGGGGAGGGGCAGAGAGAGAGGAAGACACAGCATCCAAAGCAGGCTCTAAGCTCTGAGTTGTCAGCACAGAGCCCAACTCAGGGCTTGAACTCACAGATAGTGAGATCATGACCTGAGCCCAAACTGGTCACTTAACTGACTGAGACACCCAGGCACCCCTAAAATACTGATGTTTAATCACCCTGTTACATTGTGTTTTTGCAGCCTGTCTCATCAAAATTTGAACCAGGGTACTTTGTGACTCAAGGCAATAGGGAGTAGGTTTTGGCAGTTTTGGGGTGAGCAACTACATTGACGTTGGAAATTGCGAAGACAGAGGAGCTTTCTAAATGTATTTTGCCTCTCAGGAAACAGGCGTATCCTTGGTATTCTTAATCTACTAAGACCTACTCTGGTGGTCTGGGTCATCCATACTCATTTCTACTGAAGGAATGCTGGACAGAAAGTGACTTGAACTGATGGGAGGCTGTATCTTTTTTTTCACATTTATTCTGAATGTATATATGTGTGTACAGACACACACGCACACACACAGAAATAATGTGTTTCATTGGGAATACTGCCCAGATCCCATTGAAAGTATATTGAAATATATAGTATATGTACATGATTACCTTTCTAAACCCCCCAAATTCTGAATTCTGGAACACATCCGGCTCATACATTTCTAATAGAGGTTTGTCAACAAGTGTTAGGTCTCCAGCATTTTCCAGTTCCCTCTCATGACAGCCTGGGGTGTGGCTTGATAAACAGGCAAATATAAAGCAGACCTGAGATGGATGTTTCCCATTTAAATGATTTAAAGAGAAGACGTCATGAATTGACCTGGCTCTGTGACTCTTTGACACAACCCTGGTTGGCAGACAGAGATCTAGAACTTAGCTACCAAGAGATCTTTGGGCTCTGGACTCCAGACAGAAATTCATGTATTGTTTGAAGAGTGATATAGTAGTGAGCCATAGGTTCTGGCTGGTAAATGTGCCTGAGTGGGTCACTACAGAAAGAGGACAGATAGACCTATAACATTCTGAGTCAGAGCCCTAATGAGGGTTATAACCAAACTTCAAACCACAATGCCAGTTGAGTACTGCCAGAGCTCAAAGGGCAGATCTGTGCTCATTAATTGCAAATTCTATTATCAGATACCAGCAGAGCACTCAGGGACCAGGAGGCCTTGGGACATACCCATGGAGATGGGGAAAACCAAAGGGCTCTATTTAGATATCTCAGCACCCTTTTCCTGTGACTGGGATGACTTTGAACATCAAGGGTATCTTAAACTCAGTGAACCACGGATTTCACTTTAAAGATATTTTAGCAAGATGAAATAGAAAAAAAACCCCTTGATTTCAAACAATCATTTCAGTTTTTTTTTTTTTACTTTATATGGTTGTACTATATAATGTGATTATACATTCATCCTATTATATACATGTGTATTAAAACACTTGTAAATAAGCACCCTTCCTATTTGGTTTTATAAGTAAACTATTATAAGACAATTTTTAAACAATTGTTTAAAATTTAGACAATTTTAAACAATTTAGACAATTTAAAATAACTTCTACGTATATAGAAATATACTTAAAATATGTCTTTAATTTTATAAGATACTAATGAATTAGAATTTTAGTTTAAGATCATTTATAGTTTCAAAGCTTTTACATTTTTCCAAAGAATTTAATATATTCCTACTGAACATTTCATTAAAAATGCCACAGACAGAATATGAGTTTTTATAAGTATGACTTCTATCATTTCACTAAAATCAGTAAAAATAATTTTGTGCTTGGAAGGTTACTACGTTTCAGCTCCCTCTCTGTAGAAATAGAATGAGAAAAAAGCAATAATAATAAGAGATGATAGCTTCAAATGTTAAAAAATAAAAAGTCATTTCCAATTGCATACCCATTAACAGCCAAAGAAAATGCAGGACTGAAGTAGGAGACATGGTGTGTAGCTCTCTGAGAGCACCATAATTTTAGAGATGGATCAATGCAAAAGAAAAAAAATAGATCATTTGAAAATGCTGCAGTATTAAAAAGCTTTGGGGGAAAATGAGGTTGCAGTTTGAATAAAATTATACATTTACAAAAGAGGGAAGAAATTAGTTATTGTCTAAGCCTCACCATAAAGAGACCAGAAAAACTACAAAATCCTTTTATAACTAATAACTTGAAAATTAACAAGTCCTATATCTTCAATTTACTTTTGATGAAAAAACTTTACTTGAATTAAGAGAAGAAAACATTTAAACATAAGACAGAGAAACATTTTCAACAATTTGAGAACATACCTAGTTTATATTGTAAAGAAACACCAACCAACAACAAAATAGTCCTGAAAGGATCTTTGGTAACAGTGTCTAGTTGGGAACCATTGTATATTTACAGGAAATACATGGGTACTGGGTTGATTGGTGTGCCTGCATACCATATTCATGTCCACTCAGGACCTGTGAATGTGACCTTATCTGGATGTAGTTAGTTAAGTGACTTTATTTTTATTTTTATTTTTTAATTTTTTAGGTCTTTATTTTATTTTGAGAGAGAGAGAGAGAGAGACAGAGACAGAGACAGAGACAGAGACAGAGACAGAGAGTGAGCAGGGGTGGGGAAGAGAGAGAGGGAGACAAAGAATCTGAAGCAGGTTCCAGGCTCTGAGCTGTCAGCACAGAGCCCGACGTGGGGCTCGAACCCACAGACCATGAGATCATGATCTGAGCCAAAGTCGGATGCTTAACCAACTGAGCCATCCAGGCGCCCCTCCCTAGTTAAGTGACTTTATAAGAGGAAAATTTGGACAGAAAATACAGACAACAGAGGGAAATAGGAAAAGTGACAACAGAGGCAGTGGTTGAAGTGACACAGTGAGGGGTGCCAAGAATTGCCAGCAACTTCCAGAAGCTAGAAAGTCATACGACTAATTTTCCCTAGAACCTTCAGAAGGAGCATGGCCCTAAGAAATTAATATACTTATTGAAAACAATTTTTTTGATATAAATAATGAAACTGAAACCTAACTAATGCATTTTCTATCTTGCTTCCATCACTGATCCTTTATTATTTTTTTAAGCTAACAAGTAACTGTTTGCTGTTTATACCTTCAAAATAAAAGTTTTGATTTTGATGGCGTGTTAGGGAAAAGCTTTACTCATTATTCTGACACAGATTCATTTATTCATTACATCAAAATTCATTTACTGAGTATCTAATGTGTACTATATTCCAAGTCCCACTTTTGATTTCTCTGATAGTCTGAATCTTCTCCTTTGTGATAAAGCTTCAAAAATCACCTGGCTAAATCGATAGTGTATTAACTGTCCACAGCATTTTCTTGAGTTCATTTTTTAAAAATTCTATCACTCCATTTTAGGAGAGAATGACAAGATTTTTTCAGGAACTTGTCATTTAATGCACAGGAAAGATTTCAAATATTCCTCTGGATCACTTGCTGGTTTAGTTTCCAGTTGTACAGAGGCACCACATGACATACACAGTCACAATCTTGGATGATTAATATTGCCATTGTGAATGGCTGCTCCTTAGGTCCTATGGACCTGTGAATATCATTACAATTTATGGCTTAGATTTGGGTATAATGTATGTGATAAATAAAAAAGTGAGAACTTTTAGGAGTATCTAATGTTAGAACTGGGGTAGAAGTGCATGTTTTGTCCTATAATAGTTAAGATGTTAGCCACTTTGTTCTCATATGCATTTGGACCCCTACATATTGTGTCTGGATCTACTTATAGATGCTAAAATTAAAATGCTCTGCTACTTCCAACCATGTTTATTTGAAGCCAGTGTGGTATTTGACTACAGACATGAAGAGGGAAACAAATTAAGATTTATTTTTTATCCATTAAATATTAGGGCTATACCAGGAGGTTTTGTGTTCCTTAATTTGTTCATAGCATTTGTGAATTAGGTACTATTAACTCTATTTTGCCGATGAGTTTAGGATTAAATTTGTATTATCATATTTAAAATTATGTAGCCCCTTCAGATTTATATAAAGCAGAAAGCCTATTTCATGAGGTCCTGGTTTCTCTAAATTATTTCCCCAACCTGGTGAGGCATTGTTATTCTATCTTTTTCAGTTTTCCATTTACATTATTTTCACTATTATTGCTGACATAAATAAAACAGACATGTCTTGAATACCTACTAAGTGGTATTCATGGAAGAATATAGATATCTAATTACTAAGCTTTCGTTTCATTCAAATCATGGTTTAAATGCCAAGCAGCATAACAAACCAAACAATAAAGGCATATCAGTCCTTGTATTAGTTTTCTATAACTGCTATAATTAAACCACCACAAACTTGGCTGTTTAAAGAATACATTATTTTCTTACAGTTCTGAAGATCAGGAGTCAAATTCGTTTCACTGGTCAAGGTTTAGCATCCCCTGGAGGCTGCAGGGGAGAATCCATTTCCTTGCACTTTCTAGCATCTAGAGCTGCATTTCTTGGCTTGTGGGACTCTTCCCTAACTTTTAAAGTCACCCTTTTAGCATCTTAGCATCTTGCCTTAGTTCTCACACTGGCTGCTTCTTTTGTGCCAAATCTCCTGCACATTCCTTTTATAAAGACACTTGGGTTTTCACTGAGGGCTCATTCAGATAATCCAGGATAATCTCTCCATCTTCAGATCCTTCTTTTAATCATGATTATGAAGTCTTTTTTGCCATATGAGGCAACATTCACAGTTTGGATGATTAAGACGTGGGTCTCTTTAGGGGCCATTATTCAATTTGTCACAGTGCTCAAAGCCACAATCTAAATTTACCTGTTTAATATTTTTTAGCTGTACGTGCTACTTTCCAGTACCATCTAGATGACCAAATTAGTCAGTTTGATTTCACATATTACTAAATATACTGGTATCAAATATTAGTAAATTAATATGTCACCTTTCCCAAGAAACACATACATTTTATTACTTGACTAGATAACTTGATTCCTTACACCACTGATATGACTCTAAAAGCAAGAATATCAGGAATCATGTCCAGGTAATTGAGTGCTTGCTGTTATTTTCAAGCTGTGTTCCTGAGCTATATGATTTGTTTTTAAAGAAACATAACATCTTTTAGTGGAGAATGGCTAATGAAGTTATTCCCTAATATTCACTTAAATAGGCATAATCTTAAATCACTGAATATTGCTGAGAATTCCAAGTTTGCAGTAGGGAATATCATTGATAAGTTGGTAAGATCTTTGATAACACACAATAACAATATTTCAGGGTTTGCAAACCATCATACAAAGCATATACCTGACAAGATAAAACCTAAATCTCCAAGAACCATGAAACTAAACAGATCATAAAAAAGGAATAAATGCCAAAAATTAAAACATAAAATATGCTTTATAAATATTTAGGAATATTAGTAACTTTAATAACAGTGCCATTGAAACAGGGTGAAATTCAAACTAAATGGCTGATATAATCACATGCTAAAGAACTTGAAATTTTAGCTTTTCCCTTTCATTCTGACTAGTTCTTTTGATCACGTGTAAGCAGCATGCACTCTAGGCTACTTCTGGAAGTGTTTGAACTCGACCACCATGGACAGCCAAGGGGCTGATGAAGAAGGGAAGCTCTCTAAAAATGTACTAGGTGACGTGAGTTGTAGCAGCTTTTTATTTAAGATGAATGGAAAATTTTAAATTTAACTGCTTTCTCAGTTAGGAAACTAACTTTTGGGATGGCAATCGCAGCAAATCAGAACTTGATGTCACTGGATGACATTTAACCAGTGAACCTTCAATGTCGGTCCTTCTTTTCACTGAAAGTTCAAAAACTGCTGGCAAATTTGTGTTTCCAGTATTTTGACAACTTTTTAAATGCTTGAAGTAACACAGGTGGCTCATGCAACAGAGGAATATCTGTTTTATTGTGGACACTCTTAATAAGCTTGAATGTAAGAAGTTTATACTAGGTGATAGTTTCCTAAACTATCTTACATTTGGCCTGTATTTGTAAAAGCAACACCATCCTTCTTACAAAATTATCATCTGAGAAATATTTTGGCTATCACGAATACTATCCTGAAGTAATAATTCTACAAGTACTAATTGCTATTAAAATTTAAGAAATTTTCATCCAATCACAAACTGCCGCAATAAAAATATATTATGGGAAACGTATAGAACAAAGTACTATAGTTACAGAACAAATTACTACCATGAATTACTTTGTTGCAGGGGACAAAAGAGTGGTACTCATATATATGTACATATAAATACACATATACATATATACACATATATGTATATATGTGTATATATAATTTTATATATGTACATATATAATTTTTAAGAATTATTACAACTGGTATGTGGTTCTTTTGTCATTTAAAAATAGATTTAAGAAATTAGCAAAGTTCTCTTTTTAAAGAAAAGTTATTTTTTAAATCTAATGTGAAAATTAGTAAAGGAAACCTCATTAAAAACAGAGTTTGGAAACCCTGAAGGGGGCACTCTCTTGCACATACCATTGCTTGTAACCTGAATAGGCAGCAGAAAGAAGGAAAACAAGAATTGTTTTGATAAGAAAGATCATTTTTTACACAGGAATTTTATCTCCTGCTTCTAAGAAAAAGAAGGAAGATCCCTCCTTGCCCCAACAACAGAGCACTAACCACTGCTTGCAGCCGATGAGAAGCCCCCACCACCTCTAACTCTTGTTCTCTGATGAACTTTTGCTCTAAAATCCCTTCCCAGTTTCCTCCTGAAGCCTAATAAAAGCTAATGTTTTCTCTGTATCTTCGGACTTGCCTGTGGTTTACCACAGTTTGCATACCCCAAATTGTAATTCATCTGCTATTCCAAAATAAATCCATTTTGCTGGTAAAATAACTGGCTGTTTTACTTTAAGGTCATCACTATCATTCCTTCTGTATGATCTCCTTTCATTTTTGATCCATGACAAGATTCTGAAACATTTAAATAGAAAATTTAATAAACAGATTTTCAGGGCATAAATTTTCCTTACACTAATGGGGTTCCAATTCTTCAGTCACCTGGAAATGAAAGACTAATCACTTGGAACATAGGTAAAGCTCTCTCTTCATTAATGGAAAGAGAAATGGTCTTAAATACAAAAACATCCACCATGAAGATCAAGAAACAATCTCTTAATTAAGAACTGTAGGGATAAAGTAGAATTTTTCTGACGCTAAAACTGTTGACTTCATTATTTCTACTGCTAGTTACACAGTTTGAGAATAAAGTGTATTCTCTTTGCCAATCAATATAAAAAAGTAACAGCCTAGAAATGGTTATGCTACCAAAAGTAGAAACAGCAAACAAAACTTTAGTGTTTTTCTCTGTGTCTTGCTTAGTTTTCATATCAGATGAGTAGAAACACTAAGTCAAGTAGTCAGTAGCCATCAAAGGGCATTGCTAAGAATTGAAACTTGGCCCTACCCAGGAGCCTATATTGTTTGTATAATGTTCTAATATATACATTTTATTTTAAGAATCCAACTTAATAGTACAGTATAAGTGAAACAATTCAATTGGCTATTTTCTTTAATAAATAAGAGATGTCTCAGATTAATCCTTAAAAAATATGGCCAAAAAGAATTAAGGCCTCTCCCTTACTTAATGCTTAATTATTGGCATATTTCTATCTGTGATAGAGAGAGCTCATAATCACATCTGCTGCAACCCTAAGATTGTTCATTTAAGGAATCTGCAAACAAATTACTCATATCTGTCACTTGGTAATTGGAAATGGATTCTTATAGAAGCTAATGCTTAAGTTACTGTACACAGATTATTACTGACATTAAATAGAGATTTTCATCTGCTTGTTCTCAGTGCTAAAAATGTCTGAGAAACATGTCCTTTCTATTTCTAAAGTGAAACTAGGTAACATATTGTATCACCATTATTAAATACAAATTCCAAAATGTGTGTGAACCTTTTCTTTATATATATATTACCTCTTCTTTTCTGGCAATTAACACCTAAATTAGACTATGTTATTACACTTACAAAGATACTGTCATGATAAAAGTTTATTTTTATCTGTTTTTATTTTTCTTTGTTTTGTTTTGTTTGCTTTTTAAAAACCTGTCTCTGGCTAAAATATATTTGACATGACTTCAGAAGTCTGGACCAAGTACATATTGAAAATAAACATAAAAAAGAGAATAACCAGAAGTTTACGGTCATTAATTACAAATTACTAATATTTGTTTAACCACTTAAATTGGCTAGATTTAACAATGGCTATCACACAAATGGCTAAACTAGAAGGAATAGAAGGGTAGCTACTTATTCATATTTACTGTTCCCCAAATATGTATCTGGTACCTCACACATTGAGATATTATGGAGTCGTTAAGTAAATAGATGCTAGATTTAAACTTCATGGGTCATCTTTTCACCTCTGTCCTTTTCTATCTATGTGACTTTTGGCAAATTGCTCAAACTCTCGGTGTCTTGGTTTTCTTCGATAGAATCCGTCTGTATTTTATCTGTAGATAAGAACATTATGTTCTTCATAGAGATCTCATAAAGCTCATAAAGTATTTAGACCAGTGCTTGACATTCAGTAAACACTCTTATCATTAGAGTATATTTGCTTCTCTAGTTTGAGCATTTGATGGTTTCCATTTGATATATAGAATAAAACACTTTGATATCACTCCTATTTCTCCTCCTATTTTTAGTTCCATAATAACTTATATCCTCTTCAAAAGTTAATATATATGTTATATATATGTATATATATTTAAGTTTATTTTTGAATGAATAAAATAAACAGGAAAGAGAATAAGTAACCTATCTGGTAGTTTTTGCGTGGTAGAATTACATGATCTAATGAATTTGTTACAGATTGATTTGTTCAAAAATTAATATGTGCTCAGAATAACAACAGACTATGGGGATGCATAGAAAAATATGTTGGCTTTGCCCTTTAGAAAATTACAGTAGTGAACAAGACTTGAAGTTCATGATTACCATGTGACAAGTGGTATTGTAATGGTACCCCAAAGATGCTCTAGGAGCAGAGACTTCCCAATCCAGTTTTGCAGGCATGGAAGCTGGAAGAAGAAAAGAAGATGATGCATGAGTTGAGCTCTGAAGGACTGTATCCAGGTATTAATTAGGGCAAAATGTGTCAAGGTGATGTATGCAGACTAGGAGATGAGAAGAAGATATAGCAAATTCAATATGATAAGAGTGCTGAGTGATTGGAGAGAGATGAAGCTGAACATGTAAGGCAGCCACAGAGCACCCAGTATTAAGCTTACACTTTATCAGAAGGTTTTGGGGAGATTGATGTATTAGTCAGGATTCTCCAGAGAAACAGAAAATATAGATATACATATGTATATCTATGTCTGTCTATCATCTATCTATCTGTCATCTATCATCTATCTATCTATCTATCTATCTATCTATTATCTATCTATCTAATGTATCAAAATAGAGAGAAAGAGAAAGCTGCAAACTCAGGCAGGCAAGGTTTCTATGTTTAAATCTTGAAGAGAATTGCTTTTGCTTCACAAAATCTGTCTTTGTTTTTAAGGCCTTCAGCTGACTGGATGAAGCCCACACACACAGCTGAAGATAAAGCTCTTGACTCAAAATCTACTGATTTGAATGTTAATAACAACTTAAAAAATATTTTTACAGCAACATCTAGAGTGCTAGTTTATCAAACAACTGAGCAGTGTAGCCGAGCCAAGTTGACCCATAAATTAATCATTACAGGAGACACTGAATTTTTAATCAGGAGAGAGACAAGATGAGTTTTATGTTCCAGAAGTTAACTTTGGGGATGAACATAGGGAAGAAAGAGCATGCATGAAGATGGGAGGTATCTCCCTAGGAAGATGATGCATGAATACAGATCAGAGATGATAGTGGGATTGTTCCTGTATTGATCAACAGAATGATCTAGGAGTCTGCAGGATGTAAAGGAGGCAAGAGTAACAAGAGTGGGTGAGGATTGCATATTTGATATAGAAGATAACAAAAGGAAGGCGTCAAGAATAACTACTATCCTTCCATAGTTAATTTGATTTTAAAATGGAAGCCTTTCTATTCTTTCATTTTAAAGCAAAGGCAAACAAACCACTGCTAATTTCCGATTATAATTATTTCCCAGAAATCTTAATCTGCAATATTCATCCTCTCCTGAATAGCATTCTTCTGAAGTCTCTTCATTTTAATTCGTTTATTTTTCTTCGTGAATTTTTTAATGGCTCTTAATAAGTTGTGAGGGAAACTTTAAAAGTGACAATGGCTGCCAGCCTATTTATACAGCGATTTATAGTTCTGAAATCATTTTCACATATATAAAAACAGTGAATTATTCCTCTGCTCTTAGGATATGATTCAGTTAAGTTTAACAAGTGATGCTTAGTATAAGAAAAGTATATTACTCTAATATACCTTGAAAGCACATTTCTCATTTCCAAAAAGAAAAGTATATTACTCTAATATACCTTGAAAGCACTGACCTATTAGTTTAGGAACAGTGAATAGATACTTAGACTATGTTATATCTTGACAAGAAATAAGGGAAGAGGCATGTAAAGGAAAGCTTGCCTTTTAAATTTTTCTCTAAATTAAAATTAAATTAATGTTTTTCAATATGATATTTTCTTGTTTTTATTCCCTTTTTAATAATTATT
This sequence comes from Cryptoprocta ferox, assembly GCA_028646485.1. Lineage (NCBI taxonomy): Eukaryota > Metazoa > Chordata > Mammalia > Carnivora > Eupleridae > Cryptoprocta > Cryptoprocta ferox. Next base: position 43,043,811 of record CM053562.1, read on the forward strand.
AAAATATAATTTCAAGGGCACCTGGGATTCTCAGTCAATTAAGCATCTGATTCTTGATTTCAGCTCATATCATGATCTCATGGTTCACGGTTCATGGTTCATGGTTCTGAGCGCTGTGTCAGGCTCCATGCTCACAGTGCTAAGCTTGCTTGGGATTCTGTCTCTCTCCATCCCTCTGTCTCTCCCCTGCTTGTGCTCTCTCTTTCAAAATTAATAAACTTAAAAAAGAGAGAGAATTTTATCCTCTGCAGGCAAAATATAATTTAGCACCATAATGATTCCACCTCAGCATCATTAGGCTACTTGATAGAGGATATGATTAATGCCTATGTAGAGTCGTTAATTACAGGACTTTGCTCAAAACGGTAGGAATAAAATCCTATTCACTAGTAAACAGAATTGTAATAATGACCTATTAGTTTAGGAACAGTGAATAGATACTTAGAAATGTGATTTCCTTTGGTCTAGACTAAGACGCAACAACTCACTAACAAATTCAGAATGCTGTTAGGCCAGTTGATACTGTGACTTGAAGTATTCTTATATGAACTATATATTTGTCAAAAAATAGTCATTAAAATAATTATGATGAATGAAGCAAAAAGTATATCTAAAGCTAACTTTTTGAATATAACTACAATGATGTTAAGCAAGTGTTTTCACAGTTTAATCATATTTGGAGACTAAAGGATTATCATTTTCATTTTAAAACTGTAATCATGCTAAAATTCAAGGAATGAAACATTTTACATCTTTTACTGTTATTTAATATTAAACAAAGAGAGGCAAAGATATCTTTTAAAAAGGTTAAAAATGAAGATTTAACCTATTCATAAAGACACAGCCAGAGATGAATAATTCATTTCAGATAGTCTGTTCTTTTCTTTTACAAATATTTAATAGTACCAAGAATTGACATAAAGTTTCTTTAAAGGTCTAAATAATTGAAATAAGAACTTTTCATATTTGGAGTTCAGTATGGCCAAAAGACTGTGACTTTACAACTCTAGGGCACATGGATCCTGTGAGTTTAATCATGATAACTCAGTGTGCTTATTCAACATTCATTTCTAAATAAGAAAGTATCACTAAAGTTATACTCTATACTCTGTACTCTAAATAAGAAATATAGAAATAAGAAATATACTCCAAATAAAAAAATTAAGCTTTAGTGATTATTTTTTCAGCTTATTTATTTTTAAGAGACAGAGAGCAAGCAGAGGAGAGCAGGAGAGAGAAGAGAGAAAGAATCCCAAGCAGGCTGTGTGCACGGTCAGTACTAAACCTGATGAGGGACTTGAATCCATGAACCATGAGATCATGACCTAAGCTGAAACCAAGAGTAGGACGCTCAACCTACTGAGCCACCCAGGTGCCTCAGCCTTAGTGATTTTTACCCAAGTGTTAAAATAAATAACTACTATCTAATAGGCAAAATCATTTAAAATTAAGTATCGCAATGGCAAATAGAAGCCCTTTGTAGGCTAAGGTTGTTTTATTGTACAAAAACACTTGACATATATAGTTAATATTTCTCACAGTAAACTTCTGGAATGGTATTTTAATTCTCATTTTACAGTGGAATGAAGTTTGAGTGGTAAGACATCCTAACAGTGTCCCACCACTCAGTGTGAAGACAAAGAAAAGCTCAGGATATTTTCTACCAAACTGCATTTACTTCATATTAAAAAGGAAATTTCAATGCAGTTGATTTTACACCCACAAAGAGCCAAGACGTTTTTAGGCCAAATTTTAATTTCAGAAGAAGAGATAGGGCAGAGTGAGCAGCTCTAACAGGTGAGGCAGAAAATTCAGTGAAAAAGAAAATGTAAGTGTTGCCATTAATGGAAAAGAAAAGAAAGTTAAAAATACAAAAATTAGCTATGGAAATATTCCAATCATTTGTGCCTCTTATTTTGAAATGAAAGACTTTAGTTCAGTAATTAAAGCCTCATCTGAATAATTCTCATCTTTGATAACCTATTCTTATGTAAAATTTATGATATTAAATGAATTATTTTATTTAATAAGCATCTGAAATTCCAGGAACTGATCTGCTAATATTATTAGGATGTTTAGTATAAACAAATGTTGAGAAAAAATTGGTCCTGAACAAAAGTCTAGATTTAGAAAAAAAAGATTCTTTCTCACCTATTTACACTGAGTATTTTGAAAGAAGTTCCAAGAAAAAAAATCTTTTCTGTGCATACTTCTTTTTTGTATTTTGTATTTTCCTGCATAGGAATAGCTCAATTGGCAGGAATGGCTTAGGATAACACATGACATACTAGAGATAATCAAATAGACTTGAATTTTTTTCTTTAAAATTTTTAATGTTTATTCATTTTTGAGAGAAAGTGAAAGAATAAGAGGGGTGGGGCAGAGAGAGAGGGAGACACAGAATTTGAAGCAGACTCCAGGCTCTGAGCTGTCAGCACAGAACCCGACAAGGGGCCGAACCCACGAACCTTGAGATCATGACCTGGACTAAAGTTGGACACTTGATCAACTGAGCTGCCCAGGTGCCCCTTGAATTTAATACACTTTCTGTCTGTGTTCCTTGATCAAGTTACCGATCACTCTGTACTAGAGATTATTAATTTATAATATGGAGTTTAGGATACATACCCTGACAGGTTGTTCTGGGTACTAAAAATAGATGAAAGGTATAAATATCTTGATATGAGGTCTGATGCATTCTAAAAGCTTAAAATTCCAAATGTGCTTTGGATTTGCCAAGAAAATGGGAACATTAAAGTTGGCAGTCTGAGGTAGTTTTTTCAATTGCTACTCTCCTTCTCAATGACTCTTACCTATTTTCTCCTGAGGAGATTCCTTATCTAAGAATCACATGCATCAAAATCATCTGGACATATTTTTAAAATATAAATGTCTGGGCCCCATCTCAGATCTACATAATTAGACTCTCTGGATCAAGGAGAAAGAACACAAAAAGTTAAAGCTAGATATCGGATTTTGGTACTCATTCATATCTCTTTCTCAGATTTTAGGAAAGTTAATTAAAAATTCAGAATCAGGGGCACCTGGGTGGCTCAGTCGGTTGGGCGTCTGACTTCAGCTCAGGTCATGATCCTGTGATTTGTGGGTTTGGGCCCCATGTTGGACTCTGTGTTGGCAGCTCGGAGCCTGGAGCCTGCTTCAGGTTCTGTGTCTCTCCCTCTCTCTATCCCTCCCAAGCTCATACTCTGTCTCTCTCTGTCTCTCAATAATAAATAAACATAAAAAAAATTCAGAATCAACCCCTCTATTCTTATCATTTCTAATGAGGGCTATCATTTCTAATGAGGGTTAACGAAGTATGTAATAATGCTTGGTAAAGTATAAAATAATACAAAATTGAAATTCTCATTATGGTTGAAAACTACTATTATTGGTATTAAACCAAAACAGAGGCCATAGTTTGGGTATACTCTCAAGCAAACCACCTATAGCCGCATAATCAAAAGTTAAACTATCCTGATTTCCCCTAAATGCTAACGCTGAATTTAAACAAAATCTAAGCTTTCTTCATGTCTGTGTAATCTTGTGCTTCCTCACCAATCAGTAAGCTCAATCAGAGCTACTACCTTAAAAGGAATGTAAATGTTTAGTAACCAATCACGATTGAAAACAATATACTTCCTCATTCGCTCTTTATAAACTGAGCTGCAAACTACTGAGAGCCCAGCTTCTCACCACTTTCAGCTTTGAAGTCTCCCTATTCTTAGAAAGTTTGTTTCTCGCTCAATAAAATATTCTTTTCAGGTAAATGTCTCTCAATTTTCTTTTGACATCGGGGAATCAATTTCTTCTTGAGTTTGACATATTTTAGGTTTTACCATCTTGTCCTCTCTGCTTTCCTGAGTTTAAGAATGTGGATTTTCTATTTTGAGTTTGGCCACCCTACATGGTACAGACTATCTGTCCTCATGCTGGAAGCAATGAAAATGGGAAACTTACTCAGAAGCATCCCTCTTCCATGTTTTTACTCCCTGCAAGTATCTGCCAGCTCTCCACTGTCTTCAGGCAATTTTTAAAAAATCTTGTCAAGAGTTTTTAATTGTTCTGTTTCGGAAACTGATATGCATGTAGTCTTAATAGTAGTGGAATGCCAGTAAAATCCCTATTCATTGAAATGGTACCAGAGAAATTCTTTGATACTGGTTTTCTAAAACTGTCACAATTTAGGGAAGAAACTGTGGAGTCACTGCTACATCTGCTTATCTGGAGACTAAATGTTGCTGCTAATAGTATATTGCTAAAGTGAAATGTCTACTCTGTCTCTCTGCATCATTAGTTTAAAAAATTTGACATATTTGGATACAATATCCAGGGTAGGGCATCTGGTAAACTGAGCCCAGGTTAGCAATTAGCAGGTGCTAAGAAATTAAGTATCTGGAATGTTTGTCTCTAAACAAAACTTGTATAGTAGGAAATTTTCATGCATCTAAACAGTAGCTCACATTCTGGGCATCCACAGGATTTCCAAATTTCTCCTGCTACACAAGAATAATATGGCTTTATTCATTTAAATGACTAATTAAAAATTATACAAAGTAAGGCCAAATTCTATTCCAAAGCAAGCATTTTTTTAAATACAAGAAAAATATGTTGATTATAGAAAACTTGAGAAATGCAGAAAATTATTTAAAAAGCAGAAATAAAAATTATCTAAGTTAATATAATCTAATCACCTGAGCCCTTTAAAAATAGAAAGTTTTAGGGGTGCCTGGGTTGCTTAGTGGCTTAAGCGTCTGACATTTCTTTTCTGCTCAGGTCATGATCTCACAGTTTTGAGTTTGAGCCCCCAGTGGGCTCCACACTGGAAGCATGGAGCCTGCTTGGGATTCTCTCTCTTTTCTTCTATCTCTGCCCCTCCCCCACTGGTACTGTCTCTGTCTCTCTCAAAATAAATACATAAACTTAAAAAAATAAAAATAGTTTTCTTTGGCTGATAACAGAAGGAAAAATTAAAGAGATTCAAAGTGTGAGAAAGATATGGCATGAGAGGATGTATTACTGCTAGCTTTTAAGAAGGTGGGGCTGGGATAGAAGGGATCCCAGAGCTGTTCCTATGAGCTGAGGGTGCCCCTCGGCCAAGAGCCCACTAGAAAATGAGGATCTCACTCTATAGGAAATGAATATCAAGGAAATGGATTTTGTTAAAAACCTGAATGAATTTGGATTCAAATTCTTCCCTAGATTTTCCACCAAAATGCCAGTGCCTGTCAACACTTTGGTTTTGGTCTTTGAAACCCTAAGAAGAGAACATGCTTGTAATGCCAGGTGGACTGGAGAGGTCTGAGGCTCTGAGGCTTCAACCCAGCCCACCCAAAAGATGTCTCTGAAGGCTCTTGGTCTCATCGGGAGAAGGGATTCAAGACAAACACAGCACAATGGATGAGCAGTACAGCAGGGAAGTTTATTAAAGGGAAAATGCACTCTTGTGATGTGAGAACAGACGAGCTCAAGGGAGGGCTGCGCACTGGGGTTTGGGTCTCGATCTTCTATTGACAGTTGTTAACAAGGTAGTGTAATATTCATTACTTGAAACAAACATTTCTTGAAAGAAGGTGGTCTCTTCTAAGAATGTGGGTTACCTCCCTTTCCTTCCTTTTTTGGTCAGGGACTTCAGGCCTACTTTGTCAGCCATTTGGGGTCTATCTGGTTTGATCAAGTTTCTTGTGGTTTCCTTTTGGAATGCCGCCAGGACAGGCCTCTGACTTTCTCATAGTTGGCCATGACTTCCTCCTTGCTGGCCTCCAGGTCTCCTGTTGGAACCTAACTAACTGGACATTCCAACTGTTGAGCTTACTTCTGACCTACAGAACTGTGAGATAATGAACAGGTGTTTTAAGCTGTTAAATCTGTGGCATTGTGTCACAGACAAATAGAAAACTGACACAGGAGACTTGCTCTACATAATGTTTTTCAAATTTTAACATTCATCAGAATCAACAATATCTTTATTTGATTCCAAAGCTTATATTATTTCCTTTTTGTCATTATACTGGTGAAGAAGTCCATTTCAAAACAATGTAATTTATTGCAGTAGGTACAAATAAACTTCCTAGAAATACTCCACTAGCTAAGGCCAAGTTTTTTTGAAAAAAGAACAATGTTATATAACATGCCAACCATATGCTTTTTGAAAAATCCTATTTCAAATATTATATTTATTAATAATATTGTATTTCTCATATCCTCCCTCTATAGATTTATATATGAATAGTTATTAAGAAAGATTTATCATCATGCATTATTTAATGTTAGCTCATTCAATATTATTTTATAATTATGAAGAATTAAAAAATGTAGAACTAAAACATAATGGAAAAGATAATAGAAATCCACTATTAATATCATATAACCAAAGATAGTGATATTTATTGTAACCAAATACTTCCTAAGCTCCAAACCTATTTCAGATGTTCTACGTCAAATCTGATGAGTTGAAAGATTAATAGAATAGGATTCATATCTGAATTCCTGAAAAACCTATATCTGATTCCTGAAAAACCCTGGATACATTTTCCAGCTATATAACTACAGGCAAGTCATCCATTTTATGCTTATTTTACTCAATATGATGTGGAAAATAACATTTGCCCACACAGAAAGTTTAGTGTGAGGATAAAATTTATGATTGAATAATATATCAGCTGAATAATTAATGTGAAAAGAAATTGTTTGATGTCTACCACATGCTAGGCTTTGTGCTGGTCATGGGAACTCCAAAGAGAGCTATGACAATCATTCTTGAGTGAGACACTGAAACGTGCACAGATATGCATGTCTTATTTCAGGAAGTTCATGGTCTATTATGAGTGTACAGCAAGGGTCATCTCATCCAGCCCTGGGAGATCAGGTAAAACTTTCTGAAGTAATTCTTGAACTAAATTTTAATTACTGAATACAACTTAGTGAGGCAAACATCCAGTGACAAATTATAGCAAGATCCATGTGGGAAACAGAAACATTTCACTGTTGCCATCCTAAAATCTGAGAACGGAAGTAGTGTTTGGTGAGGTGCAAACAATAGGCATAGATTGAAACTATTTTTGCAATACCTTCCAAAGCCTTTAACATGACATACTTAACTCAATATGTTTTCTTACACGAAATAAGGAAATATTTAGAACTGTGGGAAAAAATAAGTACAAAGAATTTTAATATAACAAATATACTAAAATTTGGAAAAGTATACTTAGATACCTTAAACCATTGAGTACAGCACACTAATATGGGGACATTGAGATGTTTTCAAAAGTATTTAGTAGGATTGGAAAGTACTCACGATTATAATGTTAATATTAAGATGTAGACAACAGGGGCACCTGGGTGGCTTACTTGGTTGAGCAACCAACTCTTGATATTGGCTCTGGTCATGATCTCGCTGTTGTGAGATTAAGCCCCACATCCATGCCCATGTGTGGAGCCTGTTTGGATTCTCTCTCTCTCTGTCTCTCTGTCTCTCTCTCTCTCCTTCTGCCCCTCCCTTGCTCATTGCATGCTCTCCCTCGCTCTCTAAGAAATGGTGTAGGCAACAGATTATTTACATATAAGAGGATGGTAATTAAAAACGATGTTTATTTATGGATAGCAAAATTCTCATAAAGAGAAGCATCTAAATGCTCACTGTTCTGCCTGGCAGAATACTTTTTTATGACCCAACATAATAATAACCATGTGTTTTATATCTAGTAAATGGGATTGCAGATGTTTAAATTTTCTTCTGGTTTCTTGTTAAAACATCTATAATTGTAAGCAAATTTTAGGAAAAAATGAAGAATAAAGATATAATTAAAGAGAAATTAGATTAATGAATATAAAGTGGCTAAGACTGGTTAATATGAGCTATGAGAAAGAAAGAGCTAATTAGTTTTTGGTGACTTAATTCAAGTCTAATGATCTTAAAAGCTTCTAGATTATTGGATTACTATTATGGCAACATGAAAATGATGTCAACTGGGAGTGCATATAATGTATTACAATAATCCCTTAATGCAATTCTAAACATTTACATGAATTCTATTCATGTAAAAATAGGAAATTACTATTCTAAAATTGGAACATACTAAAATATTACATTTAGGACAGGGATATAGTTGGTGAAATAAAATTCTTTTTCAAAGCACAGTGACTGGTAAAATTATTCAAGACATGTTTATTCAATGAATTGATGAATGAATGAATATACGTATGACTTGGGGACAAACAAAACAAAACAAACAAAATTTAAGAGAAAAAAAGTAAAAAAAGAAAAATACAAGCTGAGGTAAAAAAAAGAAACGCTAAATTAATTTACCATTATTATTTAGCTGATTATATTTTAATACAGCAGAAAGAATCAATTATAAAAATCTATAAGGTAGAGACTCTAGCTAAGAGTTAAAGTACAGTGTTAGTCATAGGGTTTATGGACTAGTGGACTAAATAGCAAGTTATTTAGGAAGAACCAGGCTTAGGACTTCATTGAATTAAACAGATCTGGAATTTGCTATGATTTTCACACTGTATTATTCACTCCCATTACAGAAAAGCTATTTTCTGGAAAATAGCTATTTTCTGGAAAATTAGGAGAGGCTCCAAGGGAAAAGTGATATCTACCATAGAAAATGTTTGATAAATAATTGGCTCTTCTCTCACTTCTTCACTATCACCATGTCAACAACATTTACAGTTAAAAATATAATTGCAGGCTACAGAAAGAAAACATAGGCTGTAATTATTCACTATTCCTTTACACATATAACTTCTCAGGCTATTTTGAGGCTACTTCCTCTACAGTACCAAAAAGTCACAGTGAAAGAGTAAGACAACCATAAAGCTCATAGAAAGGAAGCCAACATGATCTAAATCACTTTGGAAAACCCTAAGACCAATGATGACAGACTCTGGACAACATTTTTTTAAAAATAGAAGCTGATGATAATAAATTGGGACATGTTGCTAATGCAGTCAAGAGCAAGCCAAGAGAATAATAGAAAATTTTAAGGGCCAGGGTTTTTTTTTTTTACTTCCCATTTCTAATCTAAAGTTGGTAATAGCAAGTTTATTTGCAAAATGTGCAATGCCTATAAATTTAGAAAGAACTGATTTGGCACATTTTCTATACCCAAAAAAGCCTCATTTTATTTGTTTATTATTACACTCCCAGAAAAACAGGAAACATCAAGATTTATTGTGTTCTGTCTTAAATTCTTCTTAAAATAAACCTTAAGCAGTTTTGCTATTATACAATCATATCATTTATTTTCTTATTTTATTTTCCTTCCACTAGCAGAATTTCTATAATCTCTGGTGTTTTTTTCTCCTTTTAGTAATGCAACTTGCTATCATTAATTGGTTCTTTTTTTCCCTTTTTTTAAAGCTTACAAAAATGTGTGATACCTGGAGACCTGTGTTCACAATCCATAGGTATTACTTGGTTTTTATTGTTTGGACTCTGCAGTTACTGGGCTATTTGAATGCTCACAATCTATCATAAAACTGTGGTTTCATAAAAATCTATGCGGAAACATCATGGTAGATTTCTATAATTTACCTTAAATATATTTTAATTTGAGGAGAATTATGGTTTATTAAAAACCACATCACCAATATTGTACTAACATCTTCAGGGCTACTGAATGGTGAATCTGGGAATTGTAATGTGTGTTATGACATTATGATTTTAGATAGAGTTCAGAGTTAATGCCATTTCTCCCTTTTCAGTACTCACTTCTGAAAAGACTGTGTTGATCTTTAACTAGCTGCAAACATAAGATGTTTTGGAAGCTCAAAAGATGAGGTATATAATTCTGCAGATGGCTGTAAAATGTCCAACATGATTCACCAAGGAAGAATTTTGAGCTTGCCTGGAGACAAATCTTGGGAATAAGGAGGAATTCTGATGGACATTTATTCTTTCTACAGACATTATTTGGTACTTGACTCACTTGTATATAGTGAGCATAGAGCCCTTAAAATAATAAAGAATGCTTTCTGCTTCTTTGTGACTTACAGTCTTACAGTCTATAGTAAAGAAAGGAATTTCCAGCCAAGGGAACAGCATAATTAAAGGTACAAGTTGTGAAATAAAATTATTAGGAGAAATGGAAATAATTTGTGATAGTTGGAATAGAGTATATGTGCGTAAGCGGAACAGAAGACGAGAAGCATATTTGGAACCATACAACTCAGACTGTGAAGCCATCTTTAAAAATTCTAAATTACCAAGGAATTTGAGTATCTAAGAATAGATATTAACTATATGAAGTTTTGCCCTGTGATATTTCCTGTACATTATCTTGCTTTAGTATTTATATTTTCTTTCTTTTTTAAAATTTTTAACATTTATTTATTTTTGAGAGAGAGACACACAGAGTGTGAGCAGGAGAGGGTCAGAGAGAGAGAGGGAGACACAGAATCAGAAGCAGGCTCCAGGCTCTGAGCTGTCAGCAGAGACCCTGACATGAGGCTCAAACCCACAAACTGTGAGATCATGACCTGAGCTGAAGTCTGCCACTTAACTAACTGAGCCACCCAGACACCCCAAGTATTTATATTTCCTAATGGATATAAAACATTCAGAAAATATATTTTTAAATGTATATTTATTTATTTTGAGAGAGAGCATGCTAGCAGGGAAGGGGCAGAGGAAGAGAGAGAATCCCAAGCAAGCTCCACACTGCCTGGGCAGAGCACGATGAGGGGCTCAACTTCACAAACCATAAGATCATGACCTGAGCTGAAACCAAGAAACTGACACTTAAATGAGCCACCCAGGTGCCCCCAGAAAATATTTGATAAAAGAATAATACTTATAGCTTTCTAAATTTCTTCTTGTAACATTAATGAGATCAATCAATAATAAACAGGATTTTACTAAATGTAAATGATTGCATAATCCTGAGTTTTCAAGAATTGAATAAGTTTGTTAGTTTTTCTAAGTAATGTACTGTGTTGAAAATAATTGGCAGCATTTGTTGAGTCTTTGTGTGCGCCAACATTGAGCAAAGGACTTTACATCTGTTAACATGAATACCTACAACAGTGTTTCAAGGTTTGTATTATCAATCCTATTTTAGAGAGAAGAAAACTGTGCTCCAAAGAAATTAGGTAACATAAGTATTAGAGCTGAAAATCAAACTCTGCATCAGGCTCAAATTTACACATACACATGCACACACACACACACACACACACACACAGGCACCACACATGTTCTCTCTGCTTCATTCCACCATACTGTCTTTAACTCTGGTTTACAGAACTTCTATTTCTTGAAATTTAGAAGATTTCGAATACCTTATTTTTCTTGCAATTGCTTTAGCAATTATAATGGTTTAGGCTTTGGCATACTATGAATGAGAATACAAAGTTTTATATCTTCATCGGTGGTACCATAAGAAAGGCAATTATTTTATTTCTCTCTGAATCTCTCTAGTTCAAACTTTAGAACTATATTTGCACAGGAAGTATATAATGCATTCCTGCAATCTCTATAGTTCCTAATTAACTGGTTAGTTCATTTGGAATGACTCAGTACTTTGAATCTGAACTTTAAAAACAACAAAAAACTTGCTTATTTTTGCAAATTATCTATTGTGCATCAAAGTTATTCTCTAGTATACAATAAACACTGTTGGCTTATTGGTCAAAACATTCTCTCTTGACTTTTTGGTGTCACTTTTAGATGTTGGGGATTTCAGTTTTATTCAAATTATATACTCTAACTCTAAAATCTGAAATGAACTTATATGCCTGAAATATTTAAAAAATATTCTGTAACATCTTTGTTATTTTTTGTCTCATCTACCATTTTCAAAACCACTTCAATCAATATGCACATCAAAGGCATTCTGTACCAGGGAACTCCCAACACAATACTAAATAATCCTTGAGTTATCAGGGATAAAAGGATCTCTGTCTAAATCTGAACATGGCATATATACATTTTTTTCATGGATGCAGTAGTTAGGAGTGGGTATTATGTGTAGATTAGATTTTATTTCACTCCTCATGACCTATTTGATATTTTTATTCTTTTGAATCTATTCACTATTCACTCTCAAAGAGCCTTACTTACCTTTCTTTTTCATTAGAACACTTATGAACGTGAGCTTATTGGTTATCTTTTATCTATGATATTTTCTTGAGTAAGATTACATGAAAACAAAATAAATGAAATGAAAATGCAAAATGAATTGAAGATCTTTAGATGTTTATATTTTTCCTTCTGAGTATGAAAGAAAAATGTGTGAAATTTTTTAAAAGATTTTTTTTAATGTTTACTGATTTTTGAGAAAGAGAGAGAGAGAGATAGAGAGAGCAGAGGAGGGGCAGAGAGAGAAGGAGAAAGAGAATCCCAAGCAGTCTCTGCGCTAACTGCGCAGATGTGGGGCTTGAACTCATGAACCATGATTGCGCTGCAATCAAGAGTTGGAGGCTTAACCCACTGAGCCATCCAGGTGCCCTGTGATAAATGTGTGAAATTAATTTAAAAGTAGTGAATATAACAATACATACCTTACAAAAATTTATATTTTGTTAAGCAAATCATTAATGAACTATATAAATCTATCAATTAATATTTATCAGTATCAATTGTAAATCAAATAGATATTATATAATACATATGATCTATACATGTATTGGGGATATATTTTTATCATATAAGGGTTTAATATCTTAGCACACTATAATATTTAGCATGTTTTCTTAATTTATCTACCATATAGTATAACAGCGCACTGTTAATTACAGTCAAACGGCCAAACACCGTTCTATTTGCATTCATATACAAAACTAATATGCTATTGGGAAATCAGTATAAGCTTATCAGGGCAATTCAATTCTGTGATTCCCTACATGTTTAAAGGCAGTGAAGTGTAAAGAATGAGATGAAACACGAATAAATATACTTGTGCTTCCAATCCTGTAGCTGACAGGAGCTTATTAAACCTGTATTTATTTTAAATTTCAGTAAAACATTAAAGATACTCTTTCACTCCTAGTCATCCTGAAATGCAGCAACCATCAAAATCAAAGTTTCAAAACACATCTACCATATAATCAGTGGTAATCAGAGACACAAAACATGCTTGTTAGTGTTTTTGTACTCCATGTATAACCCCAGGCTGTAAAGAAGACAATTCATAAGTCATCACCTAGAGGAAAGAAAACTGAATTAGGAGGATAAACATCCCAGTCTTTATTTCTTATAAATGTATTGACCTAAGTTTCAGTGTATTTTAAATGGGGTTATTAAAACATTTGCTGCTAATATAACAAGGTACTTCTTTTTTACAAGATACTTTTAAGATGACTTGAGCTTCAGCCTGTGAAAGCAATTTAAAAATACATGAAGTTGAAGTAGATTTATCCCAAGAACAAAGACCAGTTAACATAGTTCTAGTTAAAATGTAGCAATCCCCATGGAAGAGTATTTTATAAACTAATCTCTAAGAAACATAAGATAAATTTTATCAAGGACAGTTATATTCTCTTAAAACTGGTAAGTAGCTGACATTTAATGAACATTAATTGTCCAAATGTTCTCTATTTCTAACTTCATGTTATATGCAATATCTTATATATATTATATAGTATATATATTCAGGAGGAAGAAGTCTGACACTGACACTTCTGGGACCTGGTTCAAGAGAGCAAAGCATTTGAAAAAAATACATAAGTCGAAATGAGATAGTCATTCATGGATATCTCATTGTCCACACAAAAGGTATTTATAACCTTTTATAAATTCTAAATCTCAATATAGTCATTTATAAATAAGTGCTTTTTAAATACCCAAATATCAAAGTTTAGAAGAAAAATCTAGATACAAGTTGTATACATTGGATCAGAAGAGGATGGCAGAAGTCTAATGTAGATGACATTTTTATTTTGTGGCCAGCAAGGAGAGAGAAAATGGCTACTTTTCCCATCTCTGAAACATATATATTGAGATAATTATTTTTTATTAACTGTTATTTATTTCAGTCTATCCTTAGATTTTCATAGTATCCTATGATTATTATAAATTTATATTCACAGATCCTAGGTAACTCTACATTTATCTCAAAAAGTTAGGTAAGATTGGATATCAGCACCCATATAACTACCGAAACAACAAAATTAAACTATGTCCATTTTGTGGTCAAAAGTTGTTTCTTGTTAAAATTTGCAAGGGATTGAATATTTAAAAAAATATTTATTTATTTATTTGTTTATTTATTTATTTATTTATTTATTTATTTATAGAACTAGTGGGGGAAGGAGGGGGAGAGAGAGAGAGTGAGACAGAGAGAGAATATCCCAAGCAGGCTCCATACTCAGTTTGGAGCCCAATATGGAGTTAGATCTCAACCATGAGATAATGACTTGAGCCAAAATCAAGAGTTGGACACTTAATCAACTGAGCTACCCAAGTGCCCCAAGGGATTGAATATTTTTCTTTGCTTTTTAAAAGAATTTTTATTTTTGTTTTTATGAATCGATTCTGCTCCTCTTTTCTTTTTGATTCTCTACTTCCCACTGATGGATACATGTGAGTTAGTAGGATGTTCTTTTTATTAATTTTTGAGATACAGAGAGAGAGAGAGAGAGAGAGAGAGAGAGAGAAGCCCAAGCAGGGTCCCTGCTGTTAGCACAGAGACTAACGTTGGGCTCAATCCCACAAACCATGAGATCATAACCTGAGCCAAAACCAAGAGTCAAATGCTTAACTGACTGAGCCATCCAGGCACCCTTAGTAGGATGTTTTATTAAAGAAATGTAAAGATTTTTTTTGTGCAGTGTGATAGACATTAAGACTGAACACATCATTCATTCTTTCTCCTTTTCCTAATTCAGACACATATATACTCTCTTCTCTTCCCAGGACACAAGAACACCATATTTCTAAAAGTTTTAGTTTATTTTCCCACCAATTACTTGGATCTGTGAGTTTATAATGCTCATCATTTTGATTATTTAGGCACTATTCCTTCACATCTTATTTAAATATTTTTTATCCCCTGCTATTTTTTCATGGACTCCAATACATGTATGGTAAACTGGTATTGCCCCCAAAGAATGCCTGTCCCTGTCCTTCCTTCCTTCCCAGCCTCCTTCCCCGCCCCTCCTTCCCCGCTTCTTTCCTTCCTTCCTTCTTTCCTTCCTCTCTCTTTCCTCCTCTCTCTCTTCTTTTCCTCCTTTCTTTCTTTCCTTCTATTTAATGTTTTTTTTCCTTGCTTTAACAGTCTGGAGTTAGGCAGGCAATTTTTTCAATAAATTTTTCTTACTCATACTCTAATCTACTATTGAGCCTTTCTGGTAAATTTTATTTCAGATATTGAGTTTTACAGCTTTAGAAGTTCTTTTTTTCCTCATTAAGTTTATGTTTTATTTAAATACTTCACTTGAGATGTTTTAACATCTTTGTCTTCCCTTTCTATGGTCTTCTAAATGTCTTCCATTTCTTTTTAGGTCTCATTCTACTGATTCATTTTTTTTTTCTTGCTTGTGGGTCACACTTTTCTGTTACTTTAGTAACTTTTGAAAGAATATTGCCTACCATGAATGTTACATTATGGATTTCTAGATAGAATGTTGTTTTTTAAATATTTTTTAATGTTTACTGATTTTTGAGAGACAGAGAGACAGAGAATGAGTGGAGAAGGGGCAGAGAGAGAAGGAGGCACAGAATCTGAAGCAAGCTCCAGGCTCTGAGCTGTCAGCACAGAGTCTGATGTGGGGCTCAAACTCACAAACTGTGAAATCGTGACCTGAGCTGAAGTCAGATGCTTAACTGATTCTGAGCCACCCAGGTGCCCCTAGAGTGATTCTTTTTTTTTTTTTTTTTTTTTTTTCTTTTAATCTCAGGCAATTAAGTTACTTTCAGATCAGCTAGGGTCACTTACAACCTGATTTTAAGCTTTCTCAGGGCAGGTCTAGAGTAGCTTTTAATCTACGAATATTTTAGTCCTTATTCTCCTATTACTACTGATGGGTCTAATGCTCAATGAGACAACTGTCTGCTGTATGGTCAGTACTCAGACAACTTCTAAGTTCTGGAAACTATGTAGCTGACAACAACTACAACTATGTAGCTGTAGTTCTTTCCCTAGTCTCATGGAGTTTCACCCTACGATTTATGGTTCGGTAACCAACAAATTTCTTAAGGAATAGACTATGCAGATTTTTTTTTGAAAATTTTCTCTGCATAACTCTACCCTCTTTATTTATTTTGCTCTACATATTTTATCTGCCTCACTCTCCCAAGACTTCCATCTCTCTCTTCGTAACTCAATATGGCTGCCATCTCTGCCTGGGTTCATCCTCCTTGTGCTGCAGTATAGAATATGTCATTAGCAGAGGTCTGGGGGGAGATTATCAATCTTGCTTCATGTGTCCTTTCCCCCAGAATTAATGGTCATGCACTGTTTTTTTTTGGCCAGTGTCTGAAACAGTTAGTTTAATAATTTTGTTCTGTTCCCTTTGTGTTTATGATGGGAAAAGAAACAAAGCATGTTTATTCTGCATGGTCATAAGTGGAAGTTCTCAAAAATATTTTATTTTTTTAATGTTTAATTTGAGGGAGGGAGAGAGGGAGACACATGAGTGGAGGTGGAGCAGAGAGAGAGAGAGAGGGAGACAGAATCCCAAGCAGGCTCTGTGCTGTCAGTGCAGTGCCTGATGCAGGGCTCAATTCCACAAAGAGTGATATCATGGCCTGAACGGAAATCAAGAGTCTGGTGCTTAATCGACTGAGTCACCCAGGGATCCCTCAAGAATATTTTTAAAAGAATTAGAAATTCCATGATTTCATATGTTACTATATATTTACTTAACATTCACTTAGAAATTACTGTCAATTGAAGTAGGCATCATTGATTCCTTATAGTGTACATTGCAATGGTGCATTTATGACTTCCCTAATTAACAAGATTAAAAACAATTTAAAAAACCACAAGATTAAATAATAGTTTAATTTGGTTTACTCCCCTCATCCCACACTTTGTGCTATTGTTGCCATATTTTACTTTTAAATATTTGTATTATTATTGCATGAAACCGTTAATGTTCTCCTATATTTATTTTCATTTTAATCTTTTTCTGTGTCTTGACTTCTAGCAATTCTGTGCTTCCATCTGATGTTATTATTTTTCAGCCTGAAGAACTGCCTTTAATAATTTTTATAGTTCTTTTGACCTCAAAAATATCATTATTTCACTTTCAGTTTTGAAGCATTTTTAAAATTGGTTATGGATTTCTAGATCAGTAGATTTTTTTCTTTCACACAGAACTTTAAAAATGTAATTACATTGTCTTTGTCTTCCATTGTGTCTGATGAAAACTGTGGAAAAGTTTAATTGTTTCTGTTGAAAACTACAAAAAAATTGACAGTTTTTGAAGGTAATGTAGGTTTATTTTTTTTCTGGCTGCTTTTTTTCTAAATGCAATTTTTATTTTGGAATAATTTTAGGTTTATAGGGAAGTAGCAAAGATTGTAAGGTGTTCCTATTCACATTTTATCCAATTTCCCTGAATGCTAATTTTTCTTGCAACTATGGTACATTCGTTAAAACTAAAATATGGACATTGGCATATTACTATAAACCACACTCCATACTTCCTTTGGATTTCACCAGTTTTTCCACTAATGCCCTTTATCTGTTCTAGTATCAGATCTAGGAAACCACATTATATTTAGTCTTGATGTCTCCTTAGTCTCCTCAAGTCTGCGACGGTTTCTCTGGTGTTTTCTTTTTATGATTTGATACTTTTGATTGCCTTCTTTATTTCCATATAAACTTTAGAATCACAATATCCACAAACTGTCTGGGATGTTGATTAGCATTTGATTAGGATTGCATTGAATCTATAGATCAAGAGAACTGACATCTTAGCAATATTGAGTCTTCTTATACATGTAAATGGAATATTTCTCCATTTTTAGATGTACTTTGATTTCTTTCATTAGAGTTCTGTAGTTTTTTTCATATGGTCTTTTGTATATCATATTAAGTGTATACCTAAGTATTTCATTTTAGAGGATGCTAATATAAATGACATTGTATTTTTAATTTCAAAAACCAAGTATTCATTGTTGTTTTATAAGAAAGCAATTAACCTTTGTATATTAACATTGTATCCTGTAAACTTGCTATAACAATTACTTGTTTTAGGAGGTTTTTTGTTGTTGTTATGGTGAGGGATGTTCCCCTCTAGGTTGCTTTCTTTTTTGGTGATAATGAATAGCACTGCTATAAGCATTCATGTAGAGAGTTTTGCATGAAATAAATTTTTGATTCACTGGGATTAAAAACTGGGAGTGAAATTTCCAAGCCAAGTGATAAGTGTGTGTTTAACTTTATGAGAAACTGACAAACTATCTTCCAAAGTGACTACCATTTTGCATATCCACTAGCAATTAATGAGAGTTTCTGTTGCTCTACATCTTTTTAACATCTTTGATATTGTTAGCAATGCTAATAAGTGTGGAGTAGTATTTCATTATGATTTTAATTTCATGTTCCCTGATGAAAAACGATGTCCCCAATGGGAAAAAAACGTTATTTGTCATACATACATCTTTTTAGGCGAAGTGTCTGATCAGTTTTGCTTTTTTTTTTTTTAATGGTTTGTTTTCATATGGTTGAGTTTGAAAGTTCTTGCTTTATTATGGATACGTTCTTTATCAGATATGTGATTTGCAAATACTTTTCTCAGTGTGTGTCTTATCTTTTCTTTTAACAGTGTCTTTTGTAAAGCAAAAGTTTTAAAATTTCATTGTCCCATTTATCAATTTCTTTCATGAATTATACTCTTCTTATTGTATCTAAAGGCTCATCACCAAGCCCAAGGTGTGCATATTTTCTCCTGCTTTCTTCCATAATCTTTATAGCTTTACATTTTACATTTAGGTACATGATCCTCTTTGAATTATTTTTGTTTGGGTTGTGAGATATATGCTGTTTAATTTTTTCCCCATGTACGCATCCAATAGCTCTAGCACCACTCATTGAAGTGACTTTTCACTAATTTGTCTTTCTACTGATGTTGAAAATGAATTGACTATATATTGTGGGTCCATTTCTAGGCTCTCTTTCAACTGCTTTGAAAATGTGTCTTTTAGCCAATCCCACACCCTCTTCATTAATTAGTTTTATAATAAGTCTTAAGATCACGTAATGTTAATTCTTCAAATTCATTCTTTTTATTCAGAATTTTTAGAAGGTTCATCTAGGTCCTTTGCTATTCTACATAAATTTTAAAATCAACAATTGATAACTACAAAGATTTATGCTGTGGTTTTGTTAGGAGTTATCCTGAATTTAAAAACTGAAGCTGGGAATTACCTTCATTATAATTTTAAGTATTTTAATCCATGAGCACAATCTATCTTTCCCTTTATTTAGATTTTCTTTAAATTATTTCATTAGTGTTTTTTTTTTTAGTTTTTTACATCCTAATCCAGTAAATATTTTTGATAAAGTAATACCTTTGACTTATGTATATTTATATGCATCTTGCTACACTATGAATCTGAACTCACTTTTTTGTCCCCTTAGACTTTTTGGAATTTTCTTAAAGAATATTATGTCTTCTGTGAATAAGTTTTCATTTTTTTTTCCAATCTGCATAGTTTTGTTTGTTTTTGCCTCTTTGCACTAGCTAGGCTTCCAGTACAAGTTGAGTAGCTGAGAGAGCCTAAGGAAAAAATACTCAGTCTTTATTTTAAGTATTTTACCCATAGGGGTTTGAAGGCACTCTATTAGGTTAAAGGAGTCCCCTTTTATTTCTAGTTTTCGGAGCGTTTAAATCATAAAAATAAATGTTGAATTGATTGAATACTTTAATACTTTTTAATTTCTTATTATGATCTTATGGTCTTTTTTCTTATGTATTCTGTTAAGAGGTTTAATTAATAAGGTTGATTTTAATAATTGATTTTCCAATGTTGAACTATACTTAAATACCTGGAATTAATCCTGCTTATTTCTCATCATTATCCTTTTTATGTATTTCTGGATTTGATATGCTAATATTTGGTTAAGCATTTTTGTATCTATGTTCTTTTCTTATAGTATTTTTAACCGAATTTGTTATAAGAACAATGCTGCCCTAATAAAATGGGTTGTTAAGTCATCCCTCCTCATCTATTTCCTATATAATTGATGTTATTTGTTCCTTAAATGTTACAGAATATTCCTCAATGAGTTTATCTGGGCCTAGAGTGATGAGAGTAGTGTATTAATTGTAAGATTAATTTTCAAATACATTTTCTTGGAACTGTAAGCTTGTAATGAGACACTAGAATTCCACATCTAATAAGTAGTGTAATTGAAATTTAAAATCTGTTATTTTGATGACCCAACTATACGTGCATTAAATGCTAAAAAAAATCTATTTAATTATTTTTATTAACTAGGTATTTACTGCTTTCTGTTTTGGCCCATTTCTTTTTTTTTTTAAGTTTATTTATTTATTTTGAGGGAGAGAGAGAGAGAGAGAGAGAATACATGAATGAGCAGGAGAGGGGCAGAGAGAGAGGGAGAGAGAGAGTATCCCAAGGAGGCTCTGCACTGGCAGAGCCCAAAGTGGGGCTCAAACTCACCAACCATGAGATCATGACCTGAGCCCAAATGCTTAACTGACTGAACCACCCAGGCGCCCCTGTTCTGGCCCATTTTAAAATCATGCATCTGATTTCATTGTCAATTTCCTGTATTGATTTAAAATTGACTTACAACACACAAAAAATTGAGGATAATACAAATTCTTAGAAAGAAATATTAGAATATCTGAATATTAAAAGCTGAATTAAAAAATGAAGACTGGTCCAAACATCTTGCTTCATATTTCCATTAGTGAAATAATATCATTCCTTTGTCGTCAAACATACCAGCATGAAGCCTAACATTTTTTGCAATCAGTTTAAATCATGTTATACTTTGTGCTGTTATTCTTGGTTGGGGGCAAGTATGTTCCATTCATTATGTGGAAGTATATGTATCCACGAGGGCAGGCCAAAGATGTGTGCTTCCCTGGCAATAGTATATTGTCTGGGAAATGGATGCCTCGCTAAGGACCGAATTTTCCAGGCCTGCTTTCCGTTTAGATCTGATAGTGTGGCAGATCTTACCAACTGAATGAGAGTTGAAGTGATATAAAGCATTTTAGGCCAGTGTGATTAAGAAACAGATAGTTCCCTACATTTTTTTTCTCCATTTTCCCTGCCTTATGCAAACTGGATGTAAATGGGGTTGGTAACTTTGGAAAATTTACTGAAAGTGGCAGAGATAAAAGGAGGCTGGTCCCCACTTCTCTGATTGGAGGAAACCCTACCTACTTTTCAAGATAGTGATTTTAGAAACTCTTGGACAAGAAATAAGTTTCTACCTTAATGGATCTATTATGTATTTTTCAACTTCTCTATTATAAGATTTATTATTATTCTAATAAATACATAATAAAGAGGCAGTTTGTTTTCAGTTCATTTTACTGAAATTATAAAATCGCATATGTATAATGAGCATTTATTTTAGCAAATTTGTTGAGTGAAGATCCACTCTAACTTGGAAAAATGGGATTTGACTGTTTTTGTTTGTTTGTGTTATTTTTTTGTTTGTTTGTTTCAACTATAAATTAGCAATATACACCTCAAAGAGCTCCAGGCAAAGAAAGCATAAGATGATCCATTTTATAATAATCATGTAACTTGGGAAACAAATTACTTTAAAATTTAGTGGTCTCAAACAACCATCATTTAAGATCTTACAGGTTTCGTGGATCTGGCATCTAGGCACGGCTCACCTGGGTGTCTTTGGCTCAAGGTCTCACACCATAATCACATTGCTCGCCGGGACTAAAGTTATCTCAAGGCTTGCATGGGGAATTGATCTGCGTCCAAGCTCACCCAGGTGGTTGTTGGCAGTCCTCAAATACCCTCTGGTTGTTGGGTGAAAAACTCAGTTCCATATCAGGTGGGTGTTGCATAATAAATGTGCCAAAAAATTGCCTTACACATTGGCCCAATGTTGTTTACTTTTTCACAGAAGGCTATGATCATTAGCTCAAAATCCACTGGCACAAGACTAAAATTCTTACACATCCAATTTCCTTAAATAGAACTCAAATAAGCCTGCTTGTTAGCAATTTAGAGATTTCCTCCTCTGCATACCTCATGAAATTGCACCCAATATCTGCTAGCCATATTTAATAAGACAAACCCTGTGGCTGTAAAATCCCTAAACCACTGCTGGCCTTTGAGCTTTCTGATCCAGTCTCCCTACTTTGCTGCTCAGTGGCCTCATCTAGATACCCAAGGACCCTTTCTGATTTTCTGGACCTCATCCTGAAGTAGTCTTGTCCTCCTTCTGGGCCATGGCCCCAGGCCCCACTTCTGTCTCCAGAAGGTCACCCGTCCTGAGGGACACCCCCTTACCCTGCAACTCTGTCTAGGCACTGGCCCTAAAGACTTGTTGTGTAACACTGCCAGCTGCGTCTTCAGCTCCATCTTGATTAGTGATTAAAATTCCAACTCCCCACAGCAGCCCACTCCACCAAGAAACCCACAGCCTGGCAGCTGCCCTCCTTCAGAACAAGCAAGCAAGAGAATGAGAGAGAGCACCTAAGATAGAAGCCATAGTCTTTTTGTATAGATCTCAGAAGAGACATCTTGTTATTTTCTGTTGTCATGTTCTGTTCTTTGGAAAAACTCAATATATCCTGTACTAAAAGGAGGGAATTACAAAAAGGCTCAAATAAATACCAGCAGACTAGGGGGCAACTGGTGGCTTAGTCAGTTAAGCATCTGACTTTGGCTCAGGTCATGATCTCCCAGTTCGTGGGCTCCTGCCTGTTGGGACCCATGTCAGGCTCTGTGCTGATAGCTCAGATTCTGTGTCTCCCTCTCTCTGATCCCCTCCCCCCATCATTCTCTCTCTCTCTCTCTCTCTCTCAAAAATAAAATAAAACATTAAAAAAGTTAAAAAAATATCAGCAGACTTGGATCATTGGAGGGCATCTTAGGGGCTTCCTACCACACAAATACATGTGTTATCAAACACATTTTAAAAAACGTGATTACTGCCTAAATCAATATGCACTTAATTTGGAAGGATGTTTGCAAGATCAAAGAGACCATGAATTCTGGGACCTAATTATAAGGGCAAATGTTAACTCTTTTTTTTAAAATTTTTTAATGTTTTATTTATTTTTGAGAGAGAGAGACAGTGTGAGCAGGGGAGGGTCAGAGAGAGAGGGAGACACAGAATCTGAAGACAGGCCCCAGGCCCTGAGCTGTCAGCACAGAGCCTGACACAGGGCTCGAAGCCAGGAACCACGAGATCATGACCTGAGCCGAAGTCGGATGCTCAACCGACTGAACCACCCAGGTGCCCCCAGGCAAATGTTAACTCTTAAGGGCCTCTTTAATCTAGGAAAATTAGAATATTATGTTATTAATACTGTCAGAGTTTAAATACAACATTGCAGTGAATCCTTTTCTTATTTTAGATATAATTTATATATATATATATTTTTTTTGTCTAAATTGTTACTTTACTCCTGCAATATGAAAAAAAAACCTTGAAGATTACATCATAGTTGATATATATCTTGTTATATTTATTTTGTATTAACTTTTATTTAATTAACATTGCCAGTTTTGGGAGTCTAATCTTTGCTTGATGGCTATAGTGAAGTGACTCGTTCATGTTAAACATCTAGATATTTTCAGATAATCTTGTGACTCCTAAATTTCTGAAAAATTGTGTTGTCTTGCAATAGTAAAATCTTGAAGCAAACTTCTTAATTTATCATTATGAGTGATCCTCATCATAAATTGAAGCTTTTTTTATAATGCTTTTTAAAGACACTTTCCACATACAGAAAACTCATTTGAGCTTCACAGCATTTTATGAAGTTATATTATTTTTCACTGTTTTTCACATTCAGTTTTGATTTAGAATCCAAGTGAGTGAACCAAGAGTTAACTCACAAGCCAAAGGTTTTTCATCCCAAAGGGATAATTTTGTAAGCACATAATATGACAAAATTGCTTTCTACAAAAAAATTCTTTAGATACTGCACTTTTGCAATATACATGGCACCATGCTGAGAATAATGATCTCTTCCTGATACTGAAAACTTGACAATGTTGTATAAGGTCAAAAGCTATTTTCACTTTAGAATGTGTTTTTCTTAAGTTATTGTTACTTAGGTTTCATTGAATTTTTAAAGCAATGCAGAATCTTCTTTTCTTCCATATGTACAGAGCATAATCATCTCACTTGGAACAGTTGCTTCCCAAAGAAAATTCAAGAACATATAGCTACAAATATTCTTCTTTTGATAAATAGAAAATATACCCCACAACAGTGACTAATCCTGCAATTATTACTTCTCTCTTTTGAGATATCAGGAGATTGTGAGACAATTAGTTCTGATAGCCTTGTATTTTAAAGTGTTAGCTGTATGTAAGTGGTGAGTTTTTTCCACCAAAACGTATACATTATGTGACAAAGAAATTTACAGAGATTATTGGTTAGATCTTTGTTCTTTTCACTGTCCTTTCCCTGGTCACATTTCTACGAGAAATGAAAGAGAGCATTGGGTATTATATGTAAGTGACAAATCATTAAATTCTACTCCTGAAGCCAATATTGCACTATATCTTAACTAACTAGAATTTAAAGAAAAACTTTAAAAACGAAATGAAAGAAACAAAAAAGTATTGTTAAGTACTTGCCAATAACTAGTTCTCACTTTTATTTATTCTGGATATAACTTACTCAACAAAATATCTTGGCTAAAGTTTGTGTAATGCTTTTGGAGAGGAATATTTTGTGATAGAGCAAATATAATGAACTGAAGTGTTGAGTCATTGATTCTCCCTTCCTGGGTTCTAAGTAAGTTTTGAAATTCAGTTGTTCATATATTTACCCATACAATGCTTAAAATTTAAAGCCTTAGCATAGTCATATAAAGGAACACTTATGTTTTGAATTTCTATATTCATCAATTTACCTTGTTTAGCTTGCACTGTGATCTATCTGTTAGCTTATTCCAGAACCAGACTGGGGAGTAGAGATTGGAATGACAGGTGGAGATAGAAAATGGGAAGAAGGGATTTTTTTCTTTGTATATTATGACTAAACTTATTTAAACCAGAAAATGTATTAGGTAACTTAATCACAATTTGAGTTATACTTGTTTGAATCTCATTTCTTTATATAAATTCCCAATTACCCAAAAGATACATATTTTTTATAGGAAAGTATTTATTTCTTGGTTGAAGTACTTCCACGAAGTGAGTAGAAATCTACCTGATTTATCGTTGACTAATGACTAAATTACTTACCTAAGGGGGGAACATGTTATTGATATTAGTTTTTCTTTTAAGTCTGGTTCAAATGAACTGAAGCAATTTTCTTCATGCCCTAAGTGTCTGGTAAGCTACTTAATAAACCAATCTTTTCCAACCAGAAATCTCCCACAGGGAATCACTCCTCGTTTAAAAAGCAATATTAAGGATGAAGTAGCATTTTTGTCTACTGTTTTTTTTTAAATACATCATTTCTCATTGATAATAATCTAAAAATTAGACACTTTTGGAAATATTTCTAAATCATTTAACGCATACCTCCTTGTTTTCTTAAATAAAATATACTAAACACACTGACACTTTTTTTGATAATAGGCTATCATTTGGATCTAAATGTGTTACCATGGAAAAACTGTATTTGTCCATTTCCATCCTTGTGGTTGACATTTCTGATTTGATAAAATACCCTATTTAAATTTTTGTGTGTTTTCTGCTTTATAAGAAATCAGTTATTCATGGTGTATAAATAACAAGTAAATAAATTTTGAATAACCATCATAAGGAATTCTCCTGAGTCAGGTGTTCAGGTTTGCATGCTGAATTTTAAGCAATTTTTGAGCTCTTATTTCCTCACTCTATTCTGTTACCTGCATTTTAAAATGGTGGTGGAAGTTAGTGTAGTTTCTACAAAAGGAAAAACACTAGAAACTACTTGAGAAGCATATGCTGTGCTGGAGCAAAGCTGTGCTTGGTGGTGGCATCTGGACTTTATCTTGCCAACAGAAGTCAAATCCAATTTGATAAACTCCCCTTTGTCACTACTGTTTATCTGCAAATTTTCCAACAGAGGTGGAGAATATGAAAAATGGTGACCATCCTTAAATAAGTCTTCTTGGTCCCATCTCTCTCCTGAATTGACATCTGCAAATTATTTGTCGAACTTTGAGCGAACTTTACAAAAAGTAGAATTCTTGGGAGTCTGTGAATTGACATGTTAAAAGTAAGCTCTGAGTGGTGGTTGCCAAGGCTTTAATCAGAGAAAAGTGACTGAGTTTGAAGTAGTTTGGGTTCAAATAAAAGATGTGCGAAGATTTCAGATACGGTACTTTATTTGAAAACCATTGCAGCAGATTTAATCTGAAAATAGGTTTAAATACATGTGACCATTACCTATTGAGCTGTGTTAGGGATGGCTTTCGATTTGATGTTAAATATTGTGTCCTCTGAGATTACATTTTGTGCCAGATAGCATAAAATATAGAGTTTACAGTTTCTAAAATAGTTGAATGATTTGTGTTCAACCTGACAATTTATAAGAAGAAATTAATGGAAATGCTAACATTCTATAATATTCATGCAGAGGGCTATATCACGTTTTTCTACTTGTTCAAATAAAAGTGTATTATTCATCCATAGACTTTTTTAAAAGTCTTCCATTCATGTGATTCTCTGCTTTTCAAGAGGTTTTCTGCTCCTCTTTTAGGAGGAAGAGATTGCCACATTTTACAAGCAGCTGCTTATTCTTCAGAAGCTGAACATGCATTGCAGAACATTGCCTGAAATTTAATTACTGTTTATGACAGTTTGGTTTTCTTCAATTTGTAGCAGAATGAAATGAACTGCTTCAGACTCATTTACTGATTTCATATATGTCAGAAAAATTACTTTTTCGATGTTTGTTTTGAATGACTATCTATATTTATTTACTTCAAATAAGGCAAAATACAAGTTGAGATCTTTAGGACTTGTAGAAGTTACTTTAACCACTATTCTTTGAAGGTAGGTTTTTATTCAGGGTACAGTTTAGAACAAACTGCTGGCAGGAATACATAATCATTGAGATATGCATTGTTACTTATAGGATATACACCATGAAGAATAAGTAATATTGATTTCATATATAGGATACAGTATTTTATCATATTGTTATGGCATGATATTTATTTAATGCAAACAAACCATATTTTTACAAGAATGTTGACCTAATATTTTTTCAAGCCTTTAGGAATCTTCAATTACCCATGCCTTAATATTTTTTATATTAATAATCATTGGCAAACTGTGGATTATTATGTGTTGTAAATTGTGTACGTAGTAGGTATACTGCTCGTCCCTGCCTTCATGGAGCTTATTACTGAGTCAGTGATTTTAACTTACGGAATAAAATTGAAATTTAAATGAAAGGCATTAGATAAAACATAGAATATGTAAAAATTATTCAAATATTGAAAAGATACTTTGTTGGGGGTACCTAGGTGGCTGAGTTGATTGAGTGTCTGATTTGGCTCAGATCACGGCCTCGGGGTTCATGGGTTCAAGGCCTGTGTCGGACTCACTGCTATCAGTGCAGAGCCCACTTTGGATCCCCTGTTCCCCTCTCTCCCTACCCCTTCCTTGCTCACACTCTCTCTCTCTCAAAAATAAATAAAACAAAAAGATATTTTGTTATTTTTGAAATGATGAATGCTAATTGGGGGCAGATATATGCATTGTTGTGCAGGTGACATATGACAAAATCACTTCCTCTAAGTGCCTTGTTATCAGGAATGTTACTACACCAATTCTAATCTTGGCTGTCCCTCCATGGTGCCTGTCTTACTCTAGTTAGCATCTATGATTGTTTCTGTTACAAACAAGAACTAAAAGACATCTGAGTGGAGGAAATGTGCCATCTAAAATAATTCTTTGTTTATCTAGGTTGCTTCACTTCTTTTAAAGTTGATTTAAAAAAGTAACAGGTATACCATGCCTTAATTATACTTGTGGATCCCTTTAGCCATTACATTTTTCTCTCTATCCTTAAAATAAAACACAATGTTATCTTAATCATAGTCAAAATGGTTTAGGATCGCCAATGTACACCAACAGCCAAAAACAGGAAAACTTTAAACTTTAAAATAAGGTTAAATATAGTCCTTATCATTAATTAGTAATAGTCTTATATATGATGACAATATCAATTCAAATTATGATACAAATTATGTCTGTATCATTTTCTAATAAGAAGGTATAAAATCAGGCACTAACACATTAATAGAGATTTATTTTTAAATTATCTCTTTTTATTTTTCTTTTGTGTCTTGTTTTAACTACTGTTTTTTGCTACATTATTTTTTGGTCGTTTTAAGCTGAGAATGCCAACTTTCACAATTATAGGTTAAGTAGATTTTTTTATAGGTTCCTGAGGTTTCGTAGCGAATGGAAAACCTACACGATGGAGATGATGTTACAGGCTGTTAGACAAAGAGGTTAGATAAAGGGCTGTTCTTTTCCTTGAGGAGCTCATCGTTCACTAGGGTTGAGAATAAATTAAGATTCAATGATGTAACTTTAACGATAGGTGTGCTGTGCTAGTGCTGGCCCAGTGTACTTGATATTTTTATTTGTTAAAAAATTATTGTATTGTGGGGGTGTCTGGGTGGCTCAGTCCATTAAGCGTCTGACTTCCGCTTGGGTCATGATCTCATAGTTCCTGAGTTCGAGCCCCATGTGGGATTTTCTGCTGTCAGCACAGAGCCTGCTTCAGATCCTATATCCCATGTTCTCTCTTTGCTTTTCCCCCACCTGTGCATGTGCTCTCTTTTTTTCAAAAATAAATAAACATTAAAAAAAGTATTCTACTGTGCATAGACTTTTTTTTCTTTTGAGAGAGAGAGAGAGAGAGAGAGAGAACGTGCACACCAGCAGCGTTGGCACAGAAGGAGATAGAGAGAGAATCTTAAGCAGTTTCCATACCCAGCGCTGAGCCAAAAAGGGTGTTCAATCTCATATGAGGTTATCACCTGAGACAAAATGAAGAGCCAGGTGCCTGACTGAGCCACCCAGTCTCTCCTGTGCAAGGACATTTTAAAGTATGAGTTTTCTATCTTCTAATAAAAAAGTCTCCTGATGAGATCTGGTTTTTTTTTTTTTTTTTTTTTGCATGTATTCGAAAAGTTCACACAGAACTATGGAAGTCGCAGTGCCACCCACCATCTTAGAAGGAGGTGGGGGAAGAACTTGGTTAATGGACAACCTCTATGGATACAACTGGCTGTTATTTTGCTACCTGAAATGAAATGCTCCCTATACCCTTAGGACAGTGTGTCAATTATAACTCAACTCCTCTCATTTGGGATAGTAAGTGGAATCTTCTTGTATTCTCTGACATTATAAAATATCAGGCATCGTAAAAGTTGGCATAGTATAGAGCAATGTGTGAAGAGTGAGCGCTAACATATACTTTCCCTGTTGTAGTAGGCAGATCCTCTCAGGAATTCCATGACTCACACTTTGCCATGTCATTTTCCCAGTGTTGGTTTATTAAACCGAAGTACTCTCAGATAAAGGATATTTTGTTGTGTATTAAATGCTCAAGGACACCTTCAGGATTTTTTAAGGCAAGTAAGTCCCAAGAGTTCTTAATTTATAGTATATCAAAGATTACCTTAAGATGTCATGTCAAAAAATTCTAATAATTCTCATGACCAGGCAGGCATGAGATTGGCTACCTTACATAATGAGTAAAGTCCCCTTCTTCACAGGGAAGTCAAGGAAATTCTGAAGATATTTAAAGAAGGAGCCAGCTTATCAAAATTACACCTCCTGTATTAGAGTCTGGTTTAGAAAGAGATCCCTGGTAACTACTACTCCTTTCTCTCTGGATTTATCTTACAAGAGTGTCATCTCTTTGGACATAGTGTCTAGCACAGTATTTTTCTTAGAGTAGTTAGAGTTGTTCCAATCTTAAAAATCTTGAATTTCAAATCTAGAAATAGACTAAGATTCTAGTGTGGCAGGTTGCATTCCAGGTTTTTGCTTTCAGTTTGTACAAAATGTATGCAAAATAAAATAATACAGTTGTTTCACACTAAGGTCACAAAATTATTGAACCAAACTTTGTCACCAAACTGTGTCACTACTTTTACTTTATACAAAGAATTATTTATGGATATCTTGTATTCCCGCCTTTTGGTGTTTACAACTACTGAGACTAGTGGAGCCAAACAGTACAGGAAAGTATTTAACAAAGATACTTCTTTGTGAATTGTTTAGACCCTCACCATCGCATGATTTACAAAGCCAGTAGCAATTGTTGCCTCAGGGGAAACAAATACGCATAGACCAAAAAGTGTCACAGATCATTTTTGAATTTCAAATGAGACTTTTTACAGGTCCTTAGTGAAAAGTTAGTCTTGTGAGCTACCACTTTATGCATAAGTATGCCTTTTTGGAAAATAAAAATATTTGCTGAGCTCAAAGTTGAAGCCGGGAGGACTACTAATGATAGAGTGAGTCTGCAAGTGGTCCTACAGTCTGTCCTGGATTTCAAGTGGCAGGTTTGGCACGATTTAGTGGGACTAGTTTAGAGTCATGGCTGGGTGCTGCAAAAGATTTCTGTCTGTGCCTTGCTCTTTCCTGGGGTCAAAATTCTTCTCAGGGGGTCATTAAAACCCCTTAATTTTGTTTGGGATTTCCAGAGCCGTGGGGCCTTTGCTGAATTTGTGCCAATGTCAATGTAGAAGAAGTCTTGATCTCTCTGTGAGATGGCCATGGGAGCATGGAAATAGCACCTGGGGCATTTAGGCAGACGGGGATCTGAGAGACTCCTATTTGCCTGTTTTGCCCAGGCTCAGTCAACTTCTGCTCCATCTGCTAAGCTTTCCCTTTTCTTTCAGGAGTAAAGACAGCCATTGTGTCAAGAATTATAATTATTAAAATATCAGTTTGAAAATGTTGATATTGGGGGAATATTTATTTGACAAATTCATTTTCTATATCTCCCTTTCTAAAAATCCTAATAAATTAACCTTTACTTTTATGTAAGTGCCAATCAATATATGGCTATGTCTATTACAAGATTTTTGGTTTGTTAAAATTATAGCATTATTGTAAATAAATATGAGCTATACCCAGGGTGCCTGGGTGGCTTAGTCGGTTAAGCATCCAGCCTTGGCTCAGGTCATGATCTCATGGCTTGTGGGTTCGACCCCTGCATCAGGCTCTGTGCTGACAGCTCAGAGCCTGGAGCCTGCTTCTAATTATGTCTCTTTTCGCTCTGCCCTCCCCTGCTCATGCTCTCTCTCTCTCTGTCTCAAGAATAAATAAGCATTAAATTTTTTTTAAAAAAATATGAGCTATGACCCTGGTAAACATTCCACAAAATCTAAGTGATGGCATTTAAAATTTTTTTATTAAAGCTGTTAAAAAGAAAACAAAATGAAAAAGAGAGTCAATTCACAAAGAAACACTTAAAAATATTTTTTTGGAACACATGTAGATAATGTGCATTTGCATTGGTAATGCTTTCTAAGAGGGCCACAGGAGTAACAATTATTAGAAGAACATGCTGTTTTCAGTCAGGTAAGAATTTGTAAGTTATTGTTAGATTCTTCATAAGCACTACTTATTTAATTGAAAATATATCCAAAATAATATATTTCTTCTATGTTTATGACTCAATATATCTAGAGTACTAAACAGACTAGGAAACTCTAAATAACTCACCCTCACAGCCCTTTGATTTGACATTTGACTCTGATTCCATAAGTAACTGGAGCAGGAATCAGCCTCTTAAACAAAAGGCAATCTTAGACTGCAGTTAAGAGCATCCCTTATTAAAAGGAAAGGCAGAAACCAAGCAAGCAAATACACCTGATAGGGATGATCTCGATTTGATAGTGACAAAACAGTTCCATCACATCCTCTCTGTTTGGGAATTTTAAATGTAACACCCAGAGAGAAAGCACAGAAACAGAGGCAGTAGAGTCAGTACTGGGCATAAGAGGAGAAATAAAGAGACAGACCGAGGATGGAGCTGAGTGGTTAACATGGAGCTGTCACTAGAGGAGAAATGTCAATTTGATACCCAAACCCAGGTTATTAGTATAGCCTGCAGCTATAATTCCTGAAAAATCTTTTGCCTCCTATTTTATTTTTTTGTGCATTCTCCCTGCAATAAACCATTAAGAGAGATAACTTGGGAATGACTATCGCTCATATCTTGAACTAACCTATTTTACTTGTACCTTTAGAAATATTATAAGAATTTAAACCACAGGGTACATGTTGAAATTAGAATAATTAAGAGATCTTTTCCACCAAAAAAAATAGTGCCACAGAGGAAACACAATATAGCCATTCCACAGTATGATACTGCCTAGTAGTTATAGCGATATTATAAAATCATATGCAACTTAGTTTTCTATAACAATTTTGTTCAAAATAAATACTAGTTATATTTGAGAAGAGTCTTGTAGTGCTGAATAGGCAATATTTTTTTCTCCTTCATTGTGTGTGAAACACTTTCGTAATATGATAGATTACCCCAATGCTATAGAAATCTTTTCAACAAATTAGTCTCTACTCTGCAAATAGGTCATATCTAAACTTTAATCTTCATTCCCAAATACATATTTTAAATCAAGTGTTAGAGTGAATGTTAACAATATTTGAATTAAGAAATCAAAATGTGGTAGGAATTTTTTTTGAATGAAGCTGTGTTTCCATGTTTTATCCCTTATACTTTCATGATGATGTAACAGAGCACCTGGGAAGAGGCACTGTTTCTCCATAAAGACCAGGCTGGTGCACAGCCTACACTTTGCTTACAGAGTAATTCCTTGAATGGCCTTTTTTCTGGTTGTGCAAATGTAAAGCAAGTAAACACTCATTTCTGTAAAGAATAGAATTCTACACATTTCTAGGTTAATAAAGTCACCAATCTATATATTCTTTGATTGCCATGCTAAACACTAAGTTATGATTACCTTTAGAACATAGTCAAGGAAGCTCTTAGGAGGAAAGTAATTGGGATCAGGACCTCTTTCCCTCAATATTCTTGGAAAGTCTGTGATAGGATGGGAAACTTCTAAGTCATGTCTTCTGGAAAGAAAATTATCCAAATTCATAAGAAGAGAATTCACTTTGAGGGAAGCAGAGGCCTTTGTTGGTGGCTATAAACTCAATGGTTTGACTGTTTATGTAGTGGGACTGTCACAGTATATAGCTGAGGTTATAAGGCACTGGGCACAACCACTCTGATATCATATTATTCTTTAGAATGCCTTATTATGCCTTAGCATGTGAGAGTGAACTGAATGAGCTGTTAGTTAGAACTCCACCCTCAATCTCAGAATAGCTTCTTAAAGCACAATCATTAAGTATCACTGGACTTGTGAGGCTAGTTTTCATCATTTGTAAGGAAAGGTTTATATGCATCTCTGACCCTAGTATGATATTTTGCAATATGTTGATTTTTAAAAAGAACTTGTAATCACATTTTTTAAACATAGAAGTTGATGTATAACTTTATAAAAATATTGAAGAATCAAAATTATTGCGTGAGTAAATTTAAAATTATAAAAATGAATGTATTTAAAATTTGTTTAAAAATCTTAATTGCTTTCAACACTACATCTAGTAGAATGATGATGTCATTAATTTCAATGTCTCTTACTTATTTGCTTAAATAATTTTTTAGGTAAATCATAAGAAGACATTAAAATAAATGATGTCTTCCCCCATATAAATAAATCTTACTTTTTCTAATTGAAGATTAAATATAATTTGGGTTGAACAATCATTCAAATCACCTTAATTCTCCTAATAAAATCCCTTTCACTTGTACATACAATGTTTAGAATGACAGTACACTGGGAAACAATACTATAAATGGTAAACATTATGTTACTTTCTGGATAGACAATTTCTTATTCCATTTATTCCATCTGTAAAAATGTATTGAGCCCCTACTACCTGTCAGTGTAGTTCTAGTCATTGGGTATACAGTAGGGAATAAAACAAAGTCTTTGACCTCATAAAGCTTAAATTTAATTGGAAGGGAGGCAAATAACATCAGATGGTGATAAGTATCAGAAAGAAAGACAAGAGTGTGAGGTCAGGGAATATGGGAATGATTGCTATTTTGTATAAGTTGGTCAGGGAGGAACTCTCTCAAAAAGTGACCCATTTTTAAAGCACCTGAAGAAAGTGAGAATGGCCCTGAGGCAGAAGTGTGTTTGATGTAGTCCAAGTAAATCAAGAAGGCCACTGTGGATATTTTGGAGTAACAATGGAGTTACTATAGAAAGTGAGACCTGAGAGTTAGTCCAAGATCTAGAGCATGGATACCCATGTCCACAATGGTTTTTACTTTGGCTCTTACTCCCTGTGAGAAGGAAAGCCACTGGAAAGTTTTGAGCATAGGAGGAACTTCTAGATTTAGCAAGTAAAAAAAAACCCCATAGGCTGCCCAATTAAATTTCAAATTCAGATAAACATTGATGTTCCCCAAATTACATGGGATGTACTTATGGTAAAATCTTATTCATTATCTGAAATTCAAATGGACAAGGTATCCTATATTGTAAAGGTATTCTCTCACTGCTATGAGGTAAATAAACTTTTTTGGTAGGGCAGAAATAGAAGTTGGTTGAAACTGTTTGAATAGATTTAAATATTCACTCATCTGTAATCTAAATCTGCTCTATAAAAATAGTTTATAGCTTGGTGGAATAAGTACATGGGAAGATAGAGGATTTGTGTTCTTTCTGTAATTACCTGCTTTGCTCAACTTCAACAAAGTGTCTCTAAAGTAGACACAATTTATTTCATTAGAAAAATAAAATAATCTTATATAAAAATTATCTATTAAATTAAAAAAAATAGGACCTAGATCAAAAAAGTTAGGATGTAGAAGACTTGAAAAATTATAATGAATCATTTTGACCTAATGGGCAAATTAGACTACTACACCTAAGAACTCTAGATTATACATTATTTTTCAAACTTACATAATGCATTTGCAAGCATACTAGACCAAAAAAGTAAATCATAAAAACCTTCAACAGTGAAATCAAAGTATGCTTTTTGAATACAGTATAAATTATATTACAAATCAATGGCAAACTCTAAATAATATATACCGCATATGTTTGGATATTACAAAGAACCTGGGTGGCTCAATCGATTAGGTGTCTAACTTTTGATTTCTGCTCAGGTCATGATCTAACAATCCTGAGATAAAGCCAGAGCCAGTATTGGGCTCTGCACTGGGAGTGGAGACTACTTAAGTTTCTCTCTCTCCCTTTCTTTCTGTCCCTCCTCCACTCTCTCTCTTTCTCTCTCTCTCAAAAAAAATTAAAAATATTTTAATGGATAACAAAATAATGCATACCAAATCTTGTTTGAAATAGCTAAAGCATCATTTTGAAGAAATTTATAATTTTAAATGCATAACTTGGGAATAAAGTATCACTTCAGAAGTTTGCAAAATAGATCCAAAAAGTAGACAGAAGAAAACTTTAAGAGAAAAATAAATAGGGGCACCAAGGTGGCTCAGTCGATTAAGCATCTGACTCTTGATTTTGGCTCAAGTCATGATCTCATGATTTGTGAGACTGGGCGCTTGTTGGGCTCAGCACTGAAGTGCAGGGCGTGCTTGGGATTCTCTCACTCCTCTCTCTCTCTGCCCTTCCCCCAGCTCAGGTTTTCTCTCTCTCTGTCTCATAATAAATAAATAAACATAAAAACAGAGAAAAATAAATTGAAAACATACACACAGCAAAGAAGTTCAACAAAGGAAAAAATGTTTCTATGAGTGAATAGTACAATTGACAAAACAGTGGCTACTTATGAAGAGAAAAAAAAGAGAGGTAGGTATAAATATCAGCAATGAAAAAGAGTGGTTGACTACAGGTGGAGTAGAGTTAAAATAGATAAAATAAAGGGATATTATGAACAATCTAATAGCAATACATTTGAAATAGATATGAAATGAACAACTTTCCAGAATTGACTATGGAATAAAAAATTAAATGAGTCTTCTATATTTTTTTAAAAATTGAATGCCTTCAATATTTTTCTACAAGTAAATCTCAAGATCATGATGGCTTGACTTTTTTATAACCAAACAAACAAGAAAGTAATATTTTCAATCTTACAGAAGCTCTTCTAGAGAATAGAACAGTAAAGTTCAACTTATTTCATGAGGCTGGAAAATCTTGACACTCAAATCTGATAAGGATAGTATAAGAAAGGAGAATTACTAGCCAATGTCATACAAAACCATAGGTGTAAAAAATTCTCAAAAATAATTGCAGGCCCAAATCAGAAAATACATGAATAGGAAAATATATCTTGAACAAATTTGATGTATCTCAGGGAATGCAAGTTTCATTTAACATTAAAAATCAAAAAATGTAAGTCAGTATCTCAACTGATTAAAAATAAAGCAATGTGTTCACCTTAGTAGAAGCAGAAATAATATTTGCAAAAATTCAGCATTCATTCATCATAAAAAGAGTAACAACTTCATGATCTTTTAGCAAAGTAAGTACAGAGGAGAACTTTAATCTGGCAAAGGCTAACCAAAAACAAAATAAAACAACAAAAAAAATCCCACAGCAGACAATTTTACTTTCTCTTTTTTTATTCAAAAATTGAATATACATGCCCTATGTTAATGCTATACCTTTTCACCAAAGATAGATTCTCTGTGCTTTTATCTAATACACATGTTCCCACACCTTTTGCCTACAGAGATGTGTCTTGAGAAATTCTTTTCACTGTCTGACAAAGAATCATGTTTTATTGCATCAACACAGCAACATAAACACTTTACCCCATGTTAAAAAACAAAACAAAACATACAGTGTCTGTAAGTCCAATTTGCCTTTTAACAGAAGCAACCATCTTTTTGCTGAATGATCGAGGCTGGAAGGACTGATGAAGCACGATTAAGTCATCCATTGATTCAAAAGGTTTTTCACTGCATCCGTTAGTTTTCCTCCTTGGGTGCAAGTCTTTCCTTATTTTTGACATTTGTGAGGTTAGTGAGGTCCATGAAAGAGTCGCATAAATCATAGGCTCATCGAGCTGTGCTTTTCTGATTGTTGCTTCATCTACCTCATTTATCCTACTCAATTTTGAACAATCTCTGCTGAGTCTAAATCATAGAATTATAATTGTTGAAAAATAAAACGATTTTCAGCATTATGGAACCATTTCTTTTTTTTTTTTTTTAAGTTTATTCATCTATTTTGAGAGACAGAAAGAGTACAAGTAGGGGAGGGGCAGAGAGAGAGAGAGAGAGAGAGACAGACAGAGAGAGAGTCCCAAGTAGGCTCTGTGCTGTCAGCTCAGAGTCTGATGTGGGGCTTGAACCCATGAACTGTGAGATCATGAGCTGTGAGTTTATGACCACAGCCGAAACCTAGAGTTGCCCACTTAACTGACTGATCCACGCAGACATCCCTGGAATCGAGTTTTTAAAACATTATTTTATACTTCCGTCATGCCTCATCTTAATATGTCTTATGTCTATAATTGAGGGAACATTGGATAGGGCCTTTTAGCATTGCCACAGCTAATTTAGGAAACATATTGTTTTTATCTATATTTATATTTATATAATCAGAAGACTTGGGGAGAAACAAAATTTAAAAGAGAAGCTTGGAACATCTTAAATATTTTGTGTGTCATGGCACAATTATTGGTGTCATATTTAGGCATTGAAACTCAAAGGTGTAAGATACAGTAAAAATGCAGGTATTTGTGGAAATGTTTATCAGAATGATATCCTATGTATTATTGAAATTTGAGGGCTGTCTGTTTTTAAATTTTCTGTAAACTTATTAACAAGGACAAAAGTCATAATTTGTAAAACATAACTGACTCTTCCAGATTTTGTGAATGACTTTTTATCGTTCAGCCTTTTACCCCAACCTCACTTTCACTCCTTTTCATTCTCAGCCTATCTTTCTTCTGCTCTGAGCCTAGGTAGACTGGGTGCTATGATATTCACTGCCTCAGGTCTCTTGCTGGCTGTGTTGGGCTTGGTTCAGCGTATGAGAGTGTCTGAGATTGAATTTCTTGAAAATAGACTTTGAGATGAAGAGTTATTTGAAGATCAATGAGGAATTCTTTTAAAAGACATACTTGCAAGGAAGTCAAGAGGCTGTATTGGCAAAGTGAGATGCTTTCCTATAATGTGAGGACATCTGAAGCCTCAGTCATTGAGGGCGAACTATGGAGCTGTGATTGGCCCTTCAGAATTGTTCCAGTGGGTTCCAGTTTGGAATCCCACCTCAATCAATCATTATTGGACATTGTTCTTCAAAGAGAAGTTTTCTTCAGTGAGTGAGTTCTCTGAGGCCAAAGATATTTCTCAGAGAATTTTCCTGCAACTATGAACCATGAACAGTTAAATATTCCTAGCAGTAGGGAGATAGATGCCTCATTTTTAGGAAGTGATCTAGGTAGAACATCATACAATCTAGTAGTAAGCAGAATTGACACAAGATTAGAGAGTGGAAGAACAGCAGGTCTGGTTTTATGCTCCCTCATGGGTCTGAGTCAGATCTTCTGGCCAGTGTCTGTTTTTCAAAGCAACTGTGGGCAGCTTTTCTTTCATGGCCTGATCTCTCATGAGGCTACTGGACCCCTTCAGTCCCAAGAGAGGCAATAGCTTACTATTATTACTATTATTACTATTCTCTGATTTCAACAATCTTGTTTTGCTTCATTATAATATTCCTACACTTTTGTAAATGTTGTCCTAATTGAAGTCTTTGAAAAACTGAATATGAGTCTGTTTCTTGCTGAAACATTCACTAATAAAATGGCCAAGACTTAAGACTGGTATTGATTTAGTTTGGTTGGGTGTGAGATGACTTACATTTCTTTATCAAAGAGGATATTTTAGACAAGAAATGATATTTATTATGAACTATAACTTTGACATTCATCTAAGTGATTAAAGCATTTGAAGGTGCAAATTAAATGTAAGCTGGGCTAGGTAAATCAACGATTCTTTTTACATATGCTAGAGGCTGACCAAGCATTCTTAATGTGATTTTGGCAAGTCAGGTCTCTCTATTCTGACATGGTAATTCCAGAAGATTGTCAAATCACTAAGAACAAAAGCCAAAGTCAATGTTGTATACAGACCTACAAGGCTACTACTCACTGTGTGTTTGGCATTATTTCCTATCATCCTTTCCTTTTTCTTTCTAGTAAAGCCCCACTGGCCTCCTGGCTGGTTCTTAACTCACCAAACACTCCATCTTCAGGCTTCTGCCTAGACTGCACTTCTCCCAGATAGCTTTGTGGCATGCTCTTTAATTTCTTTCTTTCTTTCTTTCTTTCTTTCTTTCTTTCTTTCTTTCTTTCTTTCTTTCTGTCTTTCTTTCTTTCTGTCTTTCTTTCTTTCTTCCTCTCTTTCTTTCTTTCTTTCTCTCTTTCCTTTCTTTCTTTCTT
This sequence comes from Cryptoprocta ferox, assembly GCA_028646485.1. Lineage (NCBI taxonomy): Eukaryota > Metazoa > Chordata > Mammalia > Carnivora > Eupleridae > Cryptoprocta > Cryptoprocta ferox. Next base: position 43,083,349 of record CM053562.1, read on the forward strand.
TTTTATCAAAGACTTTCCCTGGCCGCTTATCTAAAACACTACGTGAACTCCCCTACTCCAGCAAAAGTCCCAATCCCCATTAAACTGTTCATTTTTCGCCTCATAGGACTTTTAATTATTGAAATATTGTTTCTCTCCTTAGGATTTGTTTATGGCCCACTCCCTCCGTGAGATGATCTCCATGAGAGTAGGTTCTGTGACCACGGTTAGGGCTTAACCAACAATGCTTATGATATTGCCTATCATACAGTAGCAACTCAACAAATGCCTGTTAAATGATTGAGTGAATGAATGAGTGGTGAGAAATTATGGTAGAAACAGAAATTAAAATATATTCTAAAGAAGAATATATTTTAGCTTAAGACTTCCTATTTTATGGGCCCTCTTGGGTCTGCTACAAATCTTAATAAAAGGGAGTCCTTTCAAAATGATTGGTAGCAGGAGACTTGTTTTATTGTATCAGTTGCATGGGGGATGAAGACAAAAGAATCAATACAAATAGAAATAAATTTGAAAGAGGAAGACGTCTCAGAGGAGAAGCCAAGAGATTGCTTGTCTTAATTGAAATCTGTTTATAATCCCTAACCTATCCCATTAGCACAGTGTACTAATTGTGTCCTTGAATCATGTTTAAGGTTTCCTTCCACCTCCAGATAGGTGCCAGAGGTAGGGGTGCGGGAGGGGAACAGGTGTGAAGTGTGCCTGAGCGGCTCCAGAAGCAGCAGTTCTGAATCCCTGCTAATTAATTAAAATGTAATTTCCAAGTCTCACCTCCAGGAATTCAGATTCTGAGAGTCAAGGTATAGTTGAATTATGCATATTTGTTAAAAAAATGATTCATATAATGTAATATTCCAATTTCAATATCATTTATAATGTAATATAACCATTCTTCTAAATAAGCCCAACAATCGGCTGTTATGATGCCCACGAGCAAATGTAAAAATTATTTTAAGTCAAAAATATGAGAAAAAAAGATACGTGCTATCTGAAAGTGTCAGTGTGCTAGCTGGAAGTTCATTTTCTCATCCTCTAATTATCTTTGGTACATAAATTCTTACTTTGATTAACATAAGGTTAAAGGCTTAAGCAACCTCTCTAATTGTATTTTCAAAAATCTGCAGATGAAAGCAACACAACTGTTTAGAGAAAAAGCAAAGGTCAACTATACCTCGTAGTAATATCAACTTAGATTGATATGCAAATTAGAATTAATTTCTATAGCAACATGAACCTTTTTAAAACGCCTGAATACTCACGCTTTTTTCCCTAATTTACTGACAATGCTTTGAAGAAAAAAAAGTATGTAGGAGATGTTGTGACCAGAATTTTTCCATTTCGTGCTATCGTGAGCTGACTCATCGCTAATCATGAAATGTAATATTGCTTGGTGGATGGTGCCAATTCTAAGGCTCATCTTACTTCCTTTTTCACTACGACAGGAACTCCCTGGAAAAGAGATTCTTTGCTGGGGAAAAGTACCTGGCAAATAACTTCATGATGCTCATTTATTCCTTTCCTAAACATTTTACTGAAGACATTTGTGCAATGGACAATTTTATTTATTTTTTACTTTTAAATATCTTTCGGTTTCTTTTCTTTTTAATTTTTTTAATGTTCATTTATTTTTGAGAGAGAGAGAGAGAGAGAGAGGCAGAGCACGAGCAGGGGAGGGGTAGAGAGAGGGGAAGACACAGAATCCAAAGCAGGCTCCAGGCTCTGAGCTGTCAGCACAGAGCCCAGTGCGGGACTTGAACCCACGAACTGTAAGATCATGACCTGAGCCAAAGTCAGACACTCAACCGACTGAGCCACCCAGGTGCCCCTACAATGGACAATATTATTATTACACAATAACGAAAATGCTAAATTCTGAGAGTACATAGAAAAATTGTTCTTGTCTTCAAGGATACACTGTATCTATAAAGTTCTCTCAAGTGGGCTTTAGAGGTGAATCATTTCTCTTCCAGTAATGCTGTTGTAATTGTCAAATCTCCATCTCTGATATTTGATATTATCCTCTAATGTCTAAAGCACATGGTTAAAACCACTAATGTAATTTTTGCTCACTAGGAAGTTGTTTATAACAGCCTTTTGGACAGTTAAAATGGAAAATAGCTTCTAATCCTAATTTATCCTTGATCTACTTCATAGACACTCATATTTTAGTATCTGATAATATTTGAAACTATCCTATTTTTAAAAGTTTAAAAAACTCTAATATGGACACTACCACTCTAATTTCAATATGTTATTTTTGAAGATGGTCTAAAAATATATAGTTACATAGTTATAAAAATATTTTAAACTGAAACATCGACTCCAAACTTTCTTAATGGCTGAAGTACTTAAAATATTTTCCCATAAAGGTAAAACAATTTATTATTAGCCAAAACCAATAAACACAACCTCTTTTTTCTAGGTCTTTTGTGGTAAATGAAAAATGAATTTTAAATTATTTCATCTCAATAGGTATTCAGAATAGCTTTTAGACAATAATTTTAACTTCCCAAAGCCAATCGCTTTTCTGACAATTACTGTAATTGGTAGCAGTCTCATCTAATTTTAATGAGCTTTTATCTAGCTACTACATGTACCATATATTTAAATCAATAGAATGTTTTAAAAATCAGAAAAGAATTTCATGCTATAAAACATGGCTATTTCAGAAAAAAAAAACTCTCATGTTTGTTTGTTATTATTGCTTCAGATGAGTAAAAGTTCTTTCTAATATTTTTCTTTGCACAAAACTCTCTTCCCTAGTAATGAGTTACTAGTCCCAAAGATTTACCTAACTTTTCCCACTTATATGTTTATCAGCATGATTAATTTTTTTAAATGATAGGGTTTTCATTTTAACTTGGATTGGCTTATAATGAAATGCCAATTTTGCCAACTTTGCTAACTATTGTAGAGGACAATATTATCTGAAACACTTGTACTTTTATTTTAGACAACCCCATATACCTTGATGGAACATTAAAAGCTTTATTTTTTGTTTCTTTGTGTAGGTTATCCTTCAGAGTTCTGTCCACTTGTATATTACTGCATGTTAAATATTAGGTATAAATTCAGTGTTTTTATGAATACTTGATATTGTCAAACCTGGAGATCAAAGTACTGTTATTAATCAGACCAGAAAGTATATTGAGGGGAAAAGAGATATGAATTTGTTGCCTCATTTTGTCATTCCACAGGACCCTCAAAATGAGCCCTATATATTAAATATTAGGTATCCTTTTTGTGGCAGGGCTAATATTTTAGTTCAGGCCAGCATTTTCTCTTGTCTAAAATTATTTAACAGTCTTAGTTTCCTTTGCCTTACATGATTTCTCTGCTTTCAGTTTTTCTTCTTTAATTCTTCCTATGCACTTCACCTCTAAACCCTTCAGCTCACCATATAAGATCTTCTCAATATTGCTGCCAACCACCATTGAGTCTTTTCTATTATCCTGGTCATTCACCCTTTATTTGAACACTGGTGTGTGTCTCTATGTTTCCTAAACAACTATGCCTATTCATGCCTCAAAATCTTTGCAGGTATTCTTCCTTCTGTGTGAGTAAGCTCCTTCAAAATTAGAAAGAAATAAGTGGTTGAGACATATTTATTACATTTTATTTTATTAAAATGGTAACATAGTACCTACCTAATGTGCTTATGGAGGGATCCAAAATAATATTTATTTTTCTGTCCTATACCCTTAAAAATACTGTTCTTCATGAAAATACTGAATGGCTATTTTAACCAACACAAATGTTCACTTCAGATACATGAACCATACACAAAGCCCTTAAATAAATGTAATGTGCTAAATAGTTAATGTAATGTGATGAACCCATTCATACTCACCACATAGCAATATCATCAATAAAACTACCATTGACATATACATCTATAAATATGTGGTTTTGATACTTCTTCAATTTCTTTGCCCTAATGAGTGGTTGGGAGTCTTGACTGGATCTTGCTCTCTCTTTAGCATATCTGCTTTGTTTTCTTTTAAGGTGCCCGTTATCTGTTCTACTTCTACTTTCTGTATACTGTCCCAGCCTACAATCCATTCTGCACCCTACACTGTAGACCAGACAAGTTGCTTTCTTTTTTTAGGGCAGATGTATTACCTGAAGAGAAGGTATCTCCGCAGTGCCCAAGGTTCGGAGATTAAAGAACATTTTCCATTTTGCTCACATGCTTATCCATGCAAGTAGCTCAATCCAGTTTCCAGGTGCTATTTACATTATGTCCTTTACTACTAGGTCTCAAAGTTGAATTTTCTCCACACGGTTCTTCCATTTCAGTGGAAGGAGCTCAATTAAAAACAACAACAACAATAAAAGGAAAAGCAAAACCAAACCAAACCAAACCAAACTAAAACCAATGCAATCACTAACTAGTGCTTTCTAACTCTTTGACCATCTTTTTTGCCTTCATGTATGTGATACATTTAGAATGTCTTTTTTCCATTCTTTATGTTCCTATAAATTCTATATAAGGTCCAATGCCCACTCAAATATCACGTTATGATGATTTATGACCCAACAGTTTCTCTCTCATGGTCCTCTAGCAACTGGATCAAACTTCTAGTATTTATCCCCTCCCATGTCATGGATCATTTGTTAGTCAATCCCAATTAGCTATAAACAATAAAGAACACCATATTAGTGTTAGATATTGCTGTTATGAGTTACCACAAGCTTGTTTATGTAAAACAAAAGAAATATATTCTCTCACAGTCTGGGTCCAGAAGTTCAAAATCAAATTGACAGCAGAACCATATTTTCTCTGGAGGATCTAGGAGAGAATCTGTTTCATTTTTCTTCCAGCATCTGACCACTATCAGCTTTCTTTGACTTGCATCCATATTCCTTCCAGATCAGCCACGATGGACACATCATCTTCTCTGTGTGTCTCCTCTTATCTCTGTGTTAACACTATCTCTGCTTCTCTCTTGTAAGGACACATGACTGCATTCAGGACCCACCTGCATAGTCCAGAATAATGTCCTCATCTCAAAATTCTTAAAAATAATCACATATTTTTGTCATGTAAGGTGATAGTTATAGGTTCTGGGAATTAGGTCCTGATATTCTAGGGGACATTTCTTAACCTACCATAGACATGGCCCATTTTTGGATCATTCTTATGTTGTAAGTGCCTAGCTAATATTTCTATCTTGTAGTTGGCCCACATACTTATATTTAAATTAACTCGGGTTGTCTTTCAATGCTAAACATCACTTGGTGAGCCCTGACTTAAGCACAAATGCTTAAAACTAAACACTTCAAAGCTAGTAATAGAAAATTAAGAAGAAAACAAAACATTATTAAGATAGTGATGTCATATACCCTGTCTATTAACTTATTGTCCACTATGACCTTTTGAGATAAATATTGTTATCACCATATAATACATGAGTAAATAGGATCAAGAAGGTTAACTGATTTTCCTAATATCTCTAAGGTCAAGTCTAGGCTCAAATCCACTTTTTTTTCCTAACTGAAACCCCATTATTTTTCAGTAAAATCATAGTGCCTTAAAAGTAAATATTAAGGATAAAATAAAATACTCCACAGGATGATTTATTTGATAGCATAAATTACAACATGAAGTGCTCTTGATCATTAAAATGTCACATTTGATTTAAGATGAAAAAGCTAACAGTTTTCCTTCCTTGCATTTGCTAATGATAAATGTGAACTTTAAGCAGTGACTATCTAGCAATAAATTGTTATAAGCTCTCCCGTTTGTTTTGCTGATGCTCTATATAAATGAGTATTTAGGAGAAGAGTTTTGTTTATTCCTTTATTTATTATAGCTTAAATGTTGCAAAACATTACGAGCTGCACGATCCTACTGCCAACAAATAATGAATAATTATCTGGTACTGGGTTTCTAAATAAGACCCATACCAACAAACAGATGTCAGTAGGATTTTGGCTCCAGGTTTTTGCCTGCAGGAAGTCATTAAAAGATAAGTGGAAAATCAAGTCTGTTCCCTTGGTAGCAGAATTTTTACCCTTTGGAGCCATACAGGGAGGCTTATTTTCGGACAGCAGCAATAGCTCCCAACATTGAATGGTAATCACTCTTGTATTTATAGACTCCTTGTAAATCAACCCCAGACAGGCAATGAAATGATCTTCTCTGTATTTACTTTTAGGCTATTTAAGAAAAGTAGTTCTGAACAAACTGAACATATTTTAAACAGTCCTACCCCTCAGTAAATTTCATAGTTAAATCTTACAAAATCATATTGTGGTGTATTTGTATACTCTTAATGACTTTCCACTGTCTGGAAAGTAGCACTGTATTCCAGCTGTGCAAGCACTGAAATTTGTATTCCAAAATGGTTGATGCTTAGGAAGAAAGTCGTGATTGAAACCAGGTGCAGATCATTATGCTTAATACTTAGTGCTTTTCCTTCTCTCTTTCTTACATCTTAGCATCCTAATGATTCTACAAGTTACTTTTCCAACTCACAAGTTCGCAGTGACCTAAATGTCTCAAAGAAGGAGTATTTGCTTAGTAATAAGAAAGCTTATTTCTCAAATTAAATAAGAGTTAAACTTCAGATATTTTTCATGTGGGAACATTTTTTCATTCATACATATTCTGAAGTAATGACAATGAACCATTGAAAGAGTGGAGGGTGATGAATACTGAGTGGTTTTTGTGTATCAGCAAATTATACTATCATACTGTATTATACGATAATACAGAAAATATATTTTGCTTTAGAAAAGATCAAGACGTATGTAGTAATTCTGTGTACAATAATTAACAGGGCATCATGAATTTCTAAAACTATGCTGCCACAAACTTCCCATTAATAAATTAAAACAGCATAGTTAGGTTTCACAATTTGTGTTCATACGTAATGAATGAATTACTCCTTGAAAGTAGTGAAATGTTAAGCTTTTTAAAATATACTTTTGAGTTACTCAAATGTTTAAAATAAAAATGTAGGAATCAAGTAATAATGCTTCATGTTTATGTTATTTTAATGTATGCAACTTAACAGTCAGCCTAAATTGCAATGTAAAGTACAAATCATGTTGGTAATATATGTTAGAAATCAGATGTGTAAATGTGTACAGTGGGAGAGCATGTATAGATAGTACTTTGCAATTTAAACAGAAGAATAAAATTTAGAATTACTTCGTTAGCATCAGAATGTATATTCTTTAAGCTGTTACCTCCTGCCTTTTTAGAAGTTACAAATAAACAAATTTAAGTAAAAACCTACTTGAATTCCAGTGGTTTCCTACTTTCAGTTTTATGAAAAAACAGGTGGGAAATCCTAGCAGACTATGCAATAGAGTGAAATCACTGCAGCATGAATCCCAAATTATAGTTTAATGTCTCAATGGCTTCAATATTTATGTCACTGAAAGGTGCCTGAGGCAGTAGCTCTACTTTGCATTGTGTTGTTTTCCACAGTGCTGATGCTCACACTTTTAAAAAAGGTTCCTTACTGTTAAGTTGTTTGGGTACAAAATTGTGATAGACATACAACATCTTACTTCAATTTTCCTTCTCCATTTATGTAAGAGCAGAGGTATCAGTATGACTGTGACGTGTTTTGTTGTTATTAATAAGGATTCCCACAGATTAAAAAAATCTACAAACACCTAAAATAGCAATTGTTTATGTAGTTAACAATAAAGTTCGGTGAATTGCCTAATGGCACACAGCTAAATGGCTGGCCTAGGATATAAACTCAGGCAGTCTAGCCACAGAATCTACTCTTTTAACCATAAAATCATAAGGTCTTCATTAAAGTAACTGCCTTTTACTTGCTGGTTTGTATCAATTAATAACTTTTCCAGTGTTACAAATGTCCTTGTGGCAGATAGACTCAAAAGTGTTTGTGGCTTTGTATAATCTCCTCCCCTGAGTGTAGGTAGGGTCTGTGACTTGTTTCTAAGCAACGGAATATGACAAGGGTGATGTCATGTCACTTCCTGGATTATGTTACCTTATGTAAATAAAACTCTGTCACGCTAGCAGATTTGCTCTAGAGACTCTCCTTTCTGGCTTAGTGAAGTAAGCAGCCACAGCAAGAAAGGCCATACATATTGCAAGGAATTTTGGGCAATCCCTAGTAGTGAAGGTGGCCTCCAACAGAAAGCTAGAGAAATCCCTCTCTCCTACAACTATGAGGAAACAAATTCTGCCAATGGCCTGAGTGTGTGTGTGTGTGTTTTTTTTTTTAAGTTTATTTATTTTGAGAGAGAGAGAGAAGGCACAAGTGGGGGAGGGGCAGAGAGAGAAAGAGGGAGAGAGAAAGAATCCCAAGCAGGCTCTGCACTGTCAGCACAGAGCCATTGTGGGGCTTGAACTAACAAACCTTAAGATCATGACCCGGGATGAAATCACGAGTCAGATGCTTAACTAACTAAGCCACGTGGTTGCCCAGACAACCTGAGTGTATTTGAAAGTGCATTCTTCTCCAGTCAAGCTTCAAAGTGAAAACACAGGTCTATTATTACTTAATTACAACCTTGAAAGACCCCTAGCAGAGGACCCAGTAAAGTCATGCCCTGACTCCTGAACCAAGAAACTATGAGATAATAAATGTATGTTAAGTTACTAAGTTTGTTGTGCTTTGTTACACAACAGAAGATAACTAATACAAACCTCAAATAATTGTGACTTAATACAACTATTCATTTAGCTCACAACACTGCAGGTTGGCAATTGGATAGATCTTCTGGTCTGTATTGATTGGTTCATGAGGCTGTCAGCTGGTAGGTCATCACCTAAAGATGTTTCATAAAGGCTTTGGCTGGGATGGCTATTAACCTGGCTGTCTCTCCACGTGCAAGGGGTATTCTGGAATTGTCCTCACAAATGGCAGGAGGTTCTAAAATCTATAAGAGAGCAAACTCAAATGTGCAAATGCTTTTCAAGTGTCTCTGGTTACATTTGCTAATATTCCATTGGCCAGCACAAGTCACATGGCCAGTCCAGACTTAAGAAATGGGAAATTAGACTTCACCTCTTGAGGGAAGGAACTGCAAGGTGTGGCTACATTTTGCAATCTATCAGACTGGTGTTCTCCACCTCTAAGTGATACCACAATTCACCCAATTAATCAAGTCTGAAATTTAAGTGACATCCTTGTTTCCTCTTATTCTCTCAACTCTCCTCTGTCTTTGCAAACTAAACAACTTGGTTCTTTTCTTACTAATGGAATTCATCCAAAATAACGTACCAACACCTCTACCTGGACCCCTTCAATATCCCCATAACTGTTCCTCATGCTTTCATTTTGCCCTTCCTCTATCCTCTATTCACTACATGGAAGCCAGATGATCTTTTTGAAATAGCCATGCTATTACATAACTGGGTATACTTTGGGAGTCCAGTATCACATGTAAATAAACCTGGTCACATGTGAAGTTTTTTTATTAATGGGAAAGAGCAGTGGCAAACATTGGTTGAAATTCAAAAATATAATGATCAGGTGGCTCTATAGATCCTCAAGAGTCTAATAGTCTTACAAATCTGTAAGTGCCCATGCTGACTGGAGCCTTTTGAAAATGGCAAAGGAAGCTCTACAGTTCCAGCTGTTGGACTTTTGGGCCTTATGCTTACATAATGCATGTTTAAAGTGTCTTAGGAACAAGTGAAAAGGTAGGTGTGGCTATGTATATTTGTTGCAAACTTTTTTTTATTTTTTTAGTGTTTTTTTTTTTTTAATTTCTTTTTGAGAGACAGAGAGAGACAGAGCGAGCAGGGGAGGGTCAGAGAGAGAGGGAGACACAGAATCCTAAGACAGGCTCCAGACTCAGCTAGCTGTCAGCACAGAGCCCGACGCGGGGCTCGAACCCATGAACCCTGAGATCATGACCTGAGCTGAAGTCGGACACTTAAGTGACTGAGCCACCCAGGCTCCGTTGTTGCGAGCTATTTTAAAAAGTGCAGAGGAAAGGAGGATTCAAAACCTCCTTTAACAGAAGCAAGAGTATACACCAACAAGGTTTCCTTTTGGAGAAGAGACATGGTGGTAGAAAGACCCAGGGCCATCAGGTTGATTGCTGTTCCCAGTCACTCCAGTTTGACACTTTCTTAAACAATGATGGAGAATTAAAAAAATAAACAGTACATATATTTTTCCAGAAAAGTTTGCAGCCAGTGATGAAAGATGCTAGGAGACTGCTATGGTGATTATTCAACCAAGTAATAGCACATCGAAAGCTTCAGGGCTCATAAATTGAACCCTGTATACATTACTATTTGGAACACACCAAATGATAAGAAATATGCAAAAAAAAAAAAAACCGTAACAACAAAAATGATGACAATCCCATTCTAAGCTCCTAATGAGAAGGATGCATATTTAAGCATAGAATATCTTGTAAGATTTTTGCTCCCTAGGAATCTGAGAATTAGTGTATCTTAGTAGAAATGCAAATGACTGGATTGTACATCCCAGTAAAAACAGGTACTATAAACAGGAATGAAACAAAATGCTTGCAACTTAAGAAATCTTATGGCTATTTGTCTGATGTCTATGGACAATCATTATATATAAACCAAAAAAAATTGCATTAGTGTATGTTCCTAAAATAACTAAAAAGTCAGAGTTTCTTAGTGGCCTCTTGAAAAATGTGATGTACTAGTCAGATTCTCTAAGGATGTCAGTGATGAGTTCTATAGGATAACTGCTCAATTTTTATATACAGGCTAAATCCAATTGACTCTATCTTAAACAGGGGTCAAAAACTATGGTCTGCAGACCAAATCTAGACCACTGCCTGATTTTTTAGACTAATGAGTTAAAAAATGGTTTTTCTATTTTTTAATAATGAAAAAATCAAAAGAATAATATTTCATGATACATGAAAACTATATGAAATTCAAATTTTAGCATCCATAGCTAATGTTTTATTGGAACAGATCCACACATTTTGTTCAAGTGTTGGCCAAAGCTGGTTTCAACAGCAAGCTGAGTGTTTGCAAGAGACACTGCATGGAATACTTATTATATGGCCCCTTTTAGAGACAGTTTATATGAGGTACCTAAAATAGTCAAATTCATAAAGTAGAATAGTGGTTTCCAGGGGCTGAGGGGAGGGAAGAATAGAGAGTCAGTGTTTAAGGGGTACAGAGTTTCAGTTGGAGAAGATGAAAAGTTCTGCAATTGAATGGTAATAATAGTTGCAACTAATCAGAATATACTCCATGTCATAGAACTGTACATTTGAAAATGGTGAAAATGATAACTTTTTACTATGTATATGTACCACAATAAAAATCATGTGAATTACAGTTTTTATCTGCATGTGATACTTACTATGCTCTATTCAGAGAGTAATTGTCAGTTAATATTATACTTTCTGTTCCAGTGTTGATGAAAATAGGTAAAATTGTGAATACAACCAAATTGCTATCACTGAATATTTTTTTGGTATGCTGCAGACAAAATAAAAGCTGACAATGGATAAACAGCCACTTTTTTCACAGTATATTCAATAGTATATTTACTATTGAAGGAGAAGTTGTATATCAGAGTTTGAATAATAAATGGAGAAACGTTTCCATAGTATGTTTCTCATTGGAGGATGAGTTGCCAATTAAAGTTTTGAGTGATAAATGAAAAAAATCTGTCATCACAACACTAATAAACTGGTAAAGACAATTTCTATGGTTTACGGTGGCTTGCTTAACTGAGCCAACTGATTCTATGAACACATAGACGCCATTCTCTTCCCCTGGGGTTATCATAAGTGTTAACTGTATACGATTATGAAACTAATGGAAATTATGCTGCTTGTGCTAGAAACTGCTAGCTCCTTACCAAATATTCATTCTTGCCTTTTTTCCTCAAATCTGTGGAGCCCCAGTTTTTTGCTGCGTACATTTGCCTAGCTAAATACTAAATTTCCCAGCTTCCCTTGCAGTTAGTGACGGTCATTGACTCAGCCTTGGCCCAGTGAGGTGTAAGTGAAAGAGCTAATGTGACTCCTGTAAGTCTCTTTAATGAAGAGAAGATGCACATTTCATCCTCTCTTTCTTTCTGCTTTACTTATGAAGGAGACGTCATGCTGGGGCCATAGTAGGCATGATGGAATTGTGAACAATAATTGTATGCTAAGATTGCTGAAGGAGAAAGCTAGAAGCAGCCTGCTTCCTCCTTCTCAACATTTCGACTGCCAGTTGTCAAACTTTTCTCATGTGGAGAGAAATAACATTCTACCTTTTAAAAAATTCGCTATTATTTTGTTTCTATTTTTCTTAGCTGGGTCAAATCCTAAGAATTCCCCTTTTAAGAAGGCCAGTGAGCCACATGGCTGTCATTTTCTAGCTCACCTTCAGTTTCTGTCAAAAAGAGATGAAATTTCTTTTGACATCACTTAGGTAAACAGGAACGCATTCTTAGACAACTTTAAACCTGATGCACTCTCAGGCTCTGATTGCTGAGAGGCTGTGCTGGCCAGATTATACACTATGAATTCAAATATCTTGGGCTAATATCTGCTTAGATACCACCACACCACCATGTAAATCTTCTAAGTCATAATATTTATACCATCTATTTTCACAATTTTGACAGGAAGTAAGGTATAAATATTCATGTGTTGCTACATTTTCATGGCCCCAGGGGCCTAATCCCTGTTTAGAAATAGAATATTCTCCAGCTTGGAGAAATTAATTTTTCATACACATCACTGGGTAAAAACAAGAACAAACACAAAAATGAATCCTCTTTTTATCCATATCTGCTTTTTAAAATTCTTTCTGAAAACCTAAGAATGCCTTCAACAGTATTATGTGAATAGAAAAAGCTATTGTATGGATCTTGCTGCAAGAGTTGGCCCTACTCTTCTGAATAATCTTATAGAAAAGAACTGTAGGTGTTAGAAAGGTCACCAAAACCCATGTGTTCAGACAAGTTGTGGTTTGAAGACTAATTATTTACTTATGATTTCAGCAATAGAACTAACAAAGGCAGATCTTCATTTGCAGAGAAGCATAGGTTAACTCTGTGCCAAGTGGATTATTTCTGAATTCCTGGGATTTAATGCCTAATAATGACTATATATATATGTTGGAGGAATTTCACTAGTTTCTACAATCACATGCTTTCCGGAGTATTCCAGGAAGAGTCAACTACGTGATGAAATATATTGTGATGGAACATTTGGAGTAGGATGTTTCCAGGTATATTTCCAGTTTAAAATAAATAAATTATTATAGAACCAGTTTCATAAAAAGCATAATAATGACCTTTCCCTTTGTTGTGTTCATAAAGTTATGTAACCTGTTAGGGGAGCTAGAGCAGTAATATATTTGTTACTGTATGTCGGATAAGGTGTTTTCCGATTGTATTTATTTTTTTCAGAACAGAAATGTGAAGGCAATTCTTAAATTTTCTTAAATTCTTAATCACATTGACAAAGATATAGATTCCTGTTTATTCACTAGAAGAAGATACAAGTTCTGGGTTTATTTATTTATATTTTTGAATAATGATAATCTTGCTATTTTTCTTTCATGTTTAGGACATGAATTTAAAGTTTCTGTGGTTGTTTTTTTTTTTAAATGGAACTATATCTTAACACCCAAAATGGTTACTTTCCCTCATCGTAAAGTGAAACAGAAGAGTTATTTTTGTTTGAAAATGTGGCTGTTCCTTCCATTCTGCACAGTGTATGCTAGGAAAAGGTGAAGGGTTCACTTGACGTCATGTCCTCGTCAACCCATATGAAATGATACCATGGGGAAAGATATTTTGTTCAGTGTTAACTTGGATATTTGAAATTATCCTTATTATTTTTTTGCAAGGGGATTTTGTGTCTGTATTTTGTGTAATGTTGAATATTTTAAGATGAGAATTTTATGATTTATTTTTTAAAGACCTTTTTTATTTTAAGAAAAAAAATCCTTTAGAATGTTTATAGTCATGTCCTCTCTTTTTTTTGTGTCAGAAGATATCGAATTTCTTTTAAAAAGCAGTTGGTTTAGAAGGAATCTTAGTCAACTTTCATGTTTTACTTGCTATAGAGTCCTGAGTACTAAAAACATATATGTTGATTTATGTGCTACGGTTTCCATTTCAAATCTCTGCTACCTGTACTTGTCAGAGATATTCCTACCTATGAAATTTTAGAGACATGATGTTTCTCAAAATATTATTTGCATGATTTTTATAAGAAGTGTTAGCATACCTATTTTATGGAAGCACAAACTAAACTTACCACATTAAGAACAAAATATGATTTTTAAAGTTGAGGAAAAAATATGAGGGTTTCTCATGACTGGTACCAATGGTTTGATTATACGGCCATTTTTTCATAGCTGTTGAATTCGTTTTTCCCTCATTATGTTAAGAAATTAATAAAGAATTATGAAACCCACATAAAATGATCCAACAGAACATAACACATTCTTTTTCTGGATAGATAAAAATCACTTGCTACAAATCTTAAGCTGAGATATGGTGGGCATTGATATTCAAATGAAAGTAAACTTCAATGAGAAATCTCTCCAAATTTTGTAGTCTAGGATTAATTCACATATTCAAAATATCTGTAATATTCACCCTTTCAGTGATATGTAACCATTATCATTATTATTATTGATATATATTTTATTTTATTATAAAATGGTAGAGAATCTTTTCCTAGTTATCCTAAAATTTGTAGTCTTCAAGTTTTCTGCTTTAAAACTGCCCAAATACTTTGTGGCATAAAGCAATAACTATTTTATTATATCTCATGATTTTGTGGGTCAAAAATTCAGACAAGGATCAGTTAGGCCATTCTTCTATTTTACCTAATATTGATATGGGTCACCCAGCATTATTTGTCTGGCAGCTAAGTGGTCTGGAGTTTCCAATATGGTCATTTCTGGCACCTTGAAAGGGATGTCTGGGAGGGAGGCTGGACTCATACTCTCCAGGCAGTCTTGGGGCCTCTCCATGTGGCCTCTTCAGCAGGATAGTCAGTCTTTTACGTGGCAACTCATAGTTTCAACTATGAGTGTTCTAAGGGGTCCTGGTGAAAGCTATCAGGTGTCTTAGGACCTAGACTTGCTAGTTCCATAATGTCACTTCTACTATACTCAATTGATCATACAGTCCATAAAACCAGTTCAGATTCAATGGGAGGGGAATTCAACTCTACCACTCACTCAGTGGGAAGGATAGAACAGACTTTGTGGCCATCTTTATTTTACCACAGAGATTTTCTTGAATATATATATTTTTAAGTTTATTTATTTATTTTGAGACAGAGCACAAGTGGGAGAAGAACGAAGAGAGAGAGAGGGGGATTGAAAGAGAGAGGATCGCAGCCAAGTTCCTCACTGTCAGCACAGAGCCCAATACAGGCCTCAAACTCACAAACCATGAGATCATGACCTAAGCCCAAGTCAGACACTTAACCAACTGAGCCATCAGCTGCCTCTTGTTAAATATAATTTAATTGGTTCATAAATGCTGAAAAGTTATGTACCTTTGGGTTAGAAATTATGGATGTGGTTTTCGGCAGTACAGTAGTCAGTGTGAAAATCCCAGTGCTTAGCATTTTTAGCTCTACAATACAGGAAGACATTTTTCTATTCTTTAGTATTCTAATCATTGGTCACATATGCTACCTTAAACATTTTATTTTTATTAAATATGATACTGTTTATCCTCCTAATCTTTTGCCATGTATAAGTGGTAGAGAGGATTCTGCACTTAGCCATATTATTATGCTATTTGATATTATTTTGATTTATCAGGTTTTGGACAAAGAAAATTACAAAACCAGTTAGATGTCAATATTTGGATTCTTCAAATGATTGCGTATTTTATTACTGACTTAATTTAGTGGAATTTAATTTTTGTCAAGTGGTATTAAGTAAGAATTATATTTTAATAACATATTGTGCTTTGAAATTCACTAAGTGATTTTATTCACATAATATCATCAACCCTTACAATGACAGGTTAAAGAAAAGAAAATCGTGATTTTTTTTAAGAAATAAAGGTATTACAAATTAAGAAAGATTAATTTACTATTTGAAGCTCACATAACCAGGGCAGATGCTGGCCTCAAACTCAAGTTGTAAGTTTGAGTCACAAGAAAGAGCAGAATATTTTTGGTATGTTGTTTACTAACAAACTTAAACATGTAAGTTGTTTAAGGGACAAGAAGGGATTCTAATGTGTTATCAAACATCTAACTAACATAAATACTGAAAACTGTTACACTCATAAAAAATTAATACATTCATCACCTGAGGGAATACAACATTAGCTAATTATGACTAATCTTTAGGTTACATTCGACTCATTTACAATTGATTAAGCACCTTTCATGTGTCTATTCTGGTACTCACAGGATCTAAAAAAGAATCTGAAAAACGCTCTACCATAAGAAAAAAGTAATTTGGAAATTCAGGAGTGATTTACTTCTCATTATCATTCTGCTTGTATAGAGTGCTAATAATAGCACTGAGAAACATTACTTTTACATTAGCATAATTTTCTTCTTGATGCCACCATTATGGTTTACTAAAGTTGACAAATGACTGCTGCCCAGTGCCACACCTGCTACCTTTTCCATAATAGCAAACAATATTATGCTGTTGAGTTCCTAGAAAGGTTAATTTCTATTTTCTCAAATTATGAATGACATGGTTAGAGGAGGTTATAGATATCTGAATTACTGTGATTACTGTGTGCTGGAAATTATGCAAATGTGCATAAAAGTAAAGTTTGTGGAAAATGAAATTAAGCTAAACTTGATTTAGCCTACTATTATTAATGTTATAGCTCAAAGTGTAAATAAACACCAATGTAATAAAATCCAAATCTAAATGTAAATATTATTTTATTATGAAGCACAAATAGGATACTTGTTAACATAACATTTTTGCTTTACTAGCATTGTGCTTGGTATCATTGTTCAAGTATCCTGAAACACACTAAAGTCCAATCTTGCATAATTTATCATTTGAGTATGATACTATTCTATTTTTTCCCCTAAGATCACTGCATACAAGTTTGTTAGGCTCATCTTAGATGCCAAATATTTTATTTGTAGTTATAATTCAAAAAAGAATCCCTTGGTTCCATTAAGCTTAAGTTTCTATAATTTTAATTTATATTTTAGTAATATCAGCAATATCTCAATTGCAGTATTTTAATTTTAAATGTTTCTTTGGAGCTGAATTTTTCTAATTTACTAAATTTCATCACTAAGCTATATTTCCCCTGATTCTTACCTTTGGAACTTTCTTTAGTTCTCTTAGTATGATAATAAGGTAATGGACTCATAGTACTTTGAAGAAAAATTGGGAAGCATTTTCTGTGTTATTTAACCTTAAAGAACTGAATTCACACTAATGGTTAAAACTTTGTCAAACATGTGGCTAGATGTGAATATATTATCATCAGTTTATTGATTTATATCATATACAAATAAAATTAGAATTTCAAAATTATACTTTATGATAAATTAAATTAGTTTTTAAAATTTATTGCCAAAAATTACAACACTCAATAAAAATGATCAGGAATGCATATGAATATTCTATATGTACTGCTATATTCATCTTAGAATATACCAAATGTTTATGTAATTATATCCTCACATCTGAGAAAACAAATGTTTACATTTATGAAAGAGGCAATAATTTTATATGAGTTTTTAAAACTATGTTACTATGAAGAAAAATTTAAGCATTATCATATAAGAAAAACAATTCATAAGTATATATAAGTATATAGTTCATAAATATGTTAATATTACTATAAATATTTTTTAATGTTTTTTTTTTAATTTTGAGAAAGAGAGAGGGACCCCTGGGTGGATCAGTCAGTTAACTTCAGACTTTAGCTCAGGTTGTGATCTCATGGTTCATGAGTTCCAGCCCTGTGTTGGGCTCTGTGCTAACAGCTAGGAGCCTGGAGCCTGCTTCAGATTCTGTGTCTCCCTCCCTCTCTCCTCTTCCCCCTTTCATGCTCTCTCTCTCTCTCTCTCTCTCAAAAATAAATATTAAAAACATTTTTAACAAAAGAGAGAGAGAGGTGCAGAAAGCGAGGGAGGGAGAGAATTCCAAGTAGGCTCCACACTGTCAACACAGAGCCCAACAAGGGGCTTAATCTAACAAACGGTGAGATCATGACTTGAGTCAAAATCAAGAGTGGGACTCTTACCCAACTGAGTCACCCAGGTACCCCATAATGCTTCAAATATTATACAGAATTTTATGGAAGAATGGAAACATTACTTTAACACTTTTAATTGCATGCTTATAGGATGTTGGTTTTAAAAATAAACAAAGGGGGCGCCTGGGTGGCTTGGTTGGTTAAGCGTTTGGCTTTGGCTCAGGTCATTATCTCATGGTTCGTGGGTTCGAGCCCTGCATCGGCCTCTGTGCTGACAGCTAGCTCAGAGCCTGGAGCCTGCTTCAGATTCTGTATCTCCCTCTCTCTCTGACCCTCCCCTGCTCATGCTGTCTCTCTCTGTCTCTCAAAAATAAATAAAAAACATTAAAAAAAATAAACAAAGAAAACTCAAAAAACTCAAATCATGTATTTGCAAATTTAGTTATTAGAATATTAATATTCAAAATCAACTACAAAATCATTGGTGGCTATGACAGAGATTAGCAAGCTATTCAACTTCTGTTCTTTTTGGACATAACAATTAAAGCACATAGCCCAGCCTAATTTGCAGTAAAGGCATAGTGATACGACTAAGTGCCATTGATTGATATGTAAAAAGAAGAATGTCTACCACTCCCAGCCTTGTTCCATAAAGGTCTTCCACATGTGATCATCCATGCTATTTTCCTTTGGCCAGCATGCCACTGAAAGGCACAGTGACCTTAAAAGCCAAGTATTATATTGAAGACTGAGGGATTGGATGACCAACTGAGAGAGATATGACTACTAATAAGAAATAAGACTCTTAATTTTATAAGCAAATAAGGTAAATGCCTATCATATTTTGAAACATTATACATTTTAAGAACGTGTGTATGTGAGTGCATGTGTGTATGCTGTGAGAGTAGGTGTCTATGAGAGTAGGTAGCCTGATCTTATACATAGACTTAGAAGACATATGGGCTAAAAAATCTAATTAAATAAAATTTAAGAAGTGACAAAACGTGGGACTTTTGTTCCGGTTGTTCTTTCCATATCTTCTTATTTAAAAAACTTTTTTTTTCCTTCTTTGGTTATACTGTTCATTATTACAAGCAGATTCAGTAGATCATCTCAATAGTTGAAGAAAATTTTTTGGCAAAATTAAATACCACTTCATAATAAATGCTTACAACATACTAGAGACAGAAGGAAACTTCCTTAACTCGATAAAGTTCGTATTTTCAGTTGACATGATTATTTACATAAAAATACACAAGAATCAACAGAAAACTTCTAGAATTAGTGAATTAGTAAATTTGCAAACTATAAAATTCAAGTTTCTCTACATTTCTATACAGCAGCAGTGAACATTTGTAATTTGACATTAAAGAAACAGTATCATTTATTATAGCACCAAAAGAAGTAAATGCATATAAACTGAGTCAAAATAAATAGCATTTGTACACTGAAAACTATAAAACATTAATGAAAATTTAAAAAAATTTAATGAAGAAATGTGCTGCATTGAAAGACTATATTAATATGATGACAATTTTTCTTTTTTTAAAATTTATTAGTTTATTTTGAGAGAAAGAGAGAGAGAGTGGATGCACATGCACAGGGGTGAGGCAGAGAGAGATGAGGAGAGAGGCAGAGAGAGAATCCCAAGGAGGCTTGGTGCTGTAAGCATGGAGCCCAACACCTGGCACTAACCATGAACCATAAGATCATGACCTGAGCTGAGATCAAGAGTTGGACGCTTAACCAAATGAGCCACCCAGGTACCCAAGATGTCATTTTTTCTTAAATAAATTCTAATAAAATATAGCAGATTTTTATGTAACAAGCTAATTCTAAAATTTATAGGGAAAGGCAAAGGAACAAGAATGAGCAAGATGATTTTTTTCAAAAAATAAAAGTCGGAGGATTCACAACCTGATTTAAGATCTACTATAAAGATGCAGTAATCAAGACACTCAATACAGTGAGAGATTGTCAAAGGATACACATATATATCAAAATCAGAGTAGAGAGTCCAGAAGCAGAACCACAGAAATATAGTCAGATGAATTTTTGATCAAGGTTTAAAGACAAATAAAATAAGAAGTCTTTTTAAAAAAATAGTACTGTAAAAATGGAATGTCTACTAAAAATAAACCTTAAATTTATTTAAAAATTACTTAAAATTGGATCAGACACCTAATATAAAACTTTTAATAAAAGTTTGTACAAACCTTTGTGACTTTTGGATAGGCAAAGAAGTCTTAGATACATTGATAAAAACACCATGAAAAGAAAACATTAATAAATTTGGCTTTATAAAAATCAAAACTCTGGTTCTATTGAAATATGCTTTAAAGAAAATGAAAAAAAAAGAAGCTATAGACCAGGAGAAAATATTTATAAATTACATATCTAAGAAAGGACTTGTATCCAGAATACTTAAATAACTCTCAAAACTCAACAATAAGAAAACAAACAACACAATAAAAAATGGGCAAAATATTAGAATAGAAATTCCACTGAAGAAGGTATATGAATGGCAAATAAGGATATGAAAATATGCTCCATTAGTCCATAAAGATATATGCATATTACAACCACCATGACATACCACTATGCATGTATTCCAATGGCTAAAAATTGACAAAAATGACAATAACACATTTGTCAAAACAGTTTTCCACCACAAAGAGTGAATTTTACTGTACATAAATTTAAAATTGAATTAAGTATATTTTCCATCAGAAAGTGCCACTTTATAATAATGCACATTTCCTCTCTCTACAGCTTTGCATGTTGGGAAATTTCTTTTTCATTGGGATGAAAACTGTCTGCCTGAAATGTTGCCCATTGATTCATTTCTGCTTAAAACAGTTAGAAAAATGACATTCAGTCTTAGCTAACATGTCAGTCAACCCTCAAGTCTGAGGTAGTCTTTTGTATGAGTGTGTGTGTTTAGGGATTATTTCTTACCTCAATACAGTGTAAAAAGCTGATACTTCTTGCTGAATTATACATTTGTACATTCATTTGAAAATGTCAAGAAACATTATTCAAATAAACATTTAGACTGAAAATTAAAAATAATTAAACCAGAAAATTTGGCAAAGGTACTTTATTCCCATCATCTTTTTTGTCTCAATGTTCTCAAACTCACAAACTATCAAGAAGGCATACACATACCCAAATTGCTCTCCTTTGGTCCCATGCAATTCCATCATCATTCTGGATGTGGCCTCAGGCAGCTAGGAACTTTAATACACTATCCCAAAAATCAACAGCAATTTTCTAATTAAAAAAAAAAACAACTAATTAATCCCTAAGTAATTTTGGAAAATTTAACTTCTCAGATAAAACCCAAATGAACTCACTAAGCCATTTCAGAGAGGCAGGAAGCTGTTGACAGTGTATCAACCACACTAATTAAAAAACAAATAATCAAACAGAAAAGTTGGCTCAATTCAGTGATTGCTTGGAGAGTAACACATCCTTAGCATATGATGCATTCAAGTTTCCATGAGAATTTATTCTCAGGACCAATTTTGCTCAAGTAATATAAGCAAGAAAAGGAAATATAAACTACTAGACTATTTCAAACATTATTGCAAATATTCATTTCTTAAAACAAAGGATCTATTTTTTAATTAGAAAATAAAATATACATGCTAAACCTCTGTGGAAGAAAATACATAGACCAATATGACATATAACTCTCCTAATATAAAGAGTCAGATACAGGTTTTAATTTCATCCATTCAGAAAATACATGTTCCAAGATATTATCTTATTACAAAGATAAATTATATTATCTTATTACAAAGATAAATAAGATAATATCTGGTCTTATTTCTATGAAGGAAGGGAATTGGGGCTATTCTAGGAAAGATCATTGTGTTGCCTAAAGCATAGAAACTTTATTTTATTTTAAAGTTTATTTATTTATTTTGAGAGAGAGAGAGAGAGAGAATGCAAACATGAGTTCGGGGAAGGGCAGATAGAGAAGAAGAGAGAGAATCCCAAGCAGGTTCCATGCCCAGTGCAGAGCCCCAGTGCAGGACTCATCACACAATGATCATGACCTGAGCTGAGGTCAAGAGCTGGGCACTTAACTGACTGAGCCACCCCAAGCATAGAAACTTTAAATATCATTGTGTTATTACTAAAAAGTAATTTGGCATTGTGTCATGATTATATCCTTGTCATATTTTGTCAAAGTAAAATCAATGAATCAAAGAGATATAAATATTTTAAGCACTGTCTATTTCCTGACAAATTCCATATTTTTTGTACTGGGGTGCATTTGGGGAGCAACAGTTATCTGTGCTGTCCAAGATAATGCACTGGAGTCACTCAGGTCAGAGTCTTTAAAATTGTTATACCCCATTCATCACGTACCTAGAGAACCCACATGAGTAATTTTTATTACACTGCTTCTCTGGCTTATAAATACAGAAATTTCCAGTTTATTTATAATTAGAAATCTAGATATGTGAAACATATCCTGCTAAAACTATTCTTAGATAAGAACTTGGTACAAGGCAACCCAAAATGCCTCTGGGTTATCTTCTAGCTAGGTGAATTTCAACAATATATTTAAAAGGACATCCAGTCAACACCCAAACTGCTTCAGGCATGGAAGAAAGAGCAATACCATTCATCTTTTCATTCACAACGCTAAAGGTTAGAAGGAAGAAAAACAACAGTTTCAGGCCTCACATTTTAGTAAACATAATTGTATCTTTGAAGACTCAAGTTATGCCTTAAAAATTCACATGAGTTTTGAATTTCAATCCATCAGACAACTATGCTTCTTGAAAAAATTTCAAAAGTAGTGATTCTTCTCTAAAACTGCATTAACTATACAATTTTCATTAGGTTGTTCCATGTTTATTATCCTGTGACATTGAATATATATTTGTACGTCACAGCTATTTGTTTCCTATTGCTGCAGAGCAAATTACTTTAAATTCAGTGGTTTAAAGCAATACCCATTTCTTATCTTACAGTCTCCATAGGTCAGAGGTCTGGGCACAGCACAACTGTGTTCTCTGCTCAAATTCTCTCAAAACTTTAATGATGATGTCAGCTGAGACTGTAGTGTTATCCGTTTCTCAGGATCCTTTTCTAAGTTCATGTGGTTGTTGGCAGAGTGTATTTCCTTGAGGTTGTAGAATTCATGGTGGCTTGATTCTCTGAAAGGAAACAGGGAGCTATTAAGAGGATTTCATTAGGAGATAAAAATAATAAAAATAAATTTTCCCTCCAAACAATCATTCTTATAGCAATCTGAAGGGTGGGTTAAAGAGTAAAGTCAGGGGTGAAGAAACACCAAGAGGGAGGCCTTCCAAAGGTGAAATATGTGGAAGACATAAATCAAGAGAATGGCAGTAGGACTGAAGAGGGTGGGGGTGGGGGTGGGGAGAGAATTAGAGATATATTTAGAAGGTAGAATTAGCTGATCCTAAAGATTAATTTAATGTGAGGATATAAGAGAATGAGAAGTCTTGTGTGTGTCCTTGATTACTGGTATGAGAAACTGTGTAGATTACGGTATAAATAAAAGTCTAGAAGTGAAATAATGATTGAACGTGCAAATCAAAGCACATTTTCTGGCAGAATCTTCTGAAATGATTAAGTAAATGAATAGTTACAATTCGTTGTGAGCTATTTGGAGTTTGATATACGTATGAAACTGTCAGGAGAACATATATGGTAAATTGTTGGATATATATGGTTTGCTTATCAAGGGAGATGTCTGAAAAACTTTATTGATTTGGAACTTATTTGCAAACAAGTGATATTTGACACCATAGTGGTCGGATAAAATTAGAAGGAAGTCAATAGAGGTTGAGTGAGAGGAATAAAGACAGGACAGTGGGAAATAGCAAGACTTAACATGGCTAAGAGGAAGATATTCCTGTGTATAAGACGGAAATAATGGTAACAAATATTGGATAAAATTAAGGGAAGGGCCAAAAGGCTAACAGAGAAAAATTTCAAGAAGAAAGGAATAGTCAAAGTTTGAAATGCAGGTAGGTCACACAGGAAGAGAACTAAATATTCAAGACATTGATTGCATTTCAAGTGCTGGGAACAGAAACCAAACAATAAATTGAACAGTGAATGAGCAGGGGGACATGGGGAGTGTGATTTATAAACACTTTTTAATGAAATTGGGGTGAGAGTACATATGCTTAGAAGTGAACTCAAAGTCAACTAACTCTGTGTATGTATTTATTGTGTATAATACTGAATCCAACTTACCATTGACTGAATCTAAATCATCATCTTATGTACTAATAAGAAATTAAAAAAAATATTTTTCCATTTAAACTACAATATACTGTAGTCTTATTACATAGAATTTTATTGAATATGTATATTACTTTGATGTATTACAAAGAAAAAAATACAAGTCAAGTGCCAGGCAATGACAACTACATTACTGTCTCTGCCCCCCAAGCAGCAATGGACTCCTCTGATTATTAGAAGCATTATGATATCAGAAAGGTGATAATGTAGAAAACTGTGCATTTTACAGTCAATAAAAATGATGTAATACTATACAAATGAGAGAGTATGTGTGTGCATATAGGATACACATTTTCAAAGCTAAAAGATATTTAAAGGTTAACAGCTAATGTATTCCTATATGTGTAAACAAAAGTATATCTTAATTATTTATTAACTGACTCCCTTTATTGTGCACAACGATCAGTATTTTGTGTTAATACACTGTCTCTGTACCTCTATTTTTAGTGAGGCTTTAGACATGGAACAATGGAGAAGCAGAAAAAGAAAGCTGAGTTTTTAGTATGACTTTGGATGCATGAAGTACATTTTGAAAAAAGGAGTAGCTTTATAAGTATACTTTTAAAGGCAATAACATATTTCAAGGACTTTTGGATTTCTATCATCTCAGATGAGAGATTAATGAGACCTCTAATATTAGCTTTTTTGTAAAACTCAGATTGCAGCAGATTTCCAAATTTGCTGCGATGAATTGAGTTTTTTTTTTTAATAAGAAGTGCTTTAGGTTACCCTTTTTGCATCAAAAAAGAACATCCATTCATGTTACAAACTTATTGTCCTGTATCATTTCTCAGTTTTCAAAGCTGGAGTTGTGAAGGAATACTAGAAAAATATTCAAATTTTAGTTACTTGGTATGAATCACCAAAAATTTAGCAGTTTGACTCCTGTTAATGAGTTAAATAATTACACCTCTCAGGGAATGAAAAATGACTTCTTTAAATTTTTTTCCTCAACCAAAGGTAATGTTCCAAAATATTGAACAACTCATTGAATTGATAATGAGTTCTTTTATTTTTTTCTCCATTGTTAAGTTCAAAGCTATGCTTTGATTTAGAAGGGAGGTTTCCATATCGAGCCTCAGGCATTTTTTAATCACGTAATTATTGATTTTGACTGATATTACTGGACATACACGTACTGAGAAAAGTTTTCATGTGATATTAACCATTAAAGGTGATGTAGAGTGAACAAAACTGTACGGCATCTTAAATACAAGGGGGGAGGGTGCTCTCTATGTATCATTTTTACTTAAGATGGTTACAGAAGAAACACAAGTTAATGTGCTTATAGATGAGTATAGTTGTAGAAAATGAGGGTAGAGGGAATAAAGTAATTTAAACAAGATTTTTGCAGCAGAAAAACTGGAATCATGATTTAAACTCTAAATCTATGCTGTACCAAAATGGAATAGCTATAAGCATCAAGCATAGCTGTAGAGTTATTGTGTTATATAGACTATGTATGTATATGCATATAGAGTAGAGTTATATGTATAGCATATATATGGATATGGATATATATATTATGGGTATAATATATAGATATACATGGATATTATATATATGTATGTATATTAGAGTTTATATAATTTTGCTCAGTTTTGAAACAGGGGACCCAAAGACTAATTAGAATTTATAAAAAACAAACCAACCTAAATAAAATTAGGATTTAATTTTAGGAAGTAAATTCAAATAAATAAAAACCAAATCCCAGGTTATGAAAGAGAAAAGGAACTCATTTAGGACCAAAAAATTCCAGTTCACTAAAGAAATAATGACCCTGGTGACTAATTATATTAAGCATCTTTTCATGTGCTTATTGGCCAATCACATATCATATCTTCTTTTTAGAAATGTCTATACTGATCTTCCACCCACTATTAAATTGGGTTGTCTTTTTATTATTGAGCTGTAAGCGTTCTCTTTATGTTCTAGATAGGAGTACCTTCTCAGAGATATAACTTTCAAATATTTTTGTTCATTCTGTTGTCTGTCTTTTCATTTTGCTTAATATTATCCTTGAAAAAGAAATGCTTTCATTTTGATGAAGTCCAGTTTTTAATTTTTTTCTTTTGTTATTCATACTTTTGATGTTATTTCTAAGACCCCATTGACAAATCTAAGGTCACAGAGATTTGTGCCTATGATTTCTTCTAAAAGGTTTATAGTTTTAGCTTTTACATTTAGATATTTAATCCATTTTCAGATGAATTTTGTATCTACAAAATGGTAAAAGGGGAGTCTAATTTCATTATTTTGCATACGGCTATCCAGTTGTCCCAGCAGCATTTGTTGCAAAGAATATTCTTTCTCAATTGAATGGTGTTGGCTCATTAGTTAAAAATATCAGTTGACATAGATACATAGTTTTATTTTTGGACTCTTGACTCTTTTAAATTGGGCTATGTGTCTCTCCTTGTGCCAATATCAAACTGTGATTACTATGCTTTGTAATAAGACTGGAAATTGGGAACTCTGAGTATTGTAACTTTGTTTTTACTCTTAAAGACTGTTTTGGCTTTTCTGTGTCCCCTGACATTCTACATGAATTTTAGAATGTGCTTGTTAATTTCTGCAGAGGAGTCAACTGGGATTCTGATTGGTATTGTGTTGAATCTTTAGACAAATTTGGTGAGTATTGCAATTTTATCTATACTGATTCTTGATATCTGCGAACATGATTGAATTTTCTAACTTTTATAAATTTCTTTCAACACTGTTTTGTGGTTTTCAAGGTTTATGTTTTGCAGATATTTTGGTTAAATTTATTCTTAATTTCTTGGATGCTATTATAAATGGAATTCTTTTCTTAATTCTACTTTTGGATTTTTCATTGCAAGTATATAGAAATACAATTGATTTGTACATTGATCTTGCATCTGCAGCCTGACTCAACTTTATTAATGCATCCCTTAAGATGATCTGTATTCAATATCATGCCATCTATGAATACAGATAATTTTAATTCTTCCTTTCCAGTCTGATGGACTATTTATTTATTTATTTATTTATTCATTCATTCATTTATGGAATTGCTCTGGATAGAATCTCTGATCCAATGTTGAATAGACATGACAATCGTGGGCATCTTTATCTTTTTTATGATCTTGGGGAAAAGTATCCAATCATTCATCATCAAGTATGTTGTTAGTCAAGCATTTTTCATAGATTTCTTTATTCAGCTAAGGAAATACATTTCTATTTGTAGTTTGTTGAGTGTTTTTATCATGAAAATGTGTTGGATTTTGTCAAATGTTTTCTTTGCATCTATTGAGAAGGTAATATAGTTATATTTACTTAGGTATTTAATTTGTTATCAAATTGGTGACTCATATTAATTGATTTTTCAATTTTGAACTCAGCCTTGCATTCCTTAGAATAGACCCCCTTCCTCCAGAATGCATTGGGATCAGTCTCTTTGCTTAAAGAGGAAGAGGAAGAAGGCAAGGACACAAACCTCAGATTCTCTTCTTCATCAGCTGGGTGCTATTTGGGCTCCCCCACAGGTTTGACTTACCTTTGGTGAGTTCCCTGACAATTAAAAACATTCTAGACTAGTCTCAAAGAGGATATAGTGGCTTTGCAAGTTACTCTGGTTGTCTCTTGGGTCTACAATCAGAGAGTGGGAATCATAGCTGTTGAGATTACTAACCAGATTCAGATTTCTATATTTGTTTGTGCAGCTCCTGCTGGTTTTCAAGCCCAATTAAAGCTCTTCATGAGGACAGTTTAATCTGTCTATGACACAGTCCACACCTTAACTGACAAACCCAGGAATGGAAAAGTCAGCTATTACCAAAAGAGCAAACATTGACCAAAGAAAGGAGGTAAAACAATAATAAGGCACTCCACCCTGGACAATTCAGGCAAGGAGCTTCCCAAAGAGATCTCTGGGTATGTTTACTCAAACACGAAGGCACAATGGCAGAGATGGAGAATATCATTAAGAATACCCTGCAAGGACCCTTATGATGGCCCCTATAACTATCCCCAATGACCCTTCTGATAAATCTGGAGATGAATCAGAGAGCCCTGGCAACTTTTACCCAGATCTCTTGCCTTTCAAAAATAAACAATACAAGAGATTGGCAGCGTGGGGGAGGGATAGGGGGGTGCCCATTAATTTCCAGGAAAATATGAAGACTTACACCAAGGTTAGAGTTCAATGTGGAGGTATGGAAGAATTGCAGCTTTTTGGTCTCTTAGGTACTAGTGCACTGGAGACTATGGCCCATAAAACCCCTGGAACCAAGATGAGTGGAAAATAGATAATGTTTTCTGATTTGGGGGCTGAGGCCACCACCACCAGGACCATTGACTAAGCCTGACTATGGGTGGATCCCTTAGGGTCTACAACCCATTATTATTATGCCTCCCCCACCCCCAACACCACCCTTCTTACTTTATAGATCTATTATCTATGTGTACTCTTGCTTACTTTTGCCTCCAAGCCCTGTCAGGAAATGCTGCAGTTGAAGTTATCTTGGTGGAGCAAGTGGAATGCCACAAACCTATCCTAATATCTGCACCTAAAGCTGTTTGTTTGTTTGTTTGTTTGTTTGTTTATTAGCTGCCAGTGGAAGAAAAAGAAATAACTTCCCTCACTGCAGAGCTAAAGGAAGGCAAAGTCTTCCATGAGACTATTTCTCTATTCGGTAGTCTTATCTTGCCTGTGTGGAAAGCATCAGGTGCCTGGAGCCTCGCCATTGATGATAGATAACTCAACACTGCAGTTCAGCTATTGGTGGCTGCAGCACTTGACACTGTGACAGTTATAGGTTAGCTCAAGCTGAGGGTACTTGGTAACTGACATCACAAAGGCCCTTTTAAGCATCTTTCTCCACTGGGATGATCAAAATCAGTTTGCTTTCATGTGGAATGGCCTTCCATCCTCCTTGACCCATTTCTAAATATTCAGAGTTGGAAGATTAGAATGGCTATTAAACAGCAACAGATGGAAGATAGTAACCTCCTTCTTTTAACCCCCAGATGCACAACATAGATTTTTGTCTAAAAGGACTTCTAAGATAATGACCATCAATCTGAAGTCTCTAGATCAACATTTTCCTTTGAAAATGTTTTTCAAAATGCTTTTGAAAATGCTTTGCTCCAAGTAGCCACATGGAATGGATATAGAATTAAAATTTTGTTAAGCCACAAGGAGATAGAAGCCATAAACTTTGGGTTCATCCCTCTATGGGTTGGATAAAGAGGTGCTACTCTTGTTCATGGTAAGGGACAGACTGCCCACATTACTGTTGATTAAGAAAAGTTCCCACCACTAATAGAACTTGAGCATCTTCTAACCTTTGAGCCCAGGCATGGAAAAGGGAAAGAGAGGGAATCCAATCTCTCTTGTCTCTGTCCCACAGAGTAGCTTGTGTGACTTCCACTTTACCAAAGTCATTGGTATGCCTACACCAGGTAGTTGCCGTCACATGGAATTTGGCTAGCTGCTGGATATATTACCCACCACATCACCCTGCAGATAAACATCTGATTGTTATGCTACAACAATATCTCTACACATGGACATTTCCTGGTACCTTGGGTAGTCCAACCTTGTTACTTTGAATGCAATGGATTGCTACAACTGGCCTCCAACACCACAGATCTCTTTGTGTTTCATCCACTTGGAGTTCATCAAGATTCCCAAATGTGAAGATTCATATTTTTTTGATGAATTTGGGAGGTTTTAAGTCATTGTTTCTTTGAGTTTTCTTTTCTGCTACTTTGTCTCCTTTCCTACTAGTACTCTCACTACACAAATATTGGAGAGCACATATCTCTGAGTTTCTGTTCACGTTTTTTTCATTCTTTTCCTCTCTATTCTTTGTCTTGTATGATATCTAACTATACATTTTCAAATTTACCAAATCTTTCTTCTGCAAGCTAAGATCTACTGTGAAACCCAACTAGTGAGTTTCTTCTTTCAATGATTGTACTTTTCAATTCCAGAGTTTCCATTTTGTTCTTAAAAAAAATTCTCTCTTTAGTGTTATTTCTATTTGATGTGACATTATCATCATAATTTCATTTATTTTTTAAAATCATGGTTTCCTTTAGTTCTTTGAACATATTATAATGGCCAATTTAAAGTCTTTGTTTCACTTGACATCTGTTTGCTTTCACAGGTAGTTTAGTTGCTGCTTTTTTCCCTATGTATGTGCCATACTTCACTCTTTGCTTTTTTTTTTTTTTTACATACCTCAAGTTTTATTGGAAATTAGGAATTATAGATATATATTACAACAAATCTGAGTACTAATAACCACCAGGACTCTGACCCTACAGGAGCAAAATGCCTACCATAGATTTCAAATAGTTTTTAAAAAGTGTTTTTACCAGTTTCCCTGGTGAGTGGATCCATAGAGTTTCTCAGACTGTCAGGCTGGATTTATAACCCTCCTATCATTTCCTTCCTATCCAAATCCCAATCAGTTGTATTCTTCCATCACCCTCTAAAATGTATTCTGATGAAGATCAATAATGATATCCATGTTGCTAAGTCAAATTGTCAATCAATTTTTGATTCTCATTTTAGTTTACCTCTCGGCAGCATTTAAAGAATTGGGTTAGTCTCTTCTGTGGAAATATAAAAACAATTAATAAAATTTAAAAACAAACACTTTTTAATTGACTTACAGGATACCTTTTTACCCTTCTCAACTCATTGGTTGTTGTCGTAGTTGTTATTGTTGCTGTTGCTGTTATTGTTTTTTCTTGTTCTTCTTTTCTTCTTATTCTTGTTCTTCTCTTTTTCCCTCACCTTCTTTCCTTCTTCCATCTTCCTCCTTCTCCTTGTCCTCCTGCTCCTCCTCCTCTTCTGTTTTTCCATTTTCTAATTTCTAAATATTGGAAGGCCTAACTATTCCTTGGTTCTCTCCTCTGTATTTTTTTTTTTTTTTATGTTTCAAGTTTCTCTTTTGTCTAAGCTCACTTCCTTGGCAAACCATTATACTGCTAAATCCAAATGTATCATTCCAGGCAATAGTTTCCCCTGAATTACAGACTTTGTTATCAAATTAACTAATAAGAAATCTCTACTTAGATGTCTATCATCTAAAAGTAGTATGTCTTATGCCAGACTCCTGATTTTCCCATATTCCTGACCTCATCTAACACTGATTACCTCCCAAAGGTCCCATCTCTAAATGCCATCACATTGGGGATTAGGGATTCAAGATACAGATTTGGGAGGAACATAGACATTCAATCCATAACACATTTCTACCACGATCTTCTATGCATCTTCTTTATTAATCCTCTGCACCTTAATGATCTTGCTGTTCATTGAACACACTTCTGCCTCACAGCTTTTCGTACTTCTTGTTCCATTTGCCTGGAAATCTATTCATCCATCATTCATTCCTTCAAGTCCTTCAATATTTGGCTCATCTCAGGACATAATTCCTTAACTCTACCATTGAATTAAAACACCCTTATTTTCCTCCCTGATTTATTTTCTTTCATAGCACTAATCAGCTAGTAATATTCTATAAATGTATACATTTTTAATGTTGTCTGTCTCTCATGAGAATTTAAATTCTATCAGAGCAGAGATTTAATTATTTAATTTTTTTAATTTACTGCTATATTTCAAAACTTCTACAGTCATGTATTACACACAGTTAAAAATAGGTACTTCTAAAGAAAATCAAATTGCAATGCACTAATTTGGGTCACCTTGGAAAATACATAATTGAAATTTTTAAAATTATAATTAAATATCAGTAATATAATCTGTTATTTAATACCTGTTTTTCCATTATTAGATTGTGAACTCTATGGAGTAATGATTTTTCTAAATTATTTAGTACTGAATTTTTTAGCAGTCTGAACAATGTTTAGAGCTCATCATTGGATTTCAGTGAATACTGTTGAATGTTTGTCTATCTATCTATCTATCATCTATTTATCTCACTTATCTTACATAAGGATAGCTTGTTGCCAATAGGACTTCTATTTGTAGATTTTCCTGTTTGTACTGTAGAACTCTTATCTAAATTACTATGCATTACTTTGTATTATCTGTGTGGTATCTCTGTGTTAAAGCAATAGAAAATCTAAGAAACTAAATTATGGTAGAAAGAACTCTCTTTAAACTTAAAAGATAGAATTTTAGAGCAATTCTAAATTCTTTTGCAGAGGAAATCTCATTTTTAAAGAACTCAACCACCTTAATAAAGCTAATTTGTCAAAATAAATGCCACCTGCAGCATTATATGTTGCATTCATTGAAATGATTCATTTGTGGGCAAATCAGTTGCTGTGTAATGTTTTCCATAAAGTCTAGCACAGCTGGTTTTTAATTTGTCTATAAAGCAAAAATTCCCTTTGGAGTGTTTTCATTTGGATACTTAGATTTGTCATGTTTACAAACAGTATTTTCCTTACTTTATGGGCAAAGAAAAGTATAATAAGAGAGTCAATGTGCACACATAGAAATACACATTAAGTAACTTCTAATTAGCTTGGTTCTTATTCTAAGTAAATAGATAATGTACAAAAATAAACTAATGGCCAGAACACTCCTCATGGAAAGAAGCATGTACTTATTTGATTTAAGCTATATTTAAATTATGAACATGGCCATCCCAAAAAATACATTTGCATGGCACTTTAGAAGACATTTCTACCTACTTAATATAAACTTGGTGAGATCATCATGACAAGAAATATTATTGTTATTTTATAAATGAATGGGAAGAAAACAAACAATATCAACCGATGTTTCCATTAATGCCAGTGTCAAGAATAGGCCTTGGTCTTTTTTGTTGTAGTTCAACACTTTTTCTATTCCATATATTGGTCTATCCTATTTTTAGTAGGTCGTGTACTTGACTTTGTTTTCATTGAGATGAATAGGTGTTTATACTTGGTCTCTCAGACTTCCTTAGAGTTCAAACTGTTTTAAAGCAAATAAAGGTGAGAAAGGAATGAAATGAAGATAATTACATTCAAATATTAAGAAAACCAAGATTCTGGTTTCATTATCATACCTCGTGAAATTTACTTATACTAAAAAGTTCACAATTTTATACTTGAACAATTGAGGTAAAGGGAAGGCATGCTACTTTGAGGATAGAATGCGTTCAGTAATGGAGCACAGCCCTGTTTCATCAAAGACTAACTTAAATGTAACATCTTTAGTGTCAAAACCGCATTTTAAAGTTTAGCTTTTTAACTTTTTTATACATCTTTTCTTATGCATAAATACATTTTAATAATTAAGATAAAATAATGTCACAGGCAATCTCTATATTCTGACAATGCTATTTTTGTATCTTTTGTTTCATCATGGGTGTTGAAACCTGTTTAATAGCAATCTGTTTTAAGAAGCCCTATAAGTGATGTTAATATAAGCTAAGTTATAAGAAGTGCTGATTTATGGCGTAGAGTAAAAATTTAGAACAAAGAGCTCTCATAATACAGGAGCTCAAAGATAATAGATACTTGTTTTTCCTTCAAATAAGAGTCCGGATGTAAGAAGGCAGTACATATCAGTCCATGTGTCATAGTTATAGGCGACTCTGTCCCAGGGACCCAGTTGCTGTCATTCTAAGGGTGTTGGAGGCTGGCTCACTAACAGGCACATATATTTCAGCCCAAGGAAGTGGGAAAGGGAGGCCATGGAACTGTTAGTGAAGGTAATGCTTACAGCTCCAAAGATAAACCCCATGATCTTAGTGAACTTACCATTTGGAGTTTATTATCTTATTTACATGATGTTCTAAACAGGTGTTCCTGTCCCATGGGCGGATCTCTTCTAGGAAGTTCTTCAAGGATCTGGGCCCTTTTTGGTGATTTGATTATTGTCAACAAGTGGGTTCCAGGCTTATCATGCTTGTTTTCCAGCTGGTTTAGGGGAAATACCATGAAGTAGCAATTTGGGAGCTACTGGAGCAACGGGAGGGGCACAGATCATTTACAGAACTTTCTATTCTCTAAAATGTAGCACATGGCAACACCTGACCAAAGGAGGGCTAGGAAATACAATCTAGCTGTGTGCTGGGAAGAAAAGGAAATGTGTTCATTGAACAGCTACAAAGTTTATGCCAACGTTTTTTCATTGCCTCTCATTTCTTATTAAGCTAACATAATGTTACCCACATACTAACTTGAGCTGCAAGATCCAGGAGAAGAAATGTCTTCTCTGTGGCTAGATGCTTGGATTGAATTTGACATGTATTATTTTAAAAGAAGGAAGAAAATTAATACTGGTAAAAATGTAGCGGTTTCTGTCACAACATTTCACACATAAAGTCTTCAAATATATTGGTTTAATTAAACTTAAATATGGATTATGGGTTTAATATGGATTGTGGGGACAGCATTAACATATATTTAATTTTCAGTTAGCAAAATTTTCTGAAAAAATGAAGTGGTAATGGAAGTGTGTTTGTTTTTCTTTTCCATCTAGTATTTGGTGTGTTATCTCTCAATCTTAACACCACACTAAAGGACTTTATAGAGTCTTACTCTGTATTCAACAAGCTATGATTAACTTAATAAAAGACTTCTGATTCAATGGCTTAGAATTTAAAGAAATAATTTACTAAAACATCGCATGGGTTTAATTAAGCGCTTAGCATTTGTTGGGAATATGGCAGGTGTCCGTCTAAATAAATTTCTGTATAATTAATTAGCAGCTGTCTCTGTGTAATATTTAAGAATTAGCATAGCACTTGTTTAAGAATTCACTCTTCATTAGGTGAATAGTTTGTTCTCAAAGGACATTACATCTCTAGAAAAAAAAAACCTAACACTTAACTTTAATTAAACTATTGTTTGTCAGGGACACTGCGAAATATTTTCACATACAGTAGCTAATTTAATAATGTCATTTGTAGTAATACCATTTCTGCAAGAAATGGTTGAATAAAGGAGAATATAAAGAGGAGGCAGGATAAGATGAGAAACTAAGGAAGGCGTGGGTGAATAAAACACAGAGGATGCAAGCCCAGAAAGACAGGCTTCTAAGTCGGCTTCATTGCATAATTCTTGGCATAATTCAGAACTGAGAATAATGTTATATTGAATAAGTGCCAACCTCAAATTGACCCTCCACAACACCCAGTAATTTTGTTTTTTCTGATTAGCTCTTTGGAGCTTGTTTCCTCATTTTCAAAAAAGGGTATTACACACATCTCCTCCTGTGCCCAGATTTCTAATTCCACCTTGCCCCCTTTACTCCTCCTTCTAACTCATATCCTCAGTTTATGCTTTATTATTGTAAGATTAGATGGAGAGGAACTTTGTCATCTACCCAATGTGTGCCTGAAACCATCTTCTTCCATGAAGATCTTTCAGCAAATGCTAATTCTTCTTTGATCCCTTTTCTTATATATCATCAATGTCATTCTCTTTAATCTCTTGAGCATACAATAATCTAAAAATTTTTTTCAAAGGAAAATTCTCCCTAAATTTCATAAAAGCCTTCAGCATCTACACCACTGTCACACACTTGTCCTCACATGAGCCTGGGACTTGCTCCCTGCCCCCTTCACTCTTCTCCTCATTTCAACATGGCTTCCTCCTGCTCCATTACACTGAGCTCATTTCCATTATTACAGATGAGTTCTTTGTTGCCCCCATCCAATGGTACATACCCTTTTATCTCTTCACTTTACTCAATTTTCAGATAGATTAAATCCAGTGACTGATTCTCCCTTTGCCAAATGAACTACTGTTGTTTTGATTCCTTGGTGAGATTTACCCTTGGGGTTCTTCTTGCTTCTTTTTCTCTAGACTATTCTTTTTCTAGACTTGTTCTTTCTACACAATTCCTACATATGGTGATTTGAATAACCTCCTTCTTCCTCATTGTATTCCAAATGAATTGAAAAATTAAAGAAGTGAGCTAAGTAGTTGGGAACAAAATATAGCATTTATGAATGATGAAGTAGACATTTAAGACTGTGCCTTATATCTGTGGGCTAGTGGTCTTCCTAATAACACACCCCTAATATAAACAGAGCCACTCAGTCAATAACAGTGTAGAACCATTCTATATCTCCTCTCATGGGGATTGGTTGTTCACCACATTGCTGAGAATAATAGAGTGCACACTCTTTTTAAAAGTTGGCTCCCAAGAAAAAGGAGAGAGGAATGGATAGAGCTAGGCCTGAGTATGATCATGATCCTAAACTGAATATATGCCAGAATGGGAGGATGAATGAGGAATGAACAGATACCAGAAGTGTTGTTTCCTCTTAATGTAAGGAAACCCTTGTAAATAGGTATGAATGGCTATAGGCATTTCCAGTAATATTTAGGAACTCTAGAGTTTGTATAAAGAAATACAAGTCATCGACACTATGTGACAAGTATGTGACAATTCTGCAAAGCAGATGAGTAGGCATCTGATCAGAAAGCCCTTCCTAGGCTATAAAATAGGATCCTTACTCTTTTATACATTCCTTGTTTTCCTCTTACTCTCTTGATCAGCTGACACAAATAGTTACTGTTTTATAGTTTGCCTAAAGTACAAAGAAAAGTCCTTGAGTATACGATCTTTGCTGAGTTCAAGCTGTATCCTATGTCTACAACAGTAACCAGGATGTGGTAGGCATCGTTGAATGAATAAATAAATGATACAAAAGAAAGACAAATATACAGAAGTGTCATACCAGTAGTATATGTAAAAATAAGTGAGGGTAACTAAGAGTTCTACAGTTGCTCATTGATGGAAAAGATTACTGCCCTCTAGGTTGATCAGAGAAGGCCTCAAGGAGATAAAACTGTGCTAAATAAGATGCGTGACGCAAAAAGAATGACCAAAAACTAAGTTTAGAAAAAAAAATCACAAGACATATTTTGGGTCTATAAAATTTATTAGAGTTGACATTACATGAACTTCCTCTATTCAGTACGATAATATAAAAAAATCATGAAGTATGTGGAAGATATAAAATCACACATTTTATTTTTCAATTTATTTTTCTATTGAAGTTCTGAAGGTACTGACTTTCATATTTAACTCTATAACTTCCATGCTTTAGGGAAGAATATGTAGTGTGTGTGTCTACACAC
Source organism: Cryptoprocta ferox (assembly GCA_028646485.1). Classification (NCBI taxonomy): domain Eukaryota; kingdom Metazoa; phylum Chordata; class Mammalia; order Carnivora; family Eupleridae; genus Cryptoprocta; species Cryptoprocta ferox. The sequence goes on from CM053562.1 coordinate 43,120,791, forward strand.
GCATGAGTGCATATGCATGTTCATGTATAAAAATATACCTACAAATAAACTATATTTTAAGACTGTACACACTTATTCAAAACCTATAACCATATTTTAAGTATTTTCTCCCTTAACTTACTTACTTCCAACAGTTACAAATGACTTTCTGTCTAACTTATATATTTTATTTTTCTTACTTTATTTATTTTTTAAAAGTTTATTTATTTATCCTGATAGAGACAGAGACAGCACAGTTGGGGAGGGGCAGAGAGAGAGAGACAGAATCCCAAGGAGGCTCTGTGCTGCCTGCATGGACAGCGGTGAGATCATGACCTGAGCTGAAACTAAGAGTCAGACACTTAACTGATTGAGCCACCCAGGTGCCCCTATCTTTCTTACTTTAAAGTTCTTTTAGCATAGTAAGTTTTTTTTAATAATCGTGAAACATCCTATAAGTAAAAGCAAGAGTCATCACCTACTATTTTATTTTCCATGGTTCTGTTAATGGCAGTATAAAGTAATGTAGCCTGAAAAATAATATATAAAAATGGTCTATGCTTATTAGCTCTAAAATGGTTTGCAAAAAAGTTAATGTGAGATTGGAAAAGTATTCTTTTCCTGCAAGAGCAAAATTTCAAGAAAATGGAACAATCAAGAATAGCTTAGATAAGATTCCTGCTGTTTCCCTCTAGGAGATTCAATAATCTTCTGATTCTTTTCCTATAATATTGCACAAAATTGCCCATGTTAAGCAATTAGCAGGTATCAAAAGAATACAATTATAACTGAGATGGCTTTCTCTGATCTATAGACTATGCATGACTTCTAATTTTGCATTTTATCCATATTGATTGGAACATGCAAATATTACTTATTTGATTGAATAGCGCAGCTCATGAATGAAAATTACAATTGTTTTGAGTTAACCTACACATTTTCAAGCTTTTAGCTATAAATTTAAGACCTGAACTCTATGGTTTGTTGTTTTTAATACAGAACCTATCCAAAAGCCCCAGAAAGGTCAAATTCATTGGTCTTATCTATGACAGATATTTTAGTCAAACTAAAGAACGGAGTGCAGTTATAACCATTATATTTCAGCTGAGAATACTTTTGTAAAATCCACACCATTTGTGGCTCTCTGAAGATTTTGTCTGCACCAGAAAAGTAGCAAGCTCTAACCCAGAGGCCACTAGACCAAGCATATTTTATCATTGCACACTGTGAAACCTTAGGCAAGAAGAAAGTTTTGTAATTCTGATCTTTAAGAAATTGTGTCTGTATTTTTACTAGTCCTGAGGCAGGCATGATGATTTAGAGAATATTGTTTATGGGGATTTTCTATAATAAATGGAACATATACTTTCTCTACTACACTTAGAATTATTAAGCATACTTTTTTTTAGGTGAAGATGAAAATCTTTTCTGTAAATATTATTTTCTGTCAGCAATTGAGGAAAGAACAGCTGCAAAAGCCAATACGCATTCAGAAGTGACAATAATATATCTTGTCAGAAATTTTTTTGTACATTTCATGTAATTTCAATTTGATATTTCATACTCTGTATTAAAAATCCAATATAATTTCATGATTATTATTAGTAGTGGTTTATTTATTTATTGAGAGAGGAAACGGGGGAGGGGCAGAGAGAGGGGGAGAGAGAATCTCAAGCAGGCTCCGTCTGGACTATCAGTGCAGAGCTCAATGTGGGGCTGGAACTCATGAACTGCAAGATCATGACCTAAGCCAAAATCAAGAGTCAAACACTCAACCACTGAGCCACTCAGGCACCCCCATAATTATTATTTTGATATCATCATTTGACTTATTGATTTTGCTCTGCAAATAATTTTTTTGTTTGCAATTTCTTTTATTTTTGTTTCTTTTTAATTTTTTAAATTTATTTTGAGAGAGATTGCATGAGCAGGAGAGGGGCAGAGAGTGGAGAGAGAAAGAATCTCAAGCAGGCTCTGCACTGTCAGCACAGAACCCATTGTGGGGCTGGAACTCACAAACTGCGAGACCATGACCTGAGCTGAATTCAAAAGTCAGATGCTTTACCAACTGAGCCATCCAGACAGATGCCTCTGTTGCTTGCCTTTTTCTAAAATTATAAATAGTGCAATTAGAAATTTTATATTTGAATTTTCTTTGAGAAACTTTAGAATCACTACTATCTCCTAGGTGTATATCCATGATAGAGTATAAAAAGAGCAAATGGAGCAAGTAAAAGACCAAGAAAGAAAATGTTAAGCAAAGATTAATATGAATCTTTCTTTTCATATTCTTGTTTTTGTTCTGTATATTCTATAATTAGTTTTATTTTTTCTTCTGTAAAATATTTGTCTATATGCTTATCTTCTTAGAAGTATTAACTGTTAACTGAGCATATAAATAAGAAATTAATTATTTAAATCTCATAATAATTTCCTGTTTCTTTAAATATTTTTTAGTTTTTGTCATTCATTGAAGAGATCTGTTTATTAATACAACAAATATTTACTGAAGGCTTAGTAGGAGCCAAATTTAGTTCCTATTTTCATAGAGCTTAAATTATATTAGAGATCTTTATCCAGTAAATGATAGCACATTTCAATGTCTAAGAAAACAATGATATGACAATTTCTATCAGATTAACTCTTCTTGTGTTTTCTTTGTTGTCTTACTAATATTTATTGACCATCTACTGTAGGAAGGGTATTCTCTTAGGCAATGAAGATACATGGCAAGCAAAAATGTCAAAATTTTCTTTCCTTTTTGAATTTATTTCTTAATGCCAGCTAACCCTCATAACTGAGCTGTATATGCATGCGTGAAGCCAGCTTAGATCACCCAGCAGAAATACTCTGCTGATTTAGAGCCTGGAGAGTTGTTGGTTTAAGCCCCTAAGATTTTGAGTGGTTTGTCAGGTAGCAATAAATAACTGATAAAGGTCATGACCACAATATACATAATATACAAATGAATAAGAATATATCAGAAGAGTTATTCCCAAATATTTTGGAGCCAGAATTTCTGTATAGTCTTAAAAATAATTGCAGATCACAAAAAAATTTTGTCTGTTGATTATATCTATTGATATATACCATATTAGATATTTGAACAGACTTTTAAAATGTGTATATTTGTTAAAAGTAGCAGTAAATAATTCAATGCAGGCTAACAATATATTTTCATGGAAAAACCTGTATTTTCCAAGTTTAAAATACAAAATAATGCGAAAAGTGGCATTTTTCACATTTTTGCAAATCTGACAACTTTTTTGCATATCTGACTGATGAGATAACTGTATTTATCTATCTAGCCCTTCACTCAACCTACTGTGATATATAGTTTTCCTTAAAGAAAATGACTGTGGATATATTCCTCTGATATAATGCCAACACTCCGTAACTATTAGTTTCTTAAAGCTTGCTTGCAGTGAGGAATCTGAAACCATATCAATGATTTCTCTTTTGCTCTTACATTAAAATCCACTGGTGTTTCTTGTACTTTGAATAGATCTTTCAAATAAGCATGATTTCATAACTTCATGTCCTGGTCATTAAGAAAATACAGATTATTTCCTATATTGATACATTTCATTATACAATATAAAAAAATCAGTACCAATTTCAACAGAAAAGCCATTAAATACTAAGACACTGATCTAAGTTTTCAAAAATATGATTTTTGTTTAAAATTTCAATTGTATTATTGACAGTGTACTGTTAATGTCTAGCATTAGGCTTTTTGATTATGTGCATGACATTAATCTTTTGATTATCAATGCATCTGTGTCAAAGACATTCATTTCAAATAAACATATTGCTAGCCATAAGACAGGCTATTAACAAAACAACTGATAAGTAAACATTGGTGCTCCATCATGAAGTTCCCCTTTTATAAAGTCTTGGGTAACTAGATAACTGACTGCCTGAATGACCCCACCTTTCCCTTCTCACACCCTCATTCCAACTCTTATGGTTTAAATTTGCCAATAAGGAGTGAACCCATGAATTTCCAGGTATCTCACCCTTAAGCCCTAATAAAGGCAGAGTCCAAGTCTGTTTTCCTTCCGTCTCTCTACCTGCAACTTTGCTGTGTGGCTCTCAAGTGTGTCATGTATCCTCTGGTACTTGTGAGTAATAAGTCTTGCTCTTCAAAATTCGCTGATGATTTTGCTAAGGTGTGTCCTGCAATCACAAGGGTTAGTCCAACCACGTGGGCCCTAGTGGTGGTGGTAGCGGGGAGTACTTTTGGAGCTCGCTAACGCAGGCCCAGGTAAGTACCTTGGGCATTCCTAGCTAAGAATATCACTATCAATAGGCTGAGATTCCATACAGCAGGCAAGAAATTCAGTCAGGTGTTTTCCTTTAAGTGACAGACTCACACACTTCATTTATCTGCAAATACCCAAGTCGAAATAACTATAGTTTGTCTGTCACTTGTTCTTTCCAGTAAAAATAAATATTTATTAAAAAGTAGCTAGTTCAAGGGCACCTGGGCAGCTCAAATAAGTATTCGATGCCAGATTTTGGCTCAGGTCAAGATCTTATGATTCGTGAACTTCGAGCCCCACATTGGAGAGTTTGCCCCAGCAGTTTGAAGCCTGCTTGGGATTCTCTCTCCCTCCCTCTCTCTTCCCCTCCTCTGCTCACACTTTCTCTCCCTCTAAATAAATAAATAAATAAATACATAAATACATAAAGTAGCTAGTTCAGCTTGCAGCACAAATAATTGATAAACTTTGTTCAGTAGAAGCACTTTAAACACATCTCCCATTTTATATATAGAATATTGAAATGATGTGTGCTTTAGGATTCATATACAGTAAAATTAATAATTGCTATTGTTTTATCAGAGCATTTTTAATTTAAACTAGCTTTAAAAAATTATACGTGCATGGTGGTGAACAATACAATGACTTCTAGTTCATGTGGTCTGCTAGTCTAATAGTACCCTGTAGTGTCATCCCTTGATTTGTGCCAAGATGCCAGTGGTTTCACCCACTTTTGCTCCAACATCATAAATGCAAATGATGACACAGTGAAAAAGGCAAATAATATCATATTACTTATGAAAACAGTTTGGTATTACAGATGACCTGTGAAGTTCTCAAGGACTCCCTGAGTGCAGCAGACCCCATTTTAAAAATTTTTATAAAATAAATACATGGAAGTAAATAAGTGTGATGGGGGCATTAGGAGTATTGGAAATGGGGATGATTTGTGATTTTGAATAGAGTTCCTTGTTTTGAGAATCCTGAGAATGTAATCTTTGAGTCATCAGAATGTCTGAAGGAAGAATTCACAAGACTAAAAGCATAACTAATGCTAATGCCCTAGGCATGTTTCAAGACCAGTGAAAAGGCAAGTGTGACTGGAGTTGAGTGAACAAAGGCCTATAAGGAGGAGATAGTGAGAGTTGAGTGAATAATGGCTAATTAGAGAGGTAACAAGGGGGACAGATTATATAAAGCTTTGTAGGACGTAATAAGGATTTTTTTTTCCTTTTCCTTTTAATGAAATAGGAACATACAGGTTTTTGGGGGAGGAGTTGCATAACGATTTAGATTTTGAATCAGTCTAGTTGTACAACAAAGACAGTAAGAGTTCATGGGTGAAAATGCATCAGTGTTCTACAATGAGACTATTGTAGTAATCCAGATGACATATGATGATTTGGACCATAAAGGTAGCAGTGGGGTAGGCAGAATAAAGTAGTTGAGTTATGGGTATGTTTGGAAGATAGAGCAATCATGAATTTCTAATTGTTTGCACAATGGTGCAAGAAAAAAGATTAGTCAAAAAATCTAAAATTCTTATCTGGAGCATATGAAATGACAATATTGCCATTAATCATTATAGTTACAACTGCAAATGGCTAAGTGTGAGGAAGACCAGTTTAGTTTTTAGATGCTACACATGAAGTATCTTTTAGATATAAAACATAAGATACTAAATATTATGATGGGATATGTGAGGCTGGATTGAAGGGTGAGTTCATGCTAGAGATAAAAATAAAGGAGGTTCTTTGTCATCAGACTGGACGAGATCACCAAGGCAGTAAGTGTAGATTGAAAGAGATGAGAAATCAATACCTAACTCGTGATTCTACCAACATTAAGGAGTTCAGTAGAATAGGTCTAAGCAAGGACACTAGAAGAATCAGGCAGTGAAGTAGGGGTTAATTCAAGAGGGAAAAAATGTTCTTAAGGTCAAGTGAAAAATAGTAGAGCTGATTTCCTATGTCAAATTCTACTGACAGTAAGATGAGAACTGAGAAATTATGGTTGAATTTAATAATATGGAAACCAACGGTGACCTTGGTAAAGAATTCTCTTGGGGTAGTGCAGGTAAAATTCTGATTAAATTGGGTCCAAGAGAGAATAAGATCTTTAACATTAAGCTGAAAGGCTTAGTACAGAGAGAACAGAACACTTTGAAGCAAAACACAGTAGAGCCCTTTAAAAAAAAATCTATACTTCAACATCATATTGAGTTTTGTTATATAAATCAAGGCAAATAGTATTCAATCAGACCAGTAGTAACTTTAGAATTATATGTTCTATTTAAAAATTTAAAAGTAGGAAAACAGGAAGCTCAGTAAGAAAATTATTATATTTTTATATACTATAAAATGTAGTCTGTTTAAAAAGGCACTCAACTCTCATGATATTATGGAAGCTATAGTTTATCAAGACATTTAAACACATGATAGAAATAAAAATATACAGTCATTGCCAAAAAGATATTAATGTTTCATCATTTTTAACTTTTCCTTCTGTCAGGGGAAAGTTTTATAATAGGTAAAAGATGCAGACAGAACAAATTAAATCAATTTTATTCAGATAGTTTTGTTTTTTCTTAATCTATACAATAAATATAGAGAAAACAGTAGAGTAACATTAAGGGTATTTCATGTGCAATTATCACATTAAATATACTTCAAAGAAATTAAGCAGTTGAAACAGGTATATCATTATTGATATGTACTTTTCTCCTTCATACTTAAAGATTATTTAACTTTTCCCATAATTCTTTAGTATTTTTAAACATCTTAATTTATTTATGAATTCTTTTTTTTAAAAAAGCTCTTACTCTCTGAGGCACCTGGGTGGCTTAGTCAGTTAAGCAAACCAGCTCCTGATTTCAGCTCAGATCATGATCTCACAGTTCATGAGATTGAGCCTGTGTGGGTATCCATGCTGACCATCCAGAGCCTGCTTGGGATTCTCTATCTCTGTCTCTCTCTGCCCCTGTCCTGCTTGCACACACACACATACACACACTCTCTCTCAAATTAAATAAATAAACATAAAAAAAGAAAGAAGGAAAGCTCTTATCCTCTACCAGGCATTTTTCCAGGAACTGGATGAAAACCAGAAAACAAAATTGCTGAAAATGTATGCTTGCTGTATATGTTGGTTTGCAATTTTAAAAAATAAGAAGAAAACCACATGGAACACCACAATAACTTGACTGTGAAAACTTGAATGTGAAATAAAACACATTTCCTCCTAAGTTTTTAAAATAAAACATATTTTGGTAAATTCTTATCTGTGCTGTATCCCAGGTACATGACTTTTCACATGTATTATTTCAAAATGACATAGACTCTTCTTGAATAAAGCATGTCTAACCTTCTTTAATTATAGTTGCAACATCTGTGGTCCCCATGTCTATCCCTGAGGTGCTGTGACCATTACAGAATTATAAAACTAAACTTGTACTTTAACCATATTTTGACAATACAACCAAAGAAAGATGAAATGGGAACTCAGGGAACAGATAAGAACTGGAGAACCAAGCTTGCAAATGACCGGAACCCACACATCTCTAAAAGATTAAGAAAAAACAAGTGCAGAAAATATTTTGAGCTACAAGAGAAATTTGAAAAATTATATTCATACAACAAGGACAGTATTCAAAGACAAAAAATTTGAAGATTTTAATAAATTATTATCATAAAAACACCTCAGTGGATAAGATGGGTATTAGGATGATCATAATTAATATTCATGGACCTTCACGCAAGTGCACAGATATGAAATATAGCAAGAAAACTACAAAAATGAAGAAAATGAACATGATTCTTTCAGAAAAAATAGATTGAGTAAACAACAGCAACAAAAGAATAGAATGAAGAGTATTTGACAAAATTGAAAATATTGATCAAATAGATGTGTGGAATCTTATACCCACAAGCTCACAATTTGCATTGTTTTTAAAACATTTACAGAAATATTAATGAACAGCTTCCATGTATTAAGTCTTAAAAGAAGTCTCAGATAATTTAAAAAGGAAAAGCCTACCTCCACTTGATACTTTTCAAAATGTGAAATATTAGGCAAAATTTTTTTTCACTATTAAATCAAAATACACTATTCTAAATAATTCTCAGACAAGAAGAAAATAATGATTCATGTTCTTTAATTATGGATATATGTATGTAGTATGATTAATTCAAGAAAATATGTAAATTAAAACAATAAAATGTGTGAGGTTAGCATTTGTCTAATGCTAACAAAAGATTTATTTTAGGAGAATCTTTTCTATAAAACAAACTCAGGCAAAAGAAAATAATTTTAAATAGAAAAGAAAATTTTAGTTATTGTTTAGTAAAACCCAATGCTAATCTTTTGGGAAAAAGATAAAAGAACTACTAGCAAGTTTGATGGCTGATACACACACAAACTTAGAAAACAAAACCACGAAAATAAATTCAGATGGGAGTAAATAGATAAAATTGTTGAGTCTTTTTTACATAACTTTATGCTAGTCAGTTAAAATGTTTGGATGAAATGAATTGTTTTCTAAAGAAAAAAATAATCTATGGAGCAAGCCTTATAAGTAATTGACAAGGCAGACAAAAATCCTTTTCATAAATAGATACAAGTCTTTGAAGATCTTGTTGGTGAGTGTAACACTTCCAGAAAAGAATATCGAGAATATTGGAACTCTCTCTAAACTATACAGCTAGAATGGGACAGCAATTAACACAAAAATAAAAATTACAGCTTAAAAAAATTATTTCTGAAGGTATAATCAACTGAGTCACCTTAAGTAAAATCATCTAGGCTCTAATAAGCAGTGGTTCTAATGTGGTAAGGGACTGATTCCAGAGCTTCTAGAAGTAGGCACTACAGATTTGTGGAAGGAAGTCAGCATCTGTAATTTTTACATGCTTCTAAAGCAGTTCTGTATGTCTCCACAGTGCCCTAATTTGAATATTATGCTAATACAAGCAAATGGGACTTCCAGTGTTTTATTCACGTCTAGCTACACTAGCCAGTCATGTCCCAGAATCAGGGATGTGACTGATTATAATCTAATTCTCAAACAAGGTGTTGTTTCCACTCTGTTGTTTGGAATAATTTATAAAAGTATGGAAAATATTTACATTAATGTTTTCCCTTACTTTTTTAGGTAAATTATTTTTGTAAACACTTAAAATTGTTTTAAATACTAAATAATAATTAATTTCATCTATCAAACTGGTCTAACTTCATGAATGGATAGTTCTCTTGAGGGCTGTCCAGGGAAAAGAAGAAACACATTGGGGAGAATGTATAATTCTCTGAGGTGGGACATCATAAAATTGTAGGCTGTACATCTAGCGTCTAGCTAGAGGCTGTACTCTAGCAACTCATGAGTTGCTAGAGTAAGAGCTGGTTCTTTCTCATGAATGCTGAGACCATCCCTGGGGAAACCTAGGATAATTTTTTTTTTCTTACTGTCAGTGCTAGAGTGACTTGGATATGTACTAGAAACTGCAACACTATATAGGCTGCCAATACAAGGGAGAAGACTAATTTTGTGTAGGCAGTAGCTATAATCCAAAATTGAGGTTACGGAGATAATTAAGGTGGGGTAGGGTGTCTAAACTGAAAAACTCCTTTTCTTAAATGTTTATTTATTTTTGAAAGAGAGAGAGAGAGGAAGCGAGAGCATATGAGCAGGGGAAGGGCAGAGAGAGAGAGGAGGCAGAGGATCTGAAGCAGGACAGCAGAGAGCCGGATTAGGCGGGGCTCAAACTCAGGAACCTGTAAGATCATGACCTGAAGAGAAATCAGACGCTTAACCAACTGAGCCACCCAGGAGCCCCAACTAAAAAACTCTTTTAAAAATGTTTCCTCCATCTCTTCATGTCAGGCCAAAACTGTCCTTCTAAGAAAGTCTATACACAATGGTGTGAAAAGAGCAATTCAGAGATATTTACAGGTATTATGTTGAATGGTTTTTTTGTAGACCTGCTTTACACATAACAATCCAAATAACCTTTATGTCCTGCCGTAAAACTGTCCAGTATTCATCTTTAGCTGAGCTTTGGTATTTTTTACATGATGATTCTTATTTTCTTGATGCAGCTATGTAATTACTTTTCAGAAGCAAGAACACCAGGCCTGTTTTCTTATTTCTATTGAGTTAGTGTTCATTTTAGCAGTTACTATAATTGCATATTACTGAATTCAGGAACACTGGCCAGAAAAATAAAAAGGAACTGGTCCAGCACTATTTTGATTCACATACTAGTTTCCCTATAAATGATTTCAAGAGCAAAACACTCTCCAAAGGCTTCCAAAACCCCACAAAAGGAAAATGATCAAAAGCATTTTTTTAACTCAAGGCAAAACAAGTGGAAGAAAACTAAAACATAAAAGGAAAGAATAAAGCACTCTCCATAATTATACTTTCAAAAATGTTTAATTTCCCCCTAAATAGCACATATGTTTTCAATAGTACTTATTTTGAATGTTTAATGTTATTCATAGTTACTGAAGTATACTATTCTTAAGAATTAAATCCAGTTACAGTAAAAAAAAAAAAAAACTCTTCTGTTAAACTAGTATGAATAAATCACAATTCAAACTTCTCAAATACCTTAGTTATAATGATTGTGATTTTTACATATGCAATTTCAAGAACAGTTTTTCTGAGATAGAGGATCTTCATCTCAAAAGTGTTGGGAGAGTGATTTATAAAGGCAAAGAATCTAGAAATGTAAACAGTTGATACAGATAACAAAGGAAAAAGTAACATACTCAAATAGTTACAGAATTACCATTAGGATTTGAATAGTAGCTCAGACCTTTTGATTCTTCTTCTTAAAGGAATAAGAAGACTTAATTTGTTAAGAAGTATTCATTATGCTGTTGCTCTTTATTAAGTTAATATGAAAAGCTCAAACATAACATGGAATATTAATAATGCAACCATAAAGTTACAAAGTTATAAGCTAAAACTTGTATATAATTTATATTATTGGTTATATAAGTGATATGAGTGAACAGAGTCTGATTTTTTTTCATGATCTTGTTGACATTTATTAGCTCAGGTGTCCATTCATCCTCTGAGATAGTAATTTATTGTCAAAATGTAGACTACACCTTTAAGCACCCAGTTTGCTAATTTCCCTGCTATAGTTATTCTTATATAGCTATTTCATCATTACAAACAATGCAGACAATGCTTATCAAATAATGATTATTTAAATATACTGAATTCATATGTAAAGTACATTAACAGAAGTGGAGCAAAATCAACATTTTCCTGTTTTTGTATCTTATTTACATAAATTTAAATAGATTTATTTCTTCATTTATACTTAATAAATAAAGAACAATCAACAACATGTAATTCACCAGGAAAATCTCTATTGAGTCAAAGGAATGTTGGTACTTATCATGTTTTCCAATCATATTTCCTTTGTAGACAACTTGTAATCCTGACTCATTTTAGAGTTGATTGTCAGGACTTAATATTGTTAGAACTATTCTCTAAATTAACTTGTTTAGATTAAGCATTAGCATTTATGATACAAATTAAAAAAGAAAACAAGAAAATAGACATTTTATTGAAAATCAACTTGGTAAAATGTTTGGTTTATTTAGGACAGTCACGTTTTTAATCAAGTTTTTCTCAGGCTAATAATAAAATTATTTCATAATTCATCAAAAATTTATTGACAAAGAATAAAGGATTGTTAGCAGAGGTTCAAATTGCTAGATTAAAGAGGAAAATCTGCATGGAATTAAAATGTTGCCAAAGTAATCCATGAAGTAGACCATCTAGGACCCTTAGATCACTGTCACTTAGACTCAGGGGAGGCAATACAGGTATTGCTCACCTTGTGACAGGAAGTACAATTAAGAAGAAGAAAAAACCCTCAATGCTTATAATTTAGGAATCAATTTGAAACTTAGTACTTGATGATGAAATTTATCACATAGCTTGAATAATCTCTATAATTTACATGATCAGTATTTGTCTCTGAATTTGTTCTAAGGTAATAGATGCATAACTACAGTGAAAAGTAAGGAGTCAGTCATGCAAAGAGACTAGGGGGAAAAACAAAGCCCTGAGTTGAAAAGTATTTTATCATGCTAGCAGAGAAGAATTTCACTCTGTTTGTAATATCTCACAGTCTTGCAAAACAAAAAGGAGAAAGGCAAAATTAAGTATTCATTATAAAAATTATTAATCACCCTTTATATGTCAGATGTTGTTCCAGTTTGTAATATATAAATGATGAGTTTCGAAGCAGGTCACCCCAAAATGTGCTACTCTGGCAGATTGATTATTTTGAGTTAAAGTTATGTAAGAAATAGTCCATGCAAGGACACTCTGACCCTCCTTTTTTTCCATGAATGTAGGAAATAAATCTCCCATGTTAAAGGGCCCTCCCAGCATGAAAAGGAAAGGAGACATCCTTACCACCAGAAAGAGAGAGAATTTGAAGCTGAGAAGGCTATATAAACAAGCCTTGTTTGTTACTTGTTACTTCCTCTCAAATTTCCTACCCTAAGCTCAAACTTCTTTGTTTTCTCAATTCTTCACAAATTTATTGTTTCCTTGTCAAAAGGGTATGAGAGCTGTCTACTTTGGTCATTTCTTTGGGCCTTATATCTTTTAGCCTCCCTTATGTATGAAATAAAATTAAAATTTTCTCCTGTTAATCACCCCTTTATTACAGGGGATGTCTCTGCCAAGAACGTTGAGGGAAATTTATTATTCCTCCTCTGCATGAACAAGATTGTGATATTTTCCCAGCGGAAGTGTGCATTTTATCCAAGGGAACAGTCACTGAAGTGAAATACTGTAATAAAAGTCGACAGACTTCCAAGTAAAGGTACAAACAAGCAACTATGGAGCACATGCTGGGGAGAGTTAAATTTTGACATTCATTTCCTAAGGAAAATTGATTTGGGGTAAAAATTTGAAAGATAAGATGGCATGCTGAGGAGTTATAAAAGTAGTATAGAGAAAGGCCTGAGAGTCAATATGTACAAAGGAAAGGTGGGAAGACAGCTCTCAATGGAACAAAATCTCCAGTGTAGATTGGCTATAGAGTGTTCATGGTTCGAAGGAAAGAGTGCCTAACACCCATTCAGTCATGTGATACAGACACAATAAGGCAAATATTCATCCCTTTACTCTACAGTGGTATGTGTTGTTAATTATACATAAGTAACACATTTATTTACGTAAGTGCAACTTGGGCTAGAAGTTTTCTGGTAAAACTTTTGGTAGAAGATTTAAATATCAAGGATCAATAATTGGTATGCATAGTTTTCACCTTTTTTTTTTTTTTGCATTTGCTATCTGTGGAGCTCATATCTTTTTTTCCTTTTTCAAGTTTTTATTTAAATTCTAGTTAGTTAACGTACAGTGTAATATTAGTTTCAGGTGTAGAATTTAGTGATCCATCACTTACAAACAACACCCGGTGCTCATTATGAGTGCCCTGCAAAGCTCATTTTAATTCTTTTAGTTCAACTAATACTTTATTTTCATTTTGGTTTCATTTATATTTGTGCCCTATATACACAGTGACAAAAATCTATTTTCATTTACAAAATATTCCTAAATAGGTGATGTTTGATCATTTATTTAATCAATAAAATTGTTAACTTGGGGTTAGTGGGATTAAAATGTGTTATCTTCTTTTTATTTACTGTCCTTACAATATGGCAGTGAACAATAAATCAGTACCTTTCAGTATGGTAATAGACGTTACTGCTTCCGGGTAACTATACATTGATGAAGATGTTCAATCTAATCTAATCTAAATTCTCTTTGGATATTAGTAATTAAGACGTTAACACACTAGTTGTTACTTGGGATTGTGTTACATTTTTTTATATTAGAAAAATCATTTTTCATAACTACAGGGTTAAATTTTATTTTTCTCAAAATAGGAACAATAGATATAATCTGAATAAATTTTGTGTTTATAGATTCTAAGGGAATACAGTTTAGAATGGAAAAACTCAGCTAAAATCTTCAATTATCTCAATACACTGAGACACTTTCTGCAAAAATGTGCTAAAATTCGGGGCACCTGGGTGTCTCAGTTGGTTAAGCATCTGCCTTTGGCTCAGGTTATGACACCACAGTTCATGAGTTCGAGCCCCGCTTTGGGGTCTGTGCTGACAGCTTGGAGCCTAGAGCCTGCTTTGGGTTCTGTGTCTCCCTCTCTCTTTCTCTGCCCCTCCCCTGCTCACATTCTGTCTGTCTTTCTCCCAAAAATAAATAGAATTTTAAAAATGTGCCAAAATTCATTGACTATGCTGCATATGCTGCAGTATCTTACTCATATACGTGCTGCTTTTCTGTGTACTCCATTGATTTGTAAGTGCTAGTAGCAGCATCTCTGTGTCTTACTTTCCAGTTCTACTTCCTAACCCTAGAGTCTTCTATTCTACCTCAAATCATACAACTTTGAATTTGATGTCATCAAAGTAAACCCATCCAGACATTTTTAGACACCCAAGTTGGCCTTCTCATTCTATGAGGATAAAAACGTTGATTAAATGTCCAATTCCCAAATTTTGTGCTTTGATAATTCTTGATGATTTCAGTACCCATGTATATGAAAATTTCAAAACTCAAATCTCTCAATTGCTTTTTCATTCCACCCTACCATTCACTCCCATGACTATACCTTAAATATTATACTCTTAGTAACAAATCGCACTTTCTCCATAGTTAAATTTTAAGAGCCCCACTCTTCAATTAGCACCTCATCTATTTCCAGTTTCCTTTTCTAATATCCTAATCTCAATGACTCTCCAAAAACCTAAACTCATTAATATTACTAAATTTACATTGTTTATTACTGTCATATCATAGATTTGTTTTTTTCTCATACTTAGCTTTGATTCTATTATGCATTATTTTGAACATATCTTTGCATACACCATATGTCAGTACAGGTCCTGCAAGAAGTAGATGAGAAGAAGAGATTAGATGTTCAGAAGATTATTTTGTGCAAAATTTCTTTGAAGGGTAAGGTCACGGGGAGGAAGAGTAGACAAGGAAACCCTTTACATTATGGTGCAGGTCTGACATCTGTGACAGGAAAGGGAAGAAAAGATTGGATAGGAAGAGTCTCAGATGCTAAGAAATTCTATATGCTTCTTCACGCTTCTCCGTATTTAGAAATATTTAGAAATTCTTGATCAACCCAATGAGGAAGTCTCCAAGCAAAGGTAGCTCATAAAGAGTACCTGTGTCAATCAGGAATAGTCCAGTTACAGTATACTCACCATGCTCAGTCATTGGCTGAAGGCAGCCAGGAGAAGCATCCCTTGGTATATTCACTGCTATGGATCCAAGGTACGGCTGCTGGTTGTCTCATTGTGCTGGCAAAATCCCAAACCTGGCTAAATCCAATCCTCTACTTATGTTTTAATTGACATATCTGTATGTCATATCTGTAGCATCTGGCACAGTTGATTGTTCCCAACTATAAATATACTTGTTTTCAAGGAAAACACTCTTTGCAGATTTTTTTCTCATTTCTGATTTTTAAACATTGAAATGCCCACAGATCAGTCTTCACATCACTTATTTTTTTCTATCTACTCATAACCTCTTGGTGATCTTGTCCACTTTCAAAATATCAAATGCCAGATATAGACAGACAATCCCCAAATTTACATCTTAAGTTCTGCCTTTTCTCCTTTACTCTAGAATCAGAAATTCACTTGATATTTCCAATAAGATATACAATAAGCATTTCTGATACTCACTACCCTAGATTAACGCTTCAGTAAGTACTTTTTTTCAATCATATGCATTTCTTTAATTTTCCCTTAGCCACTCTTTCTGCTAACCAAGATTATTTCAAAGGACTTGTATTGATCTTCCTGTCTTTAGTCTAGTTTCATATAGATTAGATTTCACATTGATATCATAGTAAACTTTTTAAAGTGAAAAACTCATTACTTAATTTTCCAATTAACCCTTAAATGATTCTTTTCTTTTCTTTTGATAAAACACAAGATTTCAATAAGCCCACCAAGTCAAAACTAATAACCAATATAAAAGCTGATAAACACTACATACATATTTTTGAATGTTATAAACTTGATGATGACATTTTCAGCAACAGAGGTTTAACCAATGAGGAAGCTGGCCCCTACAAATTGTTTCATAATTATCAATTCCATTTTTAAAAGAACTAAGCACATGTCTCTACTAGGAAACTCAGTGTCATTGCATGTAAAGTTCTATTTCAATTAATTAGAGATGTTCTACTCTTATTCATGTATCCCTACTTTTTTGCACTCTCCCATAGACAGACATAAATGTTTTTAAATGGCTTTAATTAGCATATAATAAACTTCAATATTTGAAGTATACTATTTGATAAGTCTTGAACTGTTCACATCTGTTCAAAGCTTCAGCACAGTAAAGGTAGTGAACACACCAACACATCTAAAGTTTCCTCATGCCCCCTTGAAATTTATTTCTCCCTCTCCTTTGCCTCTTCTCACCCCCAGACAACTATGTGTTGGCTTTCTAGTCATATAGACTAGTTTGCAATTTTTAGAGACTTATAAAATGGAGTTATAAAAACATGCACCCTCTTTTTCTTTCTGAGTGAAATATCAGTCAGGGCTCTAAATTTCCTCCTGGGTATTTCTTTAATACCATCAAACACAATTTGTTATGCTGCGTTTTCATTTTCATTCAATTCAAATAATTATTCACTATTTGTTGTATTCTCTGATATCTGTCTTTTTAGGATTGTGCCGTTTACTTTAAACATTTGAAGGTTTTTCTATATATTTTCTGCTATTGATATCTACTTAAATTATGTTGTACTCAGAGCTCATCTGTCATGTGAACTAAATACTTTTATATTTAGTGAGAGTTATTTTATACTTCAGAATATAGTGTATCTTGGTAAACGTTTTAGGTACATTTGAAAATGATGTGTATTCTACTGTTGTTCATTAGAGTCAATGTTTTACAAATATAAATTAGATAAAGCTGTTTGGTAGTGGAGTATAGATTTTTTTAATATATCCTTGCTGATTTTATGCCTACTCATTCTATCAATTGTTGAGAAAAGGGTATTGACATATCTATTATAGATGTGAATTGTTTAGAGTTGTCAATTCGTCTGTTTCTCCTTTGAAGAACTTTTGCTTCATGGATTCTGAAACTCTGTTATTAGGTTCATGCATGTTCAGGATTGTTAAATCCTTTTGAAGAACCATTTGTCATTATGAAATGATCTATTATTTATTGCTAGTAATATTCTTTGTTCTGAAATTGACTTTGTAATTTTTATATAAAGTCTGGCTTCCTTTGACTACTATTACCACAGTATATATTTTTCCCATCATTTAAATTTTAACCTATGGATATCTTTATAAGTGAAATTTTTTTCTAAAAGCAGCATATAGTTGGATATTCCTTTTTTGTCCAATCTGACAGTCTCTGCCTTTTAGTTGGTGGGTCTCTGCCATTACATTTTATACGATTATTAATATGATTATGCTTAATCTATCATCTTACTATTTCTCCCAACTGACCTTTGTTCCCATTTTCCACTTTTTTTTACCTATTACTATTATATTGACTACTAGCAAAGACCAGGTGTAGTTCTCTAAAATATTCCCCAGTTCAGCTTTCTCCATATCCTCAAGCTAAGAAATATACTGATTTCTGCCCTGTTTCATCCTTTTTGTCCTATAGCCTAGAAATTCTCTCAAGATAAAAAGCTGGGCTAATTGTAGGCATCACCTCATTTGTTTCCCATTTTTCAGAGATCACTAGCCTTCATTGTTTGATAACCAGTGTCTTGAAAATTGTTGATTCATATATTTTTTCTTGTTTTTCTTGGTTCATTCAGATGTGAAGTTGAGTCTGTTTTCTTTTCGTCCATATGGCTGGAAATGGAAGCAGACCTATATAATTTTATAATTTAGCATAACCCTTACTTGTTCCTCTCCATCCATGTCCAGGGACTGTTTTGTTTTTATTTTTCCCCTCCCAAATTAGTTTTGGAAAGAGATGAGAGCATAAAAGGAAATAAGAAAATTCAGGTAATATATATAGTATTATCTACCTGCTCAGCTAAAATTAAAATAAGACCATGGTAGTGCCTGGGTGACTCAGTTGGCTAAGTCTCCAAGTCTTGGTTTCAGCTCAGGTCATGATCTTGGGGTTTGTGAGTTTGAGCCCCACACTGGGCTCCATGCTGACTGCTGTGGAGCCTGCTTGGGATCTTTCTCTCTCTCTCTCTCTCCCTGCCCCTCTCTGGCTCATTCTCTTTGTCTCTCTCAAAATAAATACATAAACTTAAAAATTTTTTAAAAATAAAATAGGATAATGGTTTGACTTACTGATCCATTTTCAAACGCTCATTTGATCTCCATTCTACACTTCCAGGCTTTTGCCCTAATATCAACAAGTGTCTCTAGTCTTAGATCTGCTCAATACTTTTAAGTCTGATTTTATTTTTGGGAAGAAAAACTATATCTTCTGTCTAGTGTTAAGATCTTGAATTTAGAATTTGAATCCTGGCTTGAGTCGTTGGGTAAGGTATTTAATCTTTCTACCCTCTCTTTCCTCCATAGTAAAACAGTGATCTAAATTGCACCTACTTCCTGAAGTTGTTGTGAAATTAAGTGAGTAAAATACAACATAGAATATAGAAAAAATGGTGTTACTATCATAAAATAATTTAAAAATGATTTTAATGATAATTAGAGAAAATGTGTTTTTAAAAACAGTTCAGATATGTTTCTTTTCTAAATCTATATAAGATTAAACCACTAAACAAATGATCTATTCAGTCTAAAGTCCCATCTATCTTAGTGGCACACAGAATTCAATTTTGAAAGAGCCATCCATAATAATTGCCCTGTATGAGGTAATGACCGTCATGACAGCCAACCTCAGTTCACTACCTCAGAAGGGTGTTTTGGGCCAATTTTCCTCAGTTCCAGTAACTGTAGGGAGCTGATCACAGCAGGTTTGGAAATAAGAAACAAGATTTCTCTCTTCTTGGTCCATTACATATAAAATTGAGATGTTAAAATGCTTTTGGAATCACTTGGATTAGCCCAAATGATGATGGCTTGAAGTTTTCTTGGAGTTTTTCATACATCATCTGCTCCAAAATGAAATAATGATTCCTAATGTAGTCCTCACTCAAGGCACAAACAAATATGTTACTAATGAGCATTTTCTTTAATGGAGTGGGTCTTATTATAGCAAAAAAAATCTCATTATTCCTTGGCAAATCTACCTTAATACATGCTTTTGTGGATTCATAAAGAATAATAATGATTTGAGCTCTGCAGAAACATATGCAATTAGATTTTTCACCACAGAGCAATACAACAAAAACTCAGTATATCAGTGGTTCTTCAACTGTGAGTTAATACTCAATTGATGTGTATAATTCAACAATTATTTTTTAATAAAAATAATGGGGAACACTACTTAAGATTCATAGTGGTGACTAAAGTTTTATTGTATTTTAGTGAAGATCAATTGGAAATCTTTGATTATCAAGTCAAAATAGTAAGTAATAAATATCATAGGGAGTTGAGAAATCTAATAATCTGTTGCAAACAGATTATCAACAGTTTTTATTCTGAAGGAAACTTTCTAAAAATACCTAAAACATGCAGAGAGAGAGAGAGAGAGAGAAATGAATGGAGTATGGATTCTATCAAATGTTTATATTTATGTATGTATGCAGATCATTGATGAATAAATGATGATAAATAGAAAGAAAAAGGGAAGGAAGGGAGGAAGGAAGGAAGGAAAGAATCAAGGAATCAAGGAATCGAGGAATCAAGGAAAGGAAGGAAGGAGGGAAGGAAGACAGGCTGGTGTTTATGCAAGTATGTGTGTGTGTTCATTTTAAGTTAATAGATACATATTTTCAACAATTTCCAAACAGAAGCAAAGTTCAAGATATATTTAACGATTCTCTTCCCTCTTATTATTTTGCACTAATTAAGGAAGAATGATGGTTTCAGGTGTTGTACTCAGATTGGAGCAATTTTGTGAATGAAAAAAGATGCTGAAAAAGAACAAACACAGGAAAGAGTTCCATGTGGAATAAGCATCTGCTTATTTGTCTTAAATCCTGGATTTTAAGGTATCTTAGAATGTGTTAACATTATTTTAGGACTTATCAAAATGAAGAACATTTTGTAATGAGGAAAGGAAGGCAATCATTTCTTTAAATAGTTGTTCTTTAGTTATTAATTGTTGCTGTTTTATTACATCAGTGATTTTTATCAGAAAAATTATTACTTTTGACAAAAAATCCTTAAATTTCAAGACAAATATTTAAATGGCATTTATATATCATATAATTTCAATCAGTTTTAAGAACTAGGGTTATATATATTAATGCCAGTTACACCACAAAAATCAGTCTTAAATACAAATAACACACTATAACAGGTACTTGGAGGCCAGTCCAGTGCACCAGATTGTTCCTGTATTCATATTCCACCCCTTCAATGGAAGGCAAATTGGAGTGATATGAACATTCATGATATCATATGCATTTTGTAAAATCTTATTGAATGAATAAAATTAATATCTCTACATGTCAGGATTTCACATTAAAATATAACGTGCCTATCTTACTTTTGTACTGAAAATCAAATGAAAGCCAAATATCAAGAGTAAAATATTCAAAATTCTCACTTTATCAACCATATCCTGTTTCCCTTTTAGTTATGAAAACCTTATTAAACCCCAATCCAAGGAGATCTTCCTGATATGGACAGCTGGAGAGAGGGTCTCTGCCTGGTATGGGAAAAAAAACTGATGTTTGAAAAAACTATCTATTTTGAGTAATATTAGGACAAATAAAATTTGGTCTGTAAATATTTCTATATGTAACCTGCCAATTCATCAATCCTGCTTTCATGGTCAAGATTCCATTTCTCAGGTTATCAGATTCAAGAGAGTAGGAGAGAGGGTTTCTGAATACCTGCGCCTGCCAGTGAGAATAAACCCATATTGGCCAAGTATTACACAGAGCTAACATGTTTTAAATTTTAATTGACTCTCTGTTCTAGCACCTAAAGAGCTTTGGCTCTTTTGACAAAATACCACTAGATCTGAGAATACGGATCTACTGTCTGTTTGGTGATCAGACTTTAAGGAGCAGGTGTTTGATGCCCACCTTCTCTTCTAATATGTTAAGTTAGGAAATAAGATTTTAGTGTTCCAACTTTTGCCTTTAATAAGAGGGTTAATACTTTCATCCTTTTGTTTTTCTACCAAGGCAATGTTTGATGTTTTGGCATTTGAAAGTAAATATCTTAAGAGCATGATATTTGCCATAGTAGAGTGAACATACATTACTTCCAGCCTAAAAGTCCCACATAAACCTATCTGTGACTTCAGTGGGACATTCAGCGGGACATTCAGCAGGATGTTCTACATTCCATGTTTGCACAACAAGGGTATATAAAAATAGCCTGCCGGGAACATGAACAAAATAGGTACATAGTGTTTATGAACACTCTACAGGCATCAGGCAAATGATTTAAATCTCTGTACTTAGCCTTTACAACAATCTGCATGGAATGCTTAAAACAAGATGTCACAACTACTGTTCCCAAATAAAACAGGACAAAACTCTAAAAACTAAAAGTTTGATTTTATTATAAATGTTTATAAATTTATTTAGTAGGAAATCATGCTTTGAACTGTGATGTTAGTCTTTTTTTTTAATACAACCAAGTGAAAATATCCACTTGCTCCCCTGCAGAAACATTAATAGGTTTGTTTATGAGGTGTAACATATGAAGTCTATGTTGTTGTATTACTTATAAATTTTTTTTAAAAATACATTAAAAACACATTTGATCTCTTGGCTAAGGGTCATGGAATTGGGAGAATATACCTGTATTGCTCCAATGTCATTATCATTACAGGACATTTAGTGAAAGAGTATGATTATAGACCAACCTATTAGTGGCTTATTCTGCTTAGAATATGCTGTAGAAACAATATTTATCAGCAGCAGCAGTAGCAGCAGTAACAGTGGCAAATTTTCACTTTAACAGTGATAAATGAGTTGGGATATTTGGGATTGTCTCTTGATGAACCAGGGAGTAATTCACCTCTTCTTAATTGTATATTTGTGACAATATTTTTTTTAAAAAAAACTGGTTATATGTCCCTCTTCTGCTTCATCTCCTTTTCTGCTGAACAGAAATAAATTTGCTTACACATGTTTAAGGAGTCTGAGACAGCACAGAAAAGTCTAGCTGTGCTAGCCAAGCCAGGTTTAGTTGGCTTTTCCTGGAACAGCTGATTTACTTTCTCTAGCAGGAGCTGTAAATTAGATAACTAATCTTATTTTTTTTTATTTATGGAAACTTGGTTTTGAGGATACTTAGAGTAAAATTTCTGTCCAAATATAGCATTTTTGGAAGATTTTTGGGAATAAAATGCAATAGGCTTTCATTTTATTTTCCTTAATAAATTTCCCCTTTAATTTTATTTTTAATTTGTTTTTTTTTAAATATAATTTATTGTAGCCACACTCGCTCACTCCAGCTGCAGCCACTCTTGCCTGTGGCTGCTTCCTCCATCCTGGTATTTTTTTGGAGCCTCCATCCTGGTTCTTCCAAAGTGCTCAGATCCAAAA
Organism: Cryptoprocta ferox; assembly: GCA_028646485.1. Classification (NCBI taxonomy): domain Eukaryota; kingdom Metazoa; phylum Chordata; class Mammalia; order Carnivora; family Eupleridae; genus Cryptoprocta; species Cryptoprocta ferox. Next base: position 43,143,691 of record CM053562.1, read on the forward strand.
AGATGAAAGTGTTGCAGAGGTAGGAATATGGGGTGAAGCAATCTGGATAACATGAAAGTGATGCTCCCTCTAAGGGAAGGTGACTTGATTCTGTGGAAAAGGCAATACCTGATCCATCTCTTTTCTGGATTTGAGTATGAGCACAGTTGAAGAGGATTCTGACACAGTAACAGTAGAAACTGTGAACTCTGTGACTTTGACTCAGGACACAGACAGGAACCTCATTCTTCATTGCCCTCAGAATGGGCTACCTCAAGGAACAAATAAAGGCACACTTGGTGGAGGGTCCAAAACATCACTACAAGTAGGAAAATAAAATAACCAAAGTCACAACCACAGAGAGCAAGTAACAGTCTCCAAAAACACTTCCTGAACAGCGAGAGAACTAAATGATGCAATCAAATGGAACAATATCTGTATCATAGGAATTCTAGAAGAAGAAGAAGAGAGAGAAAGGGGCTGAAGGGGTACTTGAACAAATCATAGTTGAGAACTTCCCCAACCTGGGGAAGGAAACAGACATTGAAATCCAAGAGGCACAGAGAACTCCCATCAGATGTTACTTGAATTGATCTTCTGCATGACATATCATAGTGAAACTGGCAAAATACATGGATGAAGAGAGAATTCTGAAAACAGCTAGGGATAAACAATCCTTAACATACAAAGGTAAATATATAAAGGTAGAATCAGACCTATCTACTGAAACCCTTTGGGATACAGCAAAGGCAGTCCTAAGAGGAAAATACATTACAGTTCTTTCTCAAGATGCAAGAAAGCTTCCAAATACACAACCTTACCTCACACCTAAAGGAACTAGAAGAAGAACAGCAAAGAAACATCAAAGCCAGCAAAAGAAGAGAAATAATAAAAATGAGAACAGAAATAAACCATATAGAGCCCAAAAATCCAGTAGAGCAGATCAATGAATCTAAGAGCTGTTTTTTGTAAATAAACAAAATTGGTAAACTCTAGCCAGACTTCTCAAAAAGAAAAGAGAGAGAACCCAAATAGATAAAATCATGAATGAAAGAGAACAGATCACAACCAACACCACAGAAATACAAGCAATTATTAGAGAATACTATGAAAAATGATATGTCAACAAACAGGACAACCTGGAAGAAATGGACAAGTTCCTAGACACTCACACACTACCAAAACTAAAATGGGAAAAAATAGAAAATTTGAACAGACCCATAATCAGTGAAGAAATTGAATCAGTTATCAAAAAACTCCCAGCAAATAAGAGTCCTGGACCAAGTGGCTTCCCAGGGGAATTCTACCAGACACTTAAAGCAAAGTTAATACCTATTCTTCTCAAGCTGTTCCAAAAATTAGAAATGGAAGGAAAGCTTCCAGATTCATTCTATGATGCCAGCATTACCTTGATTCCCAAACCAGAAACAGACCTCACTAAAAAGGAGAATTACAGGTCAATATCCCTGATGAACATGGATACAAAAATTCTCAACAAGATACTAGCAAATCAAAGTCAACAGTATACTGAAAGAATTATTCACCAGGATCAAGTGGGATTCCTTCCTGGGCTGCAGGGCTGGTTCAATCTTCACAAATCAATCAGTGTGATACATAACATTAATAGAAGAAAAGATAAGACCCACATGATCTGGTCAATAGATGCAGAAAAATCATTTGACAAAACACAGCATCCTTTCTTAATAAAACCCCCAATAAAGTTGGGATAGAAGGAATATATCTTAACATCATAATTTTCCCCTTTTAAATCATTTCCCAAAGTTTATGTATTTTCGTCATGTCAAATAGTATGGGATTTTGCATGCTATCTTAAATTTTTTTTGGAACAAAGTAAGATGTGTTAAAAATCAGTTCATATGTGATTTGTGTCATAATTTTCATTTAGTATCATAGCAAAAATCTCTTGTTATTGAAAAGGTACATAAACACTGTCTTATTTCAATGACTTTACAAGTTTACATTTCCCCATAGTTCACTTTATCATTTAGCATTTTAGTACTTTTAGCTTATTTCCAAATCACTGTTATTAAAGATAATTATGTGATTAACATCATTGTGTGCAAAGTGTAGAATACATTTTGTATTAGGGGTATTTGTCTAGAAAAATAGAGTAGAGGATGTTGAAAGAGGGAAAGAAGAGAGCTTAATGATAAGGCAGTGTGTAAATTTTCAAAATTAATGTATACTCAGAAGACATTGACATTAGATTAAAATATATAAAATCTCTGGGGGGACATATTTGTCTAGATATGGAGACAGATAAAGTAGGAAAAAGGAATGGTCCTAACATGCTCAGACATGAAGCCTGCCTAGGCCAGAAACAAAATCATACTGTTCCTTTCACTGAGAGGAATGTTGAATTAAACCATGTCTGTAATTGTTTTTTTAAGGACTTGTAAACATTTGAATTTGAATATAGCTGTGTTAGACAAATTCAATCTGTGTCTATATCTATGGTCAGAAGTAAACCTATTCCAAAATTTTAGATCAGTCATTATTTTATATGTTATTTATTTGATTTCTAAGAATTCCATACATCGTTAATGTTTATAACATGTTTCAAATTCTGGCAAAGTATAAAATAATCAAGTAAATCATATTACTATCTTTTAATACTACATTTAATACTACATTTTTCTAAGAAATTTATGTACCTACTTAATGAAATTAGTTCCTAAATTCTTTTCCTCCCTCTTAGACTTTAAATAATTAAATCTTCTGCTTCTACCCTGAGAGTTGCCTCATAATTTGCTGAGAAAGTTAATATAAACAAGACTCTTAAAATGCTTCATATTTGCAATACCACATTACCTGCACCTTCCTGCACCTTTACTCATATTTCCTGCCTTTGATTCTCTTATAAGGAAAACTGTATTTCCTACTCTGATGAAAGCCTTGTCCAAACCCTCAACTTTTTCTTTAATTTCCATATTCCCTAGACATCTTAACGAATTAATTCCCAAAATAATCTTTACCCAGAATCCTAAATTTCTCCTAATGCACTAGATCATTTCTGTTAGCATTAAAACAACTCTAGGGGCACCTGGGTGGCTCAGTTGGTTAAGTGTCCAACTTCGGCTCATGTCATGATCTCATGGTTGATGAGTTTGAACCCTGCATCAGGCTCTGTGCTGACAACTCAGACTCTGGACTCTGCTTTGTATTCTGTGTGTCCCTCTCTCTGCCCTTCCCCTGCTCATGCTCTGTTTCTCTCTGTCACTCAAATATAAATCAGCATTAAAAAAAAGGAATATCTGTTCTTAAATCAAAACAACAAAAAAGATAGACCAAAAAAAATACGCTGATTTAAAAAAAAGGAATATCTGTTCTTAAATCAAAACAACAAAAAAGATAGACCAAAAAAAATACTTGATTTCACCTATGTTCATATTTATCATTATTTTTCTTTCCCTTTCACAGTGAACATTTTAGAAATTATATTCTATTACATTCTATATAAACAGACTCTAAGTTTCTTACATCCAGTTCTGTAGGCAGTTCCTATTGGACTTCAGCCCCTATGCTCCACTGGAACTGCTCTGGCTTACTCAAGGCAGAGGTCACATTAAATGTTTTGTGATCTCAGTATTTAACATAGTTCCCTTCCTGATACACAAACTTCTCTTCATCTCAGACATAATATTTTTTTATTTGCCATCAGGACTCACTTAATGATTCTTTTTTCTCTCCATTACTTCTCATGTAGTAATTCACAGAGCTTGATTCTGGCTCCCCTTTCCTTTGTTCTTAATATGTTATTTTTTGGTGATCTCCTCAAGCTTCATAAACATTAAATAGCATCCATGTGATAAAAACTCCTAGATTCATATGTACAGGACATCCTGTCTCCCAGGTTCCAGGCACATATATGATATAGGCTTCTTAATTTTAATATGCCCTCTAGAAATATTATTATAAACTTAATAAGTCTTGGGGCACCTGGGTGGCTCAGTCAGTTAAGTGTCCGATTTCCAATCAGGTCATGATTTCCCGGTTTGTGATTTTGAGACCCTTGTCGGGCTCCGTGCTGACAGCTCAGAGCCTGGAGCCTGCTTCAAATTCTGTGTCTCCCTCTCTCCTGCCCCTCCTCAACTCACACTCTGTCTTTCTCTCTCTCTCTCTCTCTCAAAATAAATAAACATAAAATATTTAAAAAACTCAAATTAATAAGTTTTATATTCTTCTTGTAATCTGTTTCCCATCAAGATGTTCCTTCAGTTATCTCCATTTTAATGAATGTTACTATCCTCCACTGTTACTAAATCCCCAAGCCTCAGAAGCACCCTTAATTATTTTCATTTCCTTAATACCTACATCTATTACATTTGGAAGTCCTATCACTTTCTCTCCAAAATAAAACTGGATTTTGCCATATTCTATCCATTTCCAGGGGCAGTATTCTAGTCCAGGTAATAATTGTCTCTACTTTCTTAGCTTGACTCCATGCTTTCACATGTGTCCCTATGGTAGATTTTCCCTTTTAATAGTCGATGCGATAATCCAAAATTATCCAAACTCAAATTAGATCATAAAACTCTCTTGCTTAAAAACGCTCATTGACTTCTCATTGCACTTGAAAAATAGACACACTTTTACATAGTCATCAAGAGATCACCTATCTTTAGCCTCCTACTCAAATATATGCTTACATTCTTTTGTTCTCTTTCCCCAGGTCTTCACACCTCTGTGTCTTTGTTCTCATTTAGGACTCAACTCAAAGTTCACCTGGGCATGGCCAAGACTGTCAGAGAAAGTTTTAATAAGGTTCACAGTGAAAGAAGAAACAGTTAGATGTACATAACTATGGCTGGCTATACATTTTTTTCTTGGTCTTTGGAGAAATCTTTTATTTGTCCTAAAACAACACTAAAAGACAGGAAAGTTCATGGGCATAAGCACCTCTGATTTGGCAGAATTTTTCTCCACTTTGGCTCCTGCAGCATTGAATTTCCGATCTCTCTCTCTGTTAGAGCCATGTACACTCATATCATCATTTTTCTTGCAGCTGAATTGATTTGCATACATTCTTGATACTTGAATATTAAATATAAGCAAGAGCAAACTCAACCAAATTCAAAATCATTCTTCGCTTTAACCCCCAAATTGGCATCAGTGTAAGAGACCTAGCCTAACCCACCCTATCTAACATGGAATAAGGTCTATGAGACAGGAGGAAAGGGCCTAGCCATCCAAACACCTCTGCTTACATTCTCCATCCACCAATTTTCTCCATCTTTTGCACTAGTTTCATTTTCTTGATGACACTTACCAGTATGTGAACATGGATTATGTATACACTTGCTTACACATTTATCATTTCTCTCTCATGCACACAAAATTAAGTTCTGTTAAAACAGAGATTCCTGTGTCTTGTTCCTTTTATATTCCTGGTTTGATAAACTATAGTAACTCATAGAAAGTAGGTGTTCACTAAGTATGTTTTACTGAAGGAATAAATAGAGCTAAATTCATATTGCCTTCTAGAGGCCTTTCACTTAATTGTTATTCTTGGTTAACATATAAAAAAGATAAAGTATTTAATGCTGTATAATGTGATAATTACTTATGCATCTTCCTTCCATTTTCTCTAGCATGTTTACAATTTTATTCACCTGCATTCATTACACTGATTAATGTACTTGTAGTAAAATAGGTCTCTATGGATGAATAAATTTCATACCAGTTATCATAATTGAGAACTATAATTGGATCATAAAAATTATCATTTATGTGGAAAGATATATTTGGACAATATACCCTTAAGCCAAAGTAATAATAAGAAGATCAGAGAAGTAAATAAATGAAATAAATGTGTCATTTGCATATAACATGTATTATTTGCGTAGAACAATGCCATATCATTGGTGTAATTAAAAATAAAAAAAACATTTGATTATAACTCAGGAATTAGGCACAAATCCAGATTTTAATCTATTAATCAATGAAAATGGGGAAACATTTTTAAAATATTTATTAGGGAACTTTAATCAAAACCATAGAGATTTTTATCTGTTTGTGGGAGTGCATAGAGAAAGAGAGTAACAGTCTAAACCATGCTAATTAAACACTTTGAAGGTAAATATTATTTCACTTTATTGTTTTTAATTGAAAGGCTCACTGATCTCAAGGCAACACATCTGGTAAGTGACAGAGTCAGAATATGACCTCAGGCTCATCCTTTTGGTTTCCTGCTGCTTCCCACACATGGCCTATGGCATTATAGTAAATTACCAGGGCATTGTCACCTACATTTCAATATTGCGTCCAGAGTTATAAGATAAAAACTGCTTTGAGTTAGAATTTAACTAGAACTCAGAAATATTTTCCTAATGTTAAATCTGATCTCTCTTTTGAAAGCTCAGTTCATATTTTACTATGTCCTTTTTAAAAGAATGACATTTAGAATTTATTTCAGATCTTTAGAAGACGTTTTATAAAAGTTTGTGGAGATGGAACACGCTGTATCAGCAGGCATGTTAGCATAGAAAGTATTTTTAAAATTGTAAATAGATTTCTATTACATCCTGGTCAGTTACTCACCAGTATTTTGGCATTCTAGTAACATATAGTTTTATAGGAATAATAACTTACAACTTAATGTGACATTCAATACCATATTCTGGAATCGATTAATGGTTACAGTTAGTCAGGTATTCACAGGCAAACCATTTCTGTTACCTATTTGAACTCTTCTGTATCCTTCCCAATATATAAAATATGATTATATCATATGAGATGCAGATAGGGCTAGCTACTTAGTTGTATTTCACAAATTAATGATGTTGTATACTTCCTGTTCACTCATACTGATTGTAGAAATTCCTAATCAACTATCAGTAAAATGTAAACCTGTGATAATTAATAGTTTTGGGGATACAAAACAATTTAAAAAGCTAGGAAAAAAAAGTAAGTTATTTTCTTTTTAAAAAATGTTTATTTTTTTAATGTTTATTTATTTATTTTGAGAGAAAGGGAGAGAGAGAGAGAGAGAGAGAGTGTGAGTGGGAGAGGGGCAGAGAGAGAAAGGGGGAGAGAAAATCCCAAGCAGCTCCACACTTTTGGTGTGGAGTCCAACTGAGGGCTCAAACCACTAAACACAAGATCATGACCTGAGCCCAAATCAAGAGTTGATAACTCAACTAAGCCACCCAGGTGCCCCAAGTTTTTTCCTTTAAATTGGAACTTCATATAATTTTTGGAAACATAAGAAGTATTATATCTTAAAACCATCTACTTAGACTGCATTCATTCAAAAACAAATGTTTAATTGAAATTTAATCTACAGGAAGGAGCAAGAGTCATGCATTTACAGGTAAATAAATTCTTACCCAATAAACACAGCCATGTAGCCACCACCAGGGCAAGAAATAGAATCTTCGCAGAAACTCAGAGGCAGCTTTCATGCCCTTTTCAAATCATGATCTTCTCACTCATTCCCAGAAGTAAACATTGCTCTGAATTTTAACCCACTATAGTATTCCTGTCTTTGAAATTTATATAAATCAAATATTAAAATATGTATTCTTTTGTGACTATTTTGCTCCAAACTATGTGTTCGAAATTTATCCTGGTCCTGTGCATAACTATATAGTATTTTGTTTTATTCATTTATTTACGTTATCATTTATTCATTTATTTACTTTAGCATTGATAGACATTTGAGTTGTTTGCTACTTTGGGGTGTTAAAAATAATATGATATAATATTAAAAACTATGAAATTTATATACATTATATGTAATACATAAATTTTTTGCTCATATGTACATTTCTCTTTTGCATAAATCTGTGAGTGGATTGCTGGGTCATAGAGATGTGTTTAAATGTTTAAATTAATGTTTAAATTGTTTAAATTTTGTTTGAATTATTTATGTTTAAATTATGTTTAAATTAATTAGATAATTTCATAGTTTTCTAAAGTACTTGCATAAATTTAAACCTTCACTAGCAATAGTAAGGATTCCGGTTCCATATCTTGGGAATATTTTGTATTGTTCTTTAAATTTAGTCCTCTTGGTGAATTTATGGTAGTATCTCACTAAGGTATTTTTTTTTTTTT
>CM053562.1:43152248-43296417 GCA_028646485.1 Cryptoprocta ferox
GTTGAGGTCATAGAGGTTGTTTCCTGCTTTCTCCTCTAGGGTTTTGATGGTTTCCTGTCTCACGTTCAGGTCTTTCATCCATTTTGAGTTTATTTTTGTCTCACTAAGGTATTAATTTGCATTTCCCTGATGACTGACTAATAAAGTTTAGCATTTTCATGTTTATTGAGCAGCTGGATACCTTGATTTAAAAATCTGTATTTGATTTCATGTTCATTCTGTTTTATTAGAGAAAGTAGTTCTTTCAATTGTCCAAATGAAAGTCTTTTGTCAGCGAAACTTGCTGTGAGTATCTTTTTCCATTTTATGGCTTGCATTTTCACTCTTTAATATTTTGTTTGATAAATATAATTCTTAATTTTAAAACCATAATCAATCAATAATTTAATAATTTTAGTAATTAAAATTAATTTATTGTTAATTTGATTGTATCCTTCTAAAGAAGTCATTCCCTAACCCAAGATCATGAAAATATTATCTTACATGGTTTTATGGAAGGTTTCTTATGAAACCTCTACAGCTTGATCTATATTCCTCTGGAAATGGCATTTGTATATCGTGTGAGATAGAAGGTTTTGTGCGCATTTTTTCATATGTGTTGCCAAAATGTTAACCACAGTGTTAACCCAGAATTTCAGATTAAATAATTCTTTGCCAGATTAGTGACATCGAATGACATAAAGTACTGCTAATGATGTAAAAATTGGTGTAAACCATATTTCTTAGCTGGGTTATAAATTTATGCAGTATCTGAATGAGAAATTTTATCAAAAGTTTTTAAAAATGTTCTGACCCTTTGACTCAAGTCTTTATTAAGAAAATACTTTAAAATAATTTTGTTCTTGTTGCAATTTAAGAGTGTGATATGTAGTGGCTGTTTCTGGATTGTGGAATTATAGATGATCATGAATTGCTGTATTTGCTGAACAGCCATACTTGCAAAAATTTTTATTACCATGCATATTAAATATAAATAGTAAAACAAAAATATGTTGAAACATCAAAGATTTAATGCAACAATATTCTAAATCATGACTGTCCTAGGAAATGACCCTTGGAAAAAATAAATAGTAATTAAATTTTTATAATGTTTATTAAGACTATAAAGGAATGATTAAGTACATTCTTGTGCCTCAAGGTTTTTTTGTTTGAGTCCTATTTTATTTGTTTACTAAACTACTCTTATGTACGTTAGTGTTTATATACATTTAGTGTACATAAAATACTTTGTTCTTACAGAATATGTTTCAACTATTTAATTTATAATATAGCTAAGTAATTTCCATGTGATTTCTTTCCATAAATCAAATTTGTTTTTCAGATTTTGTTTTTATGCTTCCCACAAGTAAACTTTTTATGTAACCCAAACCCAGTTGTGTAAAATGTCTATCTAGTGCAGAGAACAAATTGTATACATATATTTATCTTGCTTTAGAGAGATTCTGATGGTTTATTTATTAATACATAGAAATAAACACTCTAATAAAAATTTTGCTTACTGAAGAATTTCTCAGAGTATTTTCACTTTGACAAATATATCTCTTTAGGTCATAGAAATATCTAATTGTGGCTACTCATATGAAAAACATTGCACTTGACCAATGGTAGAGAGAAATTAGATGCATTCTAATTTTTGCTATGCTTTGTATTCAAAAGGTCCTGTTTAATATTCATAAATATTGACTCTAAGTGCTCTTGAAAATACTGATTTTGAATGCTTGCTACTTTGTCCTTGAATGTCTAAAGTAAATTATATGGTGATTATCATCTATTGTTTTGAAACAGATTTAAGTGTAATTTAAGTGTATTTTGTTTTTATACCACAAAAGTATTGTTAAAGATAAAAAATATATAAAAAGAAAATACTACATCTGAATGCCTTTTTAAATAAACTTTTTATTTTAGAATAGCGTTAGATTTACATAAAAATTGAAAAGATTTTAGAGAGTTCCCATATATTCCACATTCAGTTTCCCCACTGACATCCTACATTACTGTGTTACATTCATCACAATTAATGAGCCAATATTGATACAGTATTATTAAAGTCTGCCCTTATTTCAGATTTCTTTAGTTTTTATCTAGTGCCACTTTTCTGTTCCAGGTACTAATCTAGGTACAACAGTGTATTTAGTAGTCTTTTACTCTTAGACTTTTCTTCTCTGTGACAGTTCTCAGATTTTCTTGTGGTTTTTTTTTTTTTTGAGACCTTGACAGTTTGAAGAGTACATCAAGCATTTTCCAGAATGTCTTCAATTAGAAATTGATGTTTTTCTCATGACTAGATGTGGGTTGCATATCTTGTTCTAAATCACAAGTTCAGAGCAAACCCACCAGTGTCATTTCCCACCTGTGCCTGACTGGGGAAATAGCATGATGGACAGGATGCTCTAAGGCCAGCTGAGCTATAGGATGCTTTAGCCTCTCCCTAGTACAGTAAAACTTTGAATTGTGAGTAACTTGTTCAGTGAGTGTTCCACAAGACATTTCTAATAAATTTTAACTTGATAACGAATGATGTCTTGTAATAAGAGTAGTGCCTGATGCCGAATGTCACATGATCACAACTGAGCCAATTGTTCTTCTCTCTATCTCTCTTACTCTCCCTCACTCTCTCACTTTCTCTCTCTCACTGTGGGATTGTGGGTGATCATCTCCCATGCTTGGTCTCAGGCTGTAGTGTTGGGCAGAAATCAGTTATTTTTCAGAACATTGGAAGGTGCCCATAACTGACACTAGTCATTTTTTGTCACTTCAGAGCACCTATGAACAATCCTTTGCTTTTCCATACAAGAGTAAGCTTAGGAATGCTTTGCTTCATTCTATGTCAGGCTGCCTGCAGATATAGACCCTTTCCTCAGCTACCTTATTGCCAGTTACATTAAATACAGTATATGATAAGAGTTTATTAATACTGTACTGTAGTCAACATCCATTAGTAATAGTGAAAGTCATCCTACACAATAACCCTCCTTTCTCTTGTCTCCCTCACACCAGTCACAAGGCTTTTCAAAGGTACGTGCAGGTTAATCTGTTTACTTTTCTTTGTATTTTGTATCTTCTTTATTATTTTGTATTACATACAGTATTGTAATCATTTTATATGAATGTTTTTTGGTTGTGGAACAAATCATCTGAGTTACCATTATTACTTATGAGGAAATTCACTTTGATAAATAAGTTATTTGGATTACAAGCATATTACCAGAACGAATTATGCTCGCAAACCAAGGTTGTACCATACTTATTTGGGTCAAACTAAGATCTTCTATGGGAAGGTTGCTGAAAGGAAAAACAAAGTCAATGTTGGGAAGAAGTTTTTACACACTAGCTGAGGTACATTGTTTAAAAAGCATTAATGTTTCAGGGCTTTAAAGGAGACTAAAACACTAGGTCCCTGAACTGGTATTTCAAGATATGCCAAAACACAAATATTACAAAGTATGTTCTTCTGAGGGAGAACTCACCAGTCTCTACATAATATACTTGTGTAAGCAAAGGATATAGTGCAGTGAAAGAAGGTGAGGGCAAGCAAATGTAGGCAGTACAAGGGGCATTCTGTACTGTGAACTCCTCAGTGTTCTTATTTGTTCCAGTCTCTGGCTTGAACCTTCAAGATCTGTGCAAGGAATCTCGGCTTTGAGGGGAGCTCCCTGGAAAAAGCTTTCAGTAGCCCTTTCAATAATTAAGCCAGGCATTTCAAACTGCTAACAAACTATTAATTAAAAAAAAAACAACAATGTGGTGGTTACTACCATATATTACACACTTAAGCAGCACATACATTCCACTGACCTTATTTTGTCCAAGATTTAAAAACCAGACATTCTGACATCCCCAGAGCCAAAGAGCGTTACCATTCTAAATGCAAATCAATTATATCTCCAAATATCAAATTACAATGTTGCCACACTGATTTTCAAAATTAAATGCACATTAATATTTTTAAAAGGGACAGTTCATGCCAAATAGGCAGATAGTGAAATTCCTCAGTACTTCACACAACTTGGAAAGCCCAGCAGTAAAAGTTCTTGAGGAAAGAACAATATTTCCTTAGGGTGCCTGGGTGCCTCAGTCAGTTGAGTGTCAGAATTTGGCTCAGATATCTTATGGTTTGTGGGTTCAAGTCCTACATCAGGCTCTAAGCTGTCAGTTTCAGGGCATGCTTCAGGGTCTTCTGTCCCCCACTCTCTCTGCCCATCCCTGGCTCGTGCTCTGTCTCTCAAGAATAAATAAAGATATTTAAAAAGAAAGACAGAAAGAGAGAGAGAGAGAGAGAGAGAGAGAGAGAGAGAGAGAGAGGGAGACAACAATGCTCCCTTTGCACAATGGCACGTGAGCTTAGAGTTGCTCTCCTTGACTTCTTCCACTTTGCTCAATGCCCAGTCCTCCACCAGAATCAATAACCTTCTTGTCAGCTGTCTTATAAAAGCATATAAGCATTCTCTTATTTACAAAATATGGACTAGAATTTCCTTGCAGAAAAACTTACTATAATTACCTTGCAATTTTTAGACCATTTGTATGATATTTTTATATTTTGGATCTGCCTAAAGGTAGAATGGGTTTCAGGAGAAAGGTGACATGAAAACTTGCCTAGAAAGCTTTAATCAACAGGTAGAAAATGTTACCTGAAAATAATATTTTAAATATTAGAAATTTTTTGGAATAATATATTTTTATTATATGTTCATGAGCATACTGTTTCTTGTAGTCCACTCCTATTGACTTGTTGATTAAGCTTACTGTTCATAAACCAGTTGAATAAAAATGAAGAGTGAAGCTGGTTATCTCTCTCTCACTCTTCTGCTGGGACTAACAGAATGGTATTTCTCTATGCTTTGTATTTGATGTTGGGTAATTTTGAAAAATTATTAAAGTTTTATGTGTGTTTGTATACATGAGTTCACATGTGTGTGTATACTGATAAATATATGAATATATATATATATATCTTCATTATGACCTTAAGACTTTCAAAAGACCCAGGAAGCTACCCAAGAACTCTTGAAAAATTAATTTGCTTTATATTTTTATTAAAATTGATATAAATAATATATTACTTTCACAACATAATATGGATTATGTTATATATATATATATATATATATATATAGGTTCTGTATCCCAAATTTCAATTGGTATCTTTTTAAACGACCATTGCGTATCTAAAAAAAAATATAGATACTATTTTGAAAAAACTAACTCTCTCAATAAATACTCATAGCTAAACCAGCACATGCTGGAAATAGAGTGTCCATAAACATCTCAGGGCAGAAACCAATGGCAGCTATTATACAGAAATTTTTAATTAGGATATAGGAGTAGAAATATACTTCCTAGTAAAAAATAAGTATTGTATGCTTTCGTTTTGTGTAATAACATTCATTGATATATCAGTAATAATTTCAGGAGAGTTAACAATAACATGCTCACAAAACATGGCCATAAAATATATTAACACAGTCATAAAAATGCAAGGAGAAAAATTGTAAAACGGAGAAAAAATGGATAATCTCTACAAAATGCCAATGGAAAATATACCCTAAGAAATATATTTCTTTAATAAAGTCCATAGGTCCAAATCTTATTTTGTGCTACTTCCATGAAACCTTTAAATTTTTTTATTTCACTGTTTTATTATGCTCATAACATCTACATTTTTATAATATTGCACAGCATGATCTATCTGAGCAATGATTTGCCAGACATCATAACTCTTTTCTGTAATGACCTAGTTCCCACACTAACGATGTTCTCTTTTCCTTTGGATTCCTGTAACTTACTCAAGAACAACTCATACTGAGAAAAGATGAATGAAATATGAAGGAAATAACAGGTGAAACATGGGAATTGAAAGTGATCTTTGTTATGGCTTATCGATGCAAATGTTCAACCAGAATTAACGTAGTGTGCTTGATGGTATACTGAGGCTTTTGCTGAAACACAGCTAAACAGATTAAATCTTCTATGAAGAACCTTGCAGAAGTTCAAACACCAATAATCACTGGGATTGGGTGTTACGAAAGAGCGATGTCATGATAATTTTCAAAATTAGATGTATTTAGATTAGCCTTGATTAGGACTTTGAAGTTAAAACTCTTAAATAAAATCACTCAAATGCCAATTGAATTACCATATAGCAGGTTAAAAATTGCTAACCAGATAATGTCCAAATATTTTTAGATGGTGTCAGAGCTATGACCTTGCAAAACATAAATGTCCATATTGCAAAAAATCCCTAGTTTATTTATAATCTCCTGAGATAAACAAGTTTTTAATAGAACCAATTTATACAATGCAATAAGTAAATGATAGCTGCAATGAGTTTGGAAATTTTTCTATTTATTGTTTCCCAATTTTAATTAGAACTGTTCTGTTTTTGAATTCCTAATTATAAAACAAAATGAAATGTGATTTGACTTTCAGTTGTAAGTCTTTTGAGGTCCTTTAAATCATCTTTATCTAAGAAAAGAAAGTCGTGAGCAACAATAATATAAAACAAGCCCTCAATGTTATCAGTGGTGCAAGAGTCACTGAGTTAATCAAAAGCAATTAGCTTTCCCCTCAGAAGTGTGGTGTTAAGATACACTTAAATTGAAGCATTATGTTCTGGTAATATGAAACTCTTTAGTCTTATTTAGTAATGATTTTCTTTGCATTTAAATCATGTTTATACTGACCTTACCAGATATAAAATGAGATGACCTCTTTGAGGTAATAAAGGGCTTCATTTGGCTAAATTCTCATACTACTGTTGTTCCTGCTTTGCCCTGACAATCTGGTTTCGTTCTACAAAGGGCTTTTTACCTGTATGATCATAATGTGTGATGGTTTTGCTTGAGATTGTTCTCTATTTTAAGTGAGCCATGAACTTACAGACTAGGAACTTGATTTTAATTACAACTATGTCTATTGATCACTTCTTTGATGGGGTCATTGGACTGACAGATTAAGGGAGGTTAAAAGTAGGGCTGATATTTTGATTTTAGCAGGACTTTGACCACAGCTTCCTATTCATTAAAATGGTGAACTGTGGATTGGATAATACTTTGAAAACATTTTTGGTTGGTGTATATATATATATATATGTATGTATGTATATACATATATATATAAAGAATGCTCATTAAAGAATAAATATCATTGTATTGGTTAAGCCCTTTTTGTTGTTGTTGCCAAATTCAGCTAACTGAAGAATACTTTGTATCCAACGTGGACACCAGTGGCTAGGAGGCAATGGGTAAACTCTTACCTTGATTTCTAATTAAACATCATTAACAACTATTAAAGGGAAATTACAATGAAATAAACTTCTCTAAACATAAAAGAATTTTCAAAAAAATTAAACTACAATAGTTTAGAGGGAGTGAGATAAAATAGAATGCCCCATGCCATGTATGAAGAGTTGGGTAGAAGTTCATTTGTCAGAGATGCAGCTAAATCAACTTTTTACTTTACACAGTTTGGGTTTCTTCCATTGCTAAATGATATATTTTAGATATTCAATTAAAAATTCTAGATATTCGAGCACCTGAGTGGCTCAGTCAGTTAAGCCTCTGACTTCTGATTTTGGCTCAGGTCTTGATCTCATGGGGGTGGGATCAAATCCCATATTGGGCTCTGCACTGACAACGAGGAGTCGGCTTAGGATCCTCTCTCTCCCTCTCTCTGCCCCTCCCCTGCTCATGCTCTCTCTCTCTCTCATAATAAACTATATAAACATTTTAAAAATATTATGTTTAATTAAATATTATTAATTAAAAATATTAATAAAATTACTCTTATTGTATTGCAGGTACCCCAAATAATAAAGATGGCAAATACTTCTCTCTCTATATTCACATACTATTTACATAATATAATACATACAATATATATATTTACATATATAAATTATGTAATCATTTAAAAAACCTAAGAGATAGTAACTCTGATGATCTCTATATTACAGATAGGTAAATGGAAGCTCATGGAATATGAGTAAACTGACCAAGGTCACACCAGTAATGAGAGAAAGAATCAAGATTCTGTTATAATCAGGCTGGCTCCAGATTCCATTTCCTTTACCATTATATTGTACTGCCTCTCAGAATAAATTAAGAGCTGACACTGATTCTTAAGGAAAAAATAGAATTAGGAGTTAAAAGCAAACTCCTAATTTATATATTGTATAAATCTGATACTTCATATCAAAATTTTAGTATTTCCTATAAAAAAAAGAGTAGTTGTTTTGTTAGGAAGACAAAATTATACCCACTATATATCACTGCAATCTAACAGACATCTACACAACAGTCTAGGTAAACAAACCTGACTAAAGATGACTAGGGCTGTTACTGTTTAAGGCATATATTCAGGATACACAATGCAGAATTTGAAAAGAAATGCAATTATATTGCCCAATTTAAAGCACAACAGGGAATGATTTACAATTATTCTAGATGAAACACTATTCTATTTTATACTGAGCAGTCATAAGAACTCATATGGGAAAGATTTGGAGGACATTACGTTTTTACTGGGTGTTCAGGAATAAGATGGAAGCAAGGTCTGGAACTGGCAAAGCAATTCAATTGAGGTCACAGTAGTAGATGATGACAAGCTAGCATCTAGTCTTAAACTGGCTGAAGTCATGAGTCATAAACAGCCTGGACAGTGCAGTTCTCAGCTATAGGTCAGGGATATATAGGATGAAATGTCAGGACTTGATAAGCAATATTCCAGAATGTCTAAAGACTGGAGCAGAGTTTCTCTATATAATCAAGTTTTCAAACTAATCGTGTGCCAGTTCTGTTGAAGGTAATAAAATGTCCTTGTCCATATAGAGTCTTAATCACCTGGGCTTAAGGGTAGAGCACAGGGCCTGGAAAAAAGCTTGGTATAGCATAACAAGTTAAGACTAAATTACAAAGTAAATACTTCCAACAGACTTTGCTGAGTTTGTCTTTAGCAGTCCTGTTATATTAAAAAAAAAATCACACCATAATATGAAGATGTAAGCTATATAGTACAATGACTTAAGACTCTTGGTAGTACATTAATTTGTCAGTCACTCAACTATATTTTACATATCCTTTAAATCAAGACCTGAGGAAATAATAGTGACCAAGAAAGACAAGCCCCAGCATTCACACGATTAACCATCAGTGGGTTGGTGTGAGAACAATATAATTGTTGACTTATGGCGGTCAATGACATAATAACTTAAGACTGACTCAACGTTGTAAGATTTTATATGAGGAAATCCCCATAAACAAACATATGTATGTATGTTATATGTATGTATGTAAGCTAAATATTATATAAAAAATAATTGCAGATTTCTGGTTAAACATGGCAAAATGACTATGTGTGTGTATCTTCATACTGAATTCTCAGAAAAATGAGAGTAAAAATGTGAAAATTTAATCTTAAGGAGGCAAAGGAATGGAGAGGAGGCAACAGAGGAAGAGAAATACAAAAAAATTGGCAAGATGAACAGTTATTACAACAGTGAACACTAAAACCTAAGTCCTTGAAGATGGTTAAATCAACAAAAAGCAAGTTAATTCATATTGTGGAAACCTGGAAAGTTCAGGAATACCAAAAGTTAGGATTGAGACTGAGAAGTTGCCGAAACACATTTGCTTCAAGACATTTAGACTCAGGGGCACCTGGGGTGGCTCAGGTGGTTAAGCATCTGACTTCAGCTCAAGTCATGATCTCACAGTTCATGGTTTCGAGTTCCATGTGGGACTCTGCGCTGACAACACAGAGAGAGCCTGCTTGAGACTCTCTCTCTCTCTCTCTCTCTCTCTCTCTCTCTCTGTGCCTTTCCCTTATGTGAACAGACACACTCTCTTTCTCAAAAATAAATAAACATTAGAAAATGACATTTAGATTCACTTAGACCCTGCTCTTCCAACACCCCCTACCTCCCTTAGATCTGCCACTTATCTCAGTAGGGAGACAGTAGGAAAACTCTGGGCAAAAATTGACAGAGGCACTCACTCCAGGATGTTGAACACACCTGAGAACAGAATTTATGTGTTCTATTGAAAACTGAACAGTTACAGCCTCTGTCCTCTACACCAATCCCAGGACTATCAAAGCTAGGCTTCTGTGCCTTGCATACTGCAATCCTTTGATGCCCACATAGGTGAGTGAGGCGGCATTTAGAACAGGTGTTAACACTACAGGTTTGACCCTGGCTGGATAACTTTATCCTCAAGGCCCACAATCTTTATTCCCTATCCATAAATATAGAGTATCTAACCATCTTTTCACTGCTCTAAAATTTCTAATGAGAGCCAGAAATCACCATATATTTTAAGCAAAGTCTTAACATGAAAAAGAATACTAAAATAAAGGGAAAGGACAGCAATTTAGAGGAAATAAGGAAGGGAGGGAGCAGGAGAATCACTGAAATGAACTGAAATTAGTATCCTTCAGAGTCAAGAGAAGACATTACCTCCATAAATAGGGATAAGATGTTGCAAAAGGAAACAGTCCAAGAATGTGAGATTTCAGGGGTTTTTTTTAAATGTTTTTTATTTTTGAGAGAGAGACAGTGTGAGTGGGGGAGGGGGCAGAGAGAGAGGGACACACACACACACACACAGAATCCAAAGCAGGCTCCAGGCTCTGAGCTGTCAGCAGAGCCTGTCGCGGGGCTGGAACCCACGAGCCGAGCCATGAGATCGGCTTTGACCTGAGCCAAAGTCATATGCCTAACTGACTGAGCCACCCAAGGTGCCCTGAGATTTCAGGTTTTTAAGAGTGAAAAAGCTGGCCACAAACTAGTGATTAGAAATCAGAATGACATTGGACTTCTCAGCAGCTACATTAGATTGTAGAAAAGAAAGAAGACTAACTTTGCAATCTGGAAGAAAAAAAACTTGACAATTTTGAACTATATACTCAGTCTCTCAATGTGGATGTAGAATAGAGATATTTTTATACATGTAAGTTGTCAATACACTTAAGTTTTATCCATCATTTCTTTTTTATTATTATTTTTTTAAGTTTACTTATTTTTGAGAGATAGAGTGAGCACAGCAGGGGAAGGACAGAGAGAGAGGGAGACACATATCCAAAGTAGGCTCCAGTCCCTGAACTGTCAGTGCAGAGCCGGATGTGGGACTCAGACTCACAAAGCATGAGATTATAACCTGAGCTGAAGTTGGCCACTTAGCCAATTGAGCCACCAAGTGCCCCTTCTCTCTCATTTCTTCTTCTTTTTTTTTTAAAGTTTATTCATTTTTGAGAAAGACAGAGCATGAGTGGGGGAGAGGCAGAAAGAGAGGAAAACTCAAAATCTGAAGCAGTCTCCAAGCTCTCAGCTGTCAGTAAAGAGCCCCGTCGCAGGGCTGGGACCCACAAACTCCGAGATCATGACTTGAGCCCAAGTTGGTCACTTAACTGACTGAGTCACCCCGGCCCTCCACCTCTCCATCCTTTCTTAAGAAGCTTCTGGACAGTGAGATCTAAACAAGAGAGCAAATCAAGAGCTATTAACTCAGGACTGGAGGAATGTCTAGGATGATGGCAGAGCAGATAGTACAAAAAGCAGAAGTCCTGGAGCACAGGTCTCTACAAACTATATCTTTAAGACAAAAATGTACAAATGAAAAATCGATAGATTACCTGAAGTATGTGTTAACATTGAGGGAGGTTCTATATAATTTTTGGCTTGGGAAGAAATCATAATGGAAATATTAACAAATATTCAAATATAAATTATTAAGCAATTATTAATTCTGGGTAAAAAATAATAACACAGTAATGCAATTTTAGTGTAGAATTATCTCTGGCATTATAATATAAATAGTGATAAACTTGTTCTATAATAACTATAGGAAGAAAATAAAGGAAGAAAATGCTTTTGTGAACATGTATGATTGTGTGTAAGAGTGCATTCTGTCTATATTGTAAATCTTCTTGGTGAAGAGAATGCTGTAAGAATGTTCAAATTTCATCTTACCTAGAGGAAAGGCAATAGTGCCTCAAGTTGATAAATCAAGAGAGAACAGGATATGAGTAATATTGAGTATTTATTTGTAGGTAAGAGATGACTAAAATAATTAAGGTGATTGCTTCTGGGGGTGTTATTTGGATATAGGATGGAGTTTTCATTATAAATTTGGCAATACTATATTCATTTAAAAATCATGTGGATGTGTTACTTTGATAAAAGCAATTTTTAAAAATAGCATAAAGGGGCACCTGGGTGGCTCAGTTGGTTGGGTGGCTGACTTTTTGGCTCAAGTCATGATCTCAAGGTTTGTGACTTTGAGCCCCCCCGTTGGGCTCTGTGCTGACAGCTCAGAGCCTGGAGCCTGCTTCAGATTCTATATCTCCCTCTCTCTGCCCCTCCCCTGCTCACACTCTGTCTCTCTCTCTCTCTCTCTTTCTCAAAAATATTTTTTAAAAAATAAAAATAATAAAAATAGCATAAAATGTGTTGAAATTTGTTGAAAGAAAAAACACTAAATCAAGTAATCATCCAATGCTTATTAAGACTGTATAACAAAGTTTCATTTTAATAAATGTGATCAAAAATCAGAAGGGTAAATAATTACTGGCTCTTTTGGGGAAGAACTCAGGGTAAGAAAAAAGGTTTTGTATTATTTTCTCTAGGAAAGTAATTTCTATTTCGTAAGTATTATTTTCTCTCGGAAAACTCTCCTGAACCCATAAATGTTGGTTCAGTGGTCATCATATATGCTCTCATAACATCCTCAGCATTCCGTTATAGTCCATACACATACTATTATGACTAGTCTGTTGTCTCCTTCCCACCAGACTGAATCTAAACAAGGGTAGGAAGTGTGTCTGTTATGTTAGTCCCTATACCCCTACCACCTGAGAAGCAGCTGTTAAAGCACTGGCCCTCAATATATTTGTTGAATTAATGTTGAATGAATAAGATGTCCCTCATTAATAGAAATGTTTTGTCTGGTTGAAGAGATAGAAACTATAAATTCAGTCATTAGGTATTGCCCCAAATGGCATCACTTAAGGCCTCAAGTCAGTAAACCAAGACTTGATACCTACCCTAACCACAGTCATCCTTCCACAAATGTGACGTTTAACTAGTCAACAAGGGAATTTTGTGGTCAGCATTAGGGAATTCACTGATGGACCCCTTCTGTTCCTCTGGGAGGACAAACTTGCCTAAACCAATGAATTCATTGCTTATAATTTTCTTTTTTCTTCTCCCTCTCTAACTTCAGAGACCCTTCCTTCTTTGTAGCCCTTGGGATGCTCTGTAGCCTGATGGGATGCTTCCCAATTTAAGAATTGAATAAATAGAGCCAATTAGATCTTTAAAATTTACCATATGCAATTTTTGTAATGTAACAGGTTTTAAGATTATATCATTGACTTTGGCTCATTTTTAGTCTTCTGGATTAAAGGCTACATTATAATCTAAAATGATTTTGAAAAGTATTCTCATCACTGTCTCTTGGCACATTTTAGGCACATTTACAAATCGGTGGCCATTTGTTAATTTGCATCATAGTCCTAATTTCATTAGTTTTTATTAGGAAGCACGGACTCAAGAAAGAAATGTAATAATATTGGTTTAAAAAGGGCAAAAAAACCATTCATTACTCTTTGATTAAATTTCTAATCAGTATTCATTTCCAGTTTCTTCCAAGTTACACTAGAACATAGCAAATAAAAAACAAATCACTAAGCCAGGCAATATTTAAAATATGAATGTCACTTTCCAAATTCATTATTTTCTTTTCCTCAAGGCAACAGACAGCTTAGCTTTCATGGCAAGAAAAATAGTTCCTCTGTGGTCATTTCTATGCATTAAAAGATTTTAAATTTTCTAAGACATTATTCCAGCTTGATCTAACAAATGCTGAAGGCAAAGAGAGACTATTTACAGTATACTTTTTCTCCAACTGGATGGCTCTTACTATATTATTCTAATACCTGTCAGTACATCTGATAATAGGAGAGTCTTTCCACCTTCAAATGTTATTTATTTCACTAATGTAATATATGACATGGACCTTCGTTTTTGAAAACTGCATCAATATCTTCCCTTGAAGGAAGGTGAACTGAGAAAAAAGGAGTAATGTTTATTCCTTCCATTGCCTAAAATCCTTGTTAGAATCATACTGCTAGGTACATCCCATAAATGAATCCAAAGACAGTTTAATGTTGTAATTTTCTGCAACACTGTTATAATAGTGTCCTATTCATTTTAATCTAATAAAAACTGATCTCTAACATTATATTTTTAATTTAAAGGAGTATGTCACATTTTATGGCTAAAACAAAGAGAAAGAAGCATTTATCTGTATCCTTTGTATTTATTTATCTGAATCTGAATGGACAAATCCTCAAATGGCTCATGATTTTTTTCCTAGGAATTTTTTTTTAAAGTTTATCTATTTGTTTAGAAAGAGAGAGATAGAATGTGCCCACTCTGAAAGAGCAGACAGAGAAGGAGAGAGAGAATCCCAAGCAGGCTCCACACTGCGAGAGAGGAGCCCTACTTGGGGCTCTCACTCACAAATCATGAGATCATGACCTGAGGTGGAATCAAGAGTCAGACACTTCACTGACTGAGCCATCCAGGACCCCCCAAATTTAGCACTTTGAATACAGACCTTTTTTTTAAGTTTTTAAAGTTTTATTATTCAGTCTAATTCTGAAATATTTATCTTAAACTTCTCTTCTTACACAATTTTCTGGGTTATAAATATATAACTGTTCTCCCTAGTTTTGGGCTTCAAAGAATAGTTGATATATTTCCATAGAGCTTTGACAAGATTAATAAAATAGGTCTGACTTCCAACCAATGAAGCTTCGAGCATTTAAATATGTAACATCTCTCAGGGGCGCCTGGGTGGCTCAGTTGGTTAAGTGTCTGACTTCTGCTCAGGTCTTGATCTCATGGTTTGTGAATTCGAGCCTCACATCAGGTTGTCTGCTGTCAGCACAGAGCAGCTTGGGATCCTGTCTTCCTCTCTCTCTCTGCTCTGCTCAAGCTCTATTTCTCAAAATAACAAAAAGACATTAAAAATAAATATATAATATCTCTCAACTTTAAATAGATTCACTGAATCAATTCTTACAATTAGTGTATTCCATATATGTATTTTACTATTTTCCCCACTTTACTGAATTTTTTAAGGTTCAGGAATTTCTCCAAGACCTTGCAGCTCTTAGGTATAAAGTTAAGATTCTAGTCCAATAAGTTTAACTCTAGTACACAGGTACTTAACCTTTATGCTATTTGGTGTAAAATGTTACATCTGTATAATGTTCATCTGTAAAGTGTATAGTAATTATTTCTTATGAGCTTTAGAATGTCTTTGTTTCCAAAAAAGTACAAAAGAAAGTGGGCTGGTAATTTTATCTCTTTTTAATTTAGTAACCAATGTATTCCCCACACATGTATATTCAGATTATCTGGAAGATTAGGTTACTTTTAGGGAACACTGCTAACAAAGTGCTTGTGCTCAAGTTGGCATTTTACTTACTATGGAATAATTACGTGATCTTGCATAACTTCTTCAGTGTTCAGCTAATTTTAGTAAGGTTCTTCCAAAGGGTACATGCTGACCCCTGAGGCCATCTAGATACATTCTAGGAAATCACCAACCCCTACGAAAAACTTTGCTTCAAATGAATAAAACAATAATCCCCCAGACTAAGTTCTTTATTTTGCTTTGAGACACTTCCAATCTGATGGAGAAAACAAGACATGCATTCATTAATCTAAGAGACAACCTCAGTTGTAACCTAACTAAAGTGAAAACTCTTTTGTGAATTACATACAGAGACTAGACCAGGTGGAGTGGTCACACAAAGGAAACGTCATTTGCAGCAAATAAGGAGAACACAGGGGATAACTTCCAAAGCCTTGACTCCCAGAGCAAGGGTGTGTTCCTTTTATTTAGGGTTAGGATGATATTCAGAAAGGGGACCTTTGTCCTTGCCTATAAAAGCTGCAGGGAGATTGCACAGGTGTACTTAGAACTTACACTTGCATCCTCTGTTAATTGTTAATGATGCTTGTGCTCCTCCCAGGGTGGAGACTTTAATATTATAATGAAGTAGAGGTCACTGTCCTTCAAGAGGAGGTGCTCTGCGCTGCTCCCAGAGCCAATATAAATCAAATGGGGTCTTCAGGGTCCTTATCCCGGTGAAGAATGAAAAGCCTTGCTTACTTTTGAAAAGCACTAGAAGTTTTTACCACTGATTTACTGTCTCTGATGCAGTTGGGGTAAAGACTGTTAGTTTCGAGGCACCTGGGTGGCTCAGTCGGTTAAGCGTCCGACTCCGGCTCCGGTCATGATCTCACAGTTCGTGGGTTCGAGCGCCGCATCGGACTATGTGCTGACAGCTCAGAGCCTGGAGCCTGCTTCAGATTCTGTGCCTCCCTCTCTCTCTGCCCCTCCCCAGCTCATGCTCTGTCTCAGTCTCAAAAATAAATAAACATTTAAAAAAAGACTGTTAGTTTTTGCATTACCTTTGTTCCCCTAAAATCCTTAACTACTGAGGTTTTTGCATTTCTTTGTAATTCTGACATCTCCTAGGAAGTTCTACAGGAAGTGTGCTTCAGCTATTAAGGCAGAGATCATGAAAATAGCTAGGGGCCTAAAATAACTTCTCTTGAGTTATGAAAGCTATTTATCTCATGTTTTTTGTTTTTTGTTTTTTTGTTTGTTTTTTTTTTTTTTTGGAAACCCCTAACTCTTTCTGCTTACAAAGTCAACATACAACCGTGTGACACACTGGAGTCATAAAAATTGAGAGAAGGAAAAAATATTTCTGAATTGAATAGTGTTTAGTAATATACATGAATGCCATACATATATTATATATGAAGGCAATGACAAAAAATAATTGTTGGATAACATTGTGAATGTACTAAATGCCCTTGAATTGTAAACTTTAAGTGGTTAACTTTATGTTATGTCAATTTTATCTCAATAAATATTTAATTTGCATATATTATTTATTACATGTTGAATGAATAGAAAGTCAGTCATTATTTTCAGATAGGTCATAGGATATGGAAAAAATATTTCCACTGAATTCAACTACATTACAACATATGTTCAACGTAATAAAAATGTTAATGCATTAAAAACAAAAAATAAAAATCATTCATTCTCACCACTGATGAAGAATTAATTTAGCAATTGAGAGCATTTTCCTCTAAACATTCTTTTCTATTCACTGATAAATTTTTACATGGTTGTAACTGTCGTTTATGGGTTTCTGTCTTCATTTTTTCTTTTAGTATTATATCCCTGTCAGTTTCCCAAACGTATACTACTATATTATAATAGTTATTTTTTTAATATTTATTTTTGAGAGAAAGGGAGCAGGGAGGGGCAGAGAGAGAGAGGGGAACAGAGAATCTGAAGCTGGTTCTGCACTGACAGCAGAGAGCTTTAAGCCAGGTTCTAAGTCACAAGGCTTGAGATCCTGACCTGAGCCGAAAAGTTGGACATTCAGAAGCCCCAATATATTATAATTATTATTTTATTTATATTTACACATATAAATAAATAATATTTATATTTATTTAGCCTCTAATCTGTAGACTACAAAAGTTTATTATGCTAACATCATAGTTTGGGTAAGATTCTTGAAAATATTAAACTTATTTTACAGCTTTAATTACTTTTAACTTATTTCCAGAAGGAAAATTATCAACTTAAAGAATATGACTTTTTCTGGATACAACTAAAGTCTTTGAGAACTAATTTGTGCTTCCACAAAGCAGTGGGTAGTGTTTTTCTTCTCAACAAAGCTAACAAAATGTGAATATTATCAGATTTTAAAATTGTTAATTTGATTCTCATAGATTTTTTTATTTTTATCTACTTATTTTCAAATAAAATGCACATTTTCATCAATGTGGGCCTTTGTTTCTAGTCTATAATTTTTTGTTCCTATTCTTTGCCACTTTTCCTATTGGGTTTATGATATTTTTAAATGACTTGTAAGGTGGTAATTTTATAATTTCTGTATTTTCATCTACACCTGGATAATATAATCTGCATGAGGGCTATTCTATTCCATTGAATATCTTTCTAGGCTGTTTAAACTTTCAATATCACACATAATTTCTATTTTTTTTATATTGGTTCTCTTCTTCCATATATGTATGTATGTATTGTTTTTCTCAAGGTTACTTTACTATCTCAAGGCGGAGACTCTGGTATACTTATCTTTTGAAACTTCTTTTTTGTCTGCTGTAATTTTATCCCATAATTGTACTTAATGCACACTTATTGATGTAACAACTAATAACGGTTAAGTGTTTCCACTTCTAACTTTTAATATTACTGGTAAGGATTTCATACACGTGTGTGTGTGTGTGTGTGTGTGTGTGTGTAAGAATAAGTGGAATTCTATGTATTTAAAACATACAGATGCTTTGTCCAAAAGGTGGACAATATGTTAACATAAAATACAAACTATTGCCTTTCTAAATAATTAATTTCTATTGATACTCTGTTTCTATTGAATCAATAGGATTTTGATTTATGTCTCATAAAAAAAGATATGCTATTTTCCTTTTATAAGAAGAATGATCAAAACTGGGATTCTTTTAAAAGCACAAAGAGGCACTGTTAATACTTTCACTTGACAAAAATAAACTGAGAATGTCCCAGGAAAACTAGAAGACAGTAGGTGACTTTGCTGCCATATTCTGACAGTTAATGTCTGCCCTAGTGCTGTCTATTCTTCTCACTCAGCCTTGTGGAGAGTTAACCAGTAGTGGTTAATTAGACAATTTGTAGTCTCTGTAGCCATATATGATCAAAACCAATATCTCAGTGACAAGTTGTTCAATACAACAATCTAGAGTGTTATTTTTTATGGACAAATACATTAAATAAAATTGCACAAATGCATAAGCAGATGTTATACAGATGGAAAGTTTAAAAAATAACAGTATTTTAAGAATCATGTATTTAAATACCCATTTACCTAATATACTCAGGGTCATCTGTAAATCAGCAAGTCAGGTTTATTTTCCTATTTTTTATACATGTAAGTCATTTGCAAGACAAGCAGAACTGGTCACATTTAAAAGTTATTCAGAGTTTGGATCACAAAAAATTCTATTGTAAACTAAACATTAACAACTGATTTTACAAATAAAAATCTAAATGAAAAAAAAAATTAGCTACCATCTCAGTAAGATGGCTGATGGAAGCTTAGTCTCAAAAAAGTTAGTATTTATTTCAACATTGTTACAAAGTTAATTGTTATTGTTAGTTTGTTTACCTAACCTGTGGGAGAAGTCAGCTTTTATTTCACATTATTTATATAAAGTTTATTTTTTCAACTAGTTCAGCTGCACTTTGGAAACACAAAAATAGAAAATATTTGTTAAATAATAATTTAACATCATTAAAAACTAGGAGACTTGCTGGTAGTTTCAAATGCTGAATAATTTGAGGTGAATTGATTTTCCATCAGAGACAATAATTTCTTAGATACACAACATTCAGAGACATAAGACAGATATTTTGAAATATTGAGTTTCAGACTAGGAACTTTTAATGCTTTCCCTGAAATATAATTTAACGTGAAATAAAAGTTTTAAAATGAAAATAAAAAATCTTAAAAACCATTAAGAGTTATATTTTTCCCCATTCCTCTGTTCTCAAAAAGACACTCCAATTGTTTTTAGCTCTGTGATTGATGAATAAAAAACACTTGAAAAGTAAGGTGAAAACTTTATATATTCTTCAAAGAGAGAGTCATTATTCAACCATGAGGAATATTAAATCTTGATAAAGAGATCAATTACAAATAGCGCTGTGTGTTCACTCAAATTTGTATGTTCCCAGTAATGAGCTGCATATCACCGTTAGAAAGGTTGGATATAAATCACTGCGATTTGCTACAATGAAATCCAAGGAACAGATTATTATTACTATTATTATTTGCCTTAGGTGTGCAATATAATGATTTCGATTTGTTTCAAGACACATAGAGAACATAAATCATGAGTTTAAAGGAAGTTACTTTTTTGCTCATTTTTATTTTACCTTTAAACTTTGAGGCTTTTCTAGAAGAAGCAGAAAATGCAGTCCAATATGAATGGCATTCTTTTCTGTGACCAATGAATCTAAATGTCCATCAAAATTTATTTTCATTAGAATGGAAGCACCCACCCTCCTCAAAGTGGTAATCTAATATTTTTATCAAATTATACCATTTAATTCAATTGTATGAGGATAAAATACTGTGTGCTTAAAAATATATTCATGCTGACAACACTTCTGAAGTTTAATTTTTCCCACCAAAGTAACTGAGTTGCCTCCCAGGCAAAGTCCCTGGGACTTTCAATAATCTATACATAGATAATCCCCTGCAGAAATCTTCTTAAGGCACATGCCTTGGGTCCATAAAGTAATGTCAAATCTCTTGAAAATGTCATGATTGGAGCCTTAGAGAAAACTATTTTCCTTCAAAAATTAAGCAACCTAGTTTTTCATTTTTCTTTTTCTTTGTTTTTGTTTTTGACTTCAAAGCAAAATTTAATATCTTTTTATAGGAATGTTAGAATATTTTTCAGAAGTGACGGGATTGTATGTTACAATGGCTTGGCATGAGAAAGCAATTTAGAGACTAAATTTAGGAGTGTGATTTTTTTTTCCAATGACATAAATTGGGGAATTGGTGGGGCAGGGTAGTAAGTAGTTATCTACATAGATTGTTCATAATACTTTTGGTTAGATGTACTGTGTAAAGTCAAACACTTTCCTGTTTAAATACATTTATAATATGGTTACACATTTATTTTTAAGCCTCCTGGATTTGGATTTAACCACTGCATAAATATTGGACAATGTGAGCCATCGTTTATTCAGATTGTTTATTAGAAAAGAAAATGTTTTGAAGAAAGGGGAAGGGATGAAAATAGTACATGTTCTAACAATGCCACAAATCTTCATTAATTAAATATTTAAAGTAGCCTATTGTGAGAATGTGTACTGATGATTTTTCTTAGATATATATGCTTAAAACTTATAAATCCAGATATATTAGTTATGTTGATAAATAAATCCATCCCTCTTTCAAATTAGTGTATAATAATGAATCCAAGTATGCCCCTTATAAAACAATGGTCTCCTTAATGATTCCTGATACAGATTTTTAATATAACCTGTTTATTTTCTTAAATGTGGAAAAAAGAAGCAAAACTAATAACTGATTCTCACCGATTATGAATTCATTTTTAAAAAGCACCATCATTCTCATTTTTTTTGTTTTCCTTTTGCAAATTATTGAAAGTAACAAAAAAAGTTTTCTGTATACATGTTTGCTATCTGATAGGGTGTACATTTGGTAGCGGGGGGAAGCTCACTGAATTATTCTATGTATGTATGCCACATAAATGTTAGTTCTGTTTCCCAAGAAAAGTCCCTAAACAATATCTGTTTTTCAACCTTATAGAACTAATTTGGTCTCACCTAAAGAAGTTATATTTCTTGCTTCCATACCCTCTTTTCATCCAGCTACCTATGTACCAAGCAGTTTTCCCCTCCCCAGAACATTCCCTAATTCATAGCAGATCTATAATTTCACATTTATTTTCTTTCTAATTGTTAAGGACTATTTTTAGTGGGTTCAAAAAATATTCATTGGATGAAGTTTTGAATATTAAGTAACTTAAGAACTCTTTCTAAGACACTTATTTACTTCTTGTACCAAAATTTTAAGATTTATTCAAAGAGTAAAATTTATACAAAATGAATTAGATGATTTAAAGTGACTTACATTAATAAATTCTAGAAAATATTAAATGCAATTTAATCTTCCTTTCTGTGTTCACCCTATTGATGAATATGGGAACAAGGACATAAGTAAAGCTATCATTTGAAGAAGCTATGAATTATAATGTAAAGACCTATTTAATATATTTTGCAAATATTTATAGACTGCTTTTGTTTGAAGTAATTTAATTTCTCTTATTCCTTTTGTTAGAATGTTAATTTTTATTTCTACTTCTTACATACTTTATTAGTTGGGGACAAAAATATGTATTGGGAAATTTGGCTTATATAATTAAAGGATGACTTATTTGACTAAATCTCATTTTGCCATTACTTTCCCCATCATTTACTACTGACCGAGTTCTATTATGTATAACAATCTCTCCCCTAACATTATCAATCTTTATTCTGCTATATAGTGACAAATTTGAAAATTAAATATGGTGCCTAACATTATGTTAGAAAAAGATGAAAATATCACATTAGGAAAATATAAAAAATATTTTAAAAATCCAACATGGTGAGAAACTATATGTGTACCTAGAGTGATATGTATAGCAAAGGTTATCCCTTAAATAAACTGAAGTATGACATTTGTTTTTGGTGCTTTTCCTTATTTTCTAAACTTTCCTCTTCACTGCATTACAAAAGATTTTACTTTCTCAGTTATGAGGCCGTTTGCTCTTTTTCTCTTTTCCTCCTTCCTTCTCTGCTTCCTTTCCTTTCTTCTTCCTGTTTTTCTTTCTCTCTATGGTTATATCTTTTCTTATACCCCATTGGGCTCTAGAAAATTTTTGAGGTAGCTAATGGTAAGACCACGTTACTACAATCCTCTTTTTTGAAAAATACATTATATAAAATTTATGATGAATGTAAATTTATTGGGAAGATTAAATATGAGAGCAGACTTATATAAAACTAAAGGAATTTTTTATGCTTACCAAATATAACCACAAAATTACATACTAAATAAAGGGATAATTAATTAGTTGTGTTTTATGGCTCATGAATCAGAATTGTTGGAAGTATATCATTAGGTTTTATTTATCATAGTCACATTTGACTAATTTTTAAGACCTTTATTTCATACAGTTTTAATGTCATCAACTAAACTACTTTTATATTTGCTTTTCTCGAGGTTTTTAAAAATATTTTAATGTTAGATTTTCTTTTTAATTTTTACCTCAGAATCATCCAGAATGGTTCAGAATGGCTAGAAAACAATAGGATCTTGATCAAAAATCCTATCCTCTATGGGAAGATATACATATGCAAATCCATGTATATCACAATTTTTCCTAAAGGAAATTTGTGATTGGGGAAGGATTCTTTTATACAGCTTCTCAGTGCTGTAAACTTAAGTGGTTTTAGTATATTTCCTTTAAGCAACACAACATGCTCAGAATCTTTCTCACAGATTTCTTTACGGATTTATGACTTAACTTGATAAACTAATCCATGTAAATTCGATCTCCATTACATAACATTCAGCCAGAGGCCATGGTTTTTCTTAGCACATAGGGTGAAACTTATATAGTTTTCAGGTTTGATTAGTAGAAGAAATTCTGCAATAACCATATTTGGGCACACTTTGAGTGTGATCATCGTTGACTTTCAAATCACATTACCAAATTGTACTTTCTGTTTTTTCATTAGGGCTATCTACCCACTATTGTTCCTAAAGATACTATACAACTGACCCCAAATGGAATGTGAATGTTATCAGCCTGACAATTTCTCAATTTAATTCTAATTTTCATAAAAGGCCTAAATATTGTTTAAATAAGTAAAACTTATCTACCAAATAGCATTGTGAAAATTCATGGTTTTTAAAAAAGGATAATTTAAATTCCATTAGAGCGGTACCATTCATTCAGAAAGCATTTATTCCCTATCAGATGAATTGCAACTCTGCCTCTTTAGACAGCATCTAATTTTTTATAGATTTCAATTTATTATACTTTTGATGTGCCTGAGATATGGAAATGAAACTAATCAGGATGAAAAGATTCTGTCTTCTCTTAGTAAAAAAACAAAACAAAACAAAACAAAATCCAAATATAAATTAGGTATGTATCCTTTTTTAAAATTTATTTATTTATTTTGAGAAAGAGGGCAAGAAAGAGTGTGAGTGGGGGAGGTATAGAAGAGAGAGGGAGAGGGAGAATCCTAGTCCCAGAGCAGAGCCTGATGCAGGGCTCAATCCCAGGAACCATGAGCCAAAATCAAGAGGAGGATGCTTAACAGACTGAGTCACCCAAGTACCTCTAAATTAGTTATACATTGTATACAAATCATGTTTATATGAAAAAAAATCATATGCCATCAACAGGTATGTGAGTAAATATTTTATTGCTAGTTTCAATATATCCTTTATAAATCTTACATAGACTCAAACACACATGTGCACATGTGCGTGCCCACACACACACACACACACACACACACACAAGAAAGAGATTTGTTCTACACGGGCCGATCTAGATTTAAATTGTAGTTGAATTTTTAAAAATAAGGGCAGTAGAATTTTGGATTGGCAGAAACGTTTAACTATGTATTCTACTAATCCTTACTGATGAAATCCATTTGTATGCAGCCCTAAAGAAACACTGAAAGCAAATCTCATGTGTAATCCTCTGAAAGAGCTCAAGGGTAATTGTACTGAAAAGAATACTTATTCTGAAGTATGACTCATTACTTGATTTTATTTTCTTCATTGTCTTGGATACAAATTATATGTTGATTTCATATTCTTTTTCTTGTCATATATTTCACATGCTTTCTTTGCAGATGATGCTTTAAGAAAAATGAGCTTTAAAGTACTTGCATATGATTTGTATTTAAAAATATGACTGATATTAAAACTGTGCCTCTTAAAGCCAAATTCTTATATGCAAAATGATCTTTGAAAACATGAAATTGTCTTTGTGCCTTATGTATATACCTAGATTTCTAATTGTGCATATAATTTTTCAGTTGTATATTCTTTTTTGAGCATAACTGTGATAGAATACCATATTTAGTTATTCTATTTCTTAGAGTCATGAGGATTTTTTCAGAATTCTGAAATATTGGAAATGCAATTTGTCTACCACATGATTTATTAAGAATATAGTTTTATTTTATATCTTCCCTAAACATGAAATTCCATAGCAATTAGGGCTACTTGACTTGGTATATCAGCAAAGGTGATCTCACAAAGAATATGACATGGTTACGGGTCATATGTCATTTATCTGTGTGTTTGTCAAGTGGTTTCAAAGCATTTTAACAAAAGAAGCATTTATTCAAAAATAAACTAATGATTCAGTTTGATTGATTATATCCCCTACCTACAGAGTAGAGATACATTTTATTATCTAGTATTCGAATAACAACCATTTAGCTGCTGATACTGACATATGGGGACTACACAGTTCATGCTTGAGAGAACATCTGGGCTCAATGGGAAAGAGTATAGTAAGTCCAAGTGGGAAATGGTAGGATGGGTGAATTGTGCCACTCTATTTGGGTAACTGAGAAGAAAGCCTATCGGCAGATGCTGCTCATCTGTATATTGTATATTCTCAAGTTGTGCACTCCTAGAACTTATCTAGTCCTGGAAATAAAGACAATATAAGAGTAGTTTTATTTCTTACCCCTTCTTTTGTCTGGTTGTTTCTCAAAACATGGTCCACAGTAATACTTATCAGAATTGCCTGGGATTTTTTTGTTCATAATAATGTTTCCTGGAGCTCCAATGTACTGAATTATAGTACTGAATTAGCTCTGGAGAAAGGAATCAGGATTCTGAATTTTGAATAAACACTTCTGGTGATTCTATACATAATGAAATTTTCAAACAACTGCTCCAATATATCAGTTCAGACATCTCCTTACTATCAAAATATAGAGACTAATTGTAGACCTCATCTGTGGAGATGATTCCAAGAATTTCATAACTAATATCCATTTTTCTTTATCATTAGGAAAAGTCTTTTGTCAATCTTTGACCAAGGTAGAAAAATTCTACACTATTCCTATGACCAGGTCTACATCTTATCTTTAAATTCTGTCCATAGGTCCTTGATTTACCCCTCAGTAACCAAGTCCCTGGCTTATTCTTTTTATTCCACCTGGGGAGTAGTGGTAATCCTTAATCTTATGAATGCAGATCAGTATGATTGATTATTTTTTCTACCTAATGCCTTATTATAACATTTAAAACATCTTTTAATGTTTATTTATTATATATATATAGAGAGATAGAGTGTGAGCAAGGGAGGGGCAGAGAGAGGGAGACAGAATCTGCAGCAGGCTCCAGGCTCTGAGCTGTCAGCACAGAGACGGATGCGGGGCTCAAACCCACAAACTGTGAGATCATGACCTGAGCCAAAGTCAGACATTTAACCGACTGAGCCACCCAGGCACCCCATTATTATAACATTTTTATTAGCTTACTCTGAACACTTATATATTTAATATTTCAAGATTCTTCATTATTGTATTTCACACATCTGATAGGATGCATAGTTGTAAATCCTTACTGAATCTCCATTTTATTGACCGCATATTGCATAGTGGGCAATCTATTAACACTTACTCCTTTACTCTAGGGATATTGTGCTCCGCAAATTTCTAATTGGTCTTTTAGTGACTGCAGCTCTCTCCAGGACATATTTTATGCTATAGGCTGCAGGTTTTGTTTAATATTCAACCCTTCTCCCTTATCCCAATCATACACACAAAGACACTACTTGCAGCCAAAAGAAACCCTACCCAGACATACACCATTATGTTGTAGATTGACTGATCCTTTAATACTTCTACTGGATACATTGCTTCCACATATCAATACACACTTGCTATATAAGTTTGTGCTCTCATCAGCTCCTTCCTGGATTAGTGCTATATCTGCTTCTTGTATGTACCCTATCTTCACCTGTGTTGATCCTTATCCCTGGAATGATCCCTTTTAACAGCACTCATCCTTATGGGATAGTACTTTTAAAAATAAAGGAAGTTGAAAAAAAAGAAAAACGAGAAATAGAATTAATTATGACTATATAAAAGGGCTGGGACAAAATCAGTGTGCCAACATAATTTTCTTAATTTGAATTTTATTTTGATGTTAGTTATTTGTTCTATGAAATTCTGAGCAGCTGAGTACAAGGATTGTTTTTCACCTGTGTTTATATTTGCAAGTCTTCAATGCAATGACTAAATCCTGAATGAATGCATTTTAGCATGTAATATTCAGTAAAACCCTCATTATTCATTAGTTTTTAAGAACAAATACATAAAATCAATCAGATTTATTAACATTTTCTCAGCATTATTAATTTTCTTTCATCCCCAAATCCAACATTGTATCAATGATCTGATATTTTTATGCTTTACAAAATGAATATTCTGTTTAACCATACTTAAAATAATTTGGTTCAAATAGACATTTCCCCCATGATCACAGCATCATGACATTTTTCTAATCTTCACTGTTACCTGATTATTTGGTTATCACACTATTGTAGACTCTCCAATACTTTTTTTTTTCTGGCTAGTTATTTAGATGTTTTAGACTTAGTTACAACTAAAGACTTTTCATATTTTAAGTATTTTTTTTAAATAACAGTGTTCTCTGATGACTCATTAAATAACAGTGTTCTCTGATTTATTAGTCCTGGGATTCTATGATCCATAACTTTTTCTGCAAAAATCTTCTCTAACCAGTAAATTCTAAATATGTAAGTTAAAACACACCTTTTTGAACTAGAGTTAGGTGATACATTTCTCACTTCTTCCTAAAATAATATTCAAAACCTGTTACCATGATGTTAATTTCCAATGTGAATAATTACATCATCCTTTTTTAAAAAAAGTCAGACACGAACTCTTTTTAATTGGAACTGTTTATTATTGAAATGAGTTTCCAAAGAACAAAAGGGGGAAAAATAAGCCACAGATAAGCAAACCAAAGCAGCTTATCAAATGTAAAAGTTAGTTTTCAACAACCTTGGAAAGTACAATCAAGGAAGTATGGATATTACCTAAAATTTTCCTGAAAGTCATATGTGTCTATCTCAGTATTTGTATAGCTAGGAATTCATGCCAGTGGACCTTCTCTTTCTATGGCATGTTCCCTGTGTCACTCACGTAGCACCTGACAGTCACTGAGGTTCTGCATCTTCAGCATCCTGTGTTGATTCCTGTTCTCCTGAAAGCCATGTGTGCTACCACCCTGCTTCATTTTAGAGCACCATCCTTCACGTGACCCTTGCTGAACTTCTTTTGCAGAATACAGCTTTATAATTTCATAACAGTGCAAATCATATTCTATCACTTTTGATAGTGATTCACTGTTTCAGTATTTCAGCCTCTTTCCATAAAGAAATGGGGAGCTCCTCTTGATTTCCCTTGTTACTAGATCAGAAAGGATGTTAGCTAAGTGGTCTGGTAAAGAAATTTGCTTCTTTACATGTTATCCAGTCTGTCTGGAAAATGCTCAATAATTTTTCCTTTGTATCCATTCAGTATGAGTTTCTGACTAGTTAGGGAATTACTTGACAAGTTCGGCATAGTGTTTAAGATCCGACCTTGTAGAAACCAGTTCCTGGCATTTTTGCCTTTGCCAAGGGAATAGTTTTTTGTGGAGACTCACTGAGAACTTATGTAAATAGAAAGCTCTCAGCCTGTCTGATAATGAGGATATAGCAGTAGCATTCTGTAAGTTATTGCCCATTCTGTGGTCTTATTAATGAAGTCTGAGCCTTTATGGGGCACAGAACAGATACTGAAAATAAAAACACAGGAAGACTTGACAATGTGTCACCTTGAACTAAAAGTTGAAATTTGCTTTGGTATGATTTAGGATATCAGCATCTTTCACTTTTTGCAATAGACTTTTAAATGTTTTTCTTCAATTATTCATTCAAGAAAAGATTACTGAATGCCAATTATATGCTAGATATTGTTCTATGCATTGGGAATACATTAGTGAACAAAAGAGATAAAATCATTTACTCATGAAGCTTACATAACTAGAGGGAGTAGAATGATGATATAAAATAAACATAACAATTAAGTAAATTATATAACATTTTAGAGATTGAAATGAGATTAAAATAATAAAAGGGAACAGGATACAATTCCACTATTATGCTGGCTGGGAAAGGAGGTTGCAATGTTGAATAGAGTAGTTGGAATAGACCCTGAGAGAAGGTAAAATTGATCTAGGACTTGAAGAGGGCAAGAGTTCTACTTATGATATCTGAGAAAAAACAGTCTAATCAAAGGAAACAGCTAGCGCACAGGCCTGAAATCTTGTATATTGGAGCAGAATAAGCAGGGAGGAGAGAGTATGATTTGGAGAGAAAAGAAATATAAAAATTAGAGACATTTTTGCAGAAGGTTTACCATGGTGCTAATGATAACCACAGATATTTAAATGACATCCATTATTATGAAAGATATGCCTGGATGATAGAGTTTTCCATGGTGGTACACATCAAATTACTCCAAAATCAGTGGCTTAAAACAACAGATATTTATTGTTTCAGCATTCTGTTGGCCACAGTCTGAATCAGTGTCACAGGGCCTAAATCAAGGTGTCATCCTCCTTCAGTTTCTGTAGCTGCTGCCACTCCTTGGTTTGTGGCTACATCGCTCAGTCTTCCAAGCCAGCCTCTGTCAAACTCTTGTCTGTCTTCGCATACATGGCCTTTCCTTCGTGTATGTCAGAACTTCCACTGCTTCCCTCTTGTAAGGACACTTATGATGGCCTTCAGGGACTACCCAGGTAATCAAGAACCATCCTCCCATCTCAAACTCCTTAATTTAATCACATTTGGGAGATCTTTTTTCCACATAAGGTAACATTTACAAGTTCTATAGATTAGGGCCTGCTATTTTTAGGGCCCATTATTTAGCTTACTGCAAGGAGTTATAGAATTAGGTTATGCCTGCAATATTAAAGAGAAGAAAATTAACCTATATTTCACCTATAAAATGTACTGAACTATTTTGCTGTAACTAACCTGAAATCCTACTTTCCTTAAGGTAAATAGTATCAAGCTACAAACCCTCTAGTAATTTTATGTTTGATTGATCACATGGCATTGCTGCCTAATAAAGGGGGTTAAACAACATTTAACAGAAGACAGAAGCTTTGCTTTGTAGGATCCTAAATTACCATTATTTCTAATCAGTTTGTCAGTGATTCCTCCCCTGTTCATCAAAAAAAAAAAAAAAAAAAAAAAAAAAAAAGCATGTGAAGTATAAGTTTATATTGGGAAACGCTTTCAATAGATACAGTGAGGTAATTATATATTTAACCTTCCTTGTTCTTATAAACTCCTACAATTTAATCTTCTTTATCCAAGAACACCCACTGAAGAATTTATGATTTTGCTAATTTTGTTGGCCTTGGGTTTCAAAGGCTTGCATCCTAGGACTTAGACCATACATACTTCATATCCTTCCTCATGGACCCTACCTCCGGAAGCATATGCTATGATTTCATTTATTTTTAAGCAAAACTCATTCTAACTCAAATAAATACAGCATTATACAGATGAATGTGTTATGCAAAACCATCCTGCTTTGAAGTACTCCTGAAATGAATGAACAAAGGAATAAACTTAGAAGGTACTGCTAATTCTATTTTTATATTGGACTTTCACAGGATTCCTCTCTTCTCAAGAAAGCCTAGCGATGTTCCAGGAAAAGCTTGATTATTCAGGGAGAGAGCCCAGGATTTAGAGTTACTACAAGAAGAAATTAGTGTTTTGTACTTTGGTAGGAAATTGTTTTATGTCTAAACATGGCACCTATACCTATATCCAGGATATTAAGGTATAGGGTATTGTGTTCACCAAGCCTTACCTGGAAGGCTGAAGCCATCAATGACCTTGAAAGTTTGTCCCTGGAGATTAAGCTCTCTGGCCCCATGTCCTTGTCTCTGGAGCCAATATTTCTCTATTCTCTGGAAGCATGCACTGTGAGCACAGACCTGTCCTTTCTGCTCTGCTTTCTAGAAACTTCACAGTGTAGCTACTGGGCCACAGGAAGAAATTTTTCTCTGCACTTTAAAATTTTAAATGTATGTCATACTATTTAAATGTAGTATATCGTATTATTCAATTACTGTGTTATTTTGAGTATCCATAAAACTCTTGAAATGTTACTTCTTCTATAAGATCATATCTAAATTAAAAGGTGGTGGGAGCTAATTCTGATCCTCCTTACTATACCTATTATGAAATATGCTTCAGTTTCTCTTTTATTAGTAAGTTACATCAATGCTTGCCTTTCTTTAATCATTTGAGCAGGTTTTTTGGGAGTGATGGAGGTCTAATTGTTTGTACATTTCTGTAATCTTGACAATTCTTACTGAGTTGTGAGTATGTGACAAGTATATAGGCATATTCCTTTTACATGATACAGTTTCTATCACAAAGGGACACAAAAAATTGCTTCCTGATAACAGTGATTTTGCAAAGTAGCAGTCATTTGATTGAAGCACATGTAAATTCCACTTCAGTTAGCAGAACTAGAGATTTAAATGTAATCATTTTAAATGAATATAAGTTCTTGGAAAATTCAAAATATCAAATGAATGACTAGCACTATCACATTGGAAGATTATGTGGTATAAAATGTTTATGGCAGCTTTCATAATATAATTGCAAAGTCAGTAGATGGCACTCTTTGTTTTATTAATAACCACTGACCACTCCCTTTACTCTTATAAAATGTAGTAATGATAATTTATATTTAACTATTTTAACAAAATTCTAAAATTGCTTTTATCTCTCTTACCAAATGAATAATTTTGATTACCTATTATGATGGCTTTTTTTGCTTTAATTTTAGCATAGAACAGTTTTGAATAAGGGTATAGACATTTTTTCCCAGTGTTACCACTTTTAACTTGAAATGAATTTTCAGCCAGACAGAAACCAAAAAAGGGTTATTACAAATGTATTTCTTTTATAAAAAAGGATTATTCTTTTTACTACTTATAAGAGATGGTAAACTAAAAATCTGAGATAGATTATTTAACATGTTCTAATTCATTTCAACGTCCAAATCTGGACATTCACACAAAATCTGCATTGATTAAACAACAAAACAAAATACAACCCAAAATTTGGGCAAGTGAAATGATGGTGCGCTTCATAAGAGACAACTATGTGGAGCAATCAGAACAAATTGCTTTTGTAAAGAGAAGAATAGTGTGAGAAACCAGAGGACCCATCATACAATAAGCAAATGCTGTATTTGGTATGAATGTAACAGAAACTGATGTAAATCTAATATATGATGGTTAATTTTATGTGTCAAGTTGGTGAGGCTTTGGTCTTAGTTGTTTGGTCAAACATTAGTCTAGATGTTGTGGTAAAGGTATTTTGTAGATGTGATTAACATTTACAATCAGTTGACTTTAAGAAAATTCCCATCAGTAATAGGGATGGCCTTATCCAACAACTTAAAGGCATTTAGAGCCAAAACTGAGGTTTCCCAGAGAAAAAGGAATTCTGACTTAAGACTATAACAGAAATCCTGCCTGTGTTCTCAGCTACCACACTGCCATATAGATTTCATACTTGCCTGTCCCCACAGTTGTGTAAACATTCCTTAAAATCAATCTATATCTTTCTCTAATTATCTATTTTTATTGTTTCTGTTTTTCTGAAGGACCCTGACTAATATACAATATAAATAGAAATTTATGTTAATTCAATTATAAAACTGAAGAAGACACTGTATCTATGTAAAAAGAGCTGGTAATGGTAATGAGAAAAACTACCTGCTGGCCAAAAAAAAAAAAATGCTGAATTTAAAACAATAATGAAGGAAGAAAACCACTTAGTTAATAAGGCAAAAAATCAAATCGGGGGAAGAACAGGCATTAAAGTTTCCTTTAAAACTCATTAGAAATGGAAATGAAGGTTATAAAGTTATTAGAAAAGGTGAGACATGGAAGGTAGATCTAGGAGTTTCAGTGTATGAGTGATAATATTGCCGAAAGAAAAGAACTCATTGACTATCAAGAAAAAATTATATTAGTGAAACAAGATCAAAAGATGGCCTAGAGTCACTGAGGAACAGAACATTATTTACCTGCAGTGGAACCAATACCAGGCAACCTCAGACCTCTCAACAATACTAAGTGCCCAATGATAAGAAAAACTGCAGAATATTAATGTGTAAAGGATAGTGGGGTCAAGAATTCTGTAACCAAACAAAATATCATTCACATTCAAGAGCAAAGTAAAGATAGTCTCACCTATGCAAGGCACAGAAGAAGGACCCTCACTTGGTTCTTCTTTTGTCGCACCTGTTTTTTTCTTTTTGGTACTGTTGCACTCTTGCTTGGTTTCTCCAAATGAGCCACAGTCTTTCTCATCTGTTTCTTGAATTTGTGCATATTGCTTCTGCTGTCTGGAACACTCTTATTTCTTCCTCCACTTTGTACAGCCTTGTTATTTTCAGATCCCACATTAAAAACAAAAGAGAGAGAGAGAGAGAGAGAGAGAGAGAGAGCTCTGATTCTTGTTCACAGAAGCGTACTTACTTTGAGCCTCTAAAAACAAATGAGCTATTCCTCTTCTGTGCTCCTATTTTTTCCCTTTTCATTTTTTTACTGAGGTGTAATTTATATACAATAAAATGTGCCCATTTGTGTAAGTTTTGAAAGATCGATATATTCGGGTGAACATCACAATTATCAAAATACAGAACATTTCCATCACCTCCCAAAATTCCCTTGTGCCTGTTCTCAGGTAATCCCTTTCTTCATCTCAGGCAATCACTGATTTACCTTCCTTCACATAGATTAACTTTATTTTTTCTAGACTTCCATGTAAATGGAAACATACAGCATGTATTCTTTTGTATCTGGCTTTTTTTTTTTTTTTTGCTCAGCTTAGTGACTTTGAAATTCAACTATGCTGTCTTATCAGTGGTTCATTTCTTTTATTGCTGAGTAGTATTCCACTGAATGAATGTACCACACTATGTTTACACATTTAAAAATGTTTATCCATTTACAAATCCATTTTGTTTGTTAAGACTAAAGATCATAAACATTTGTGTTTGTGTAGTCTTTTTGTGGGCATGTGCTCTCATTTGTTTTTGAGTAGATAGTTCGACGTGGAATTGTTGGTAAGTGGTCTTATGTTAAGTGTAGTTTTCCTTCTCTTTATTTCCAACTATCCTATGTTATTCTGTTTTAGATGTGTCTTGTGAATACTGTTGAGCAATATGATTTTTAAATTATCAAATCTGAGGGGTGCCTGGGTGGCGGCCAACTCTTGGTTTTGACTCAGGTCATATTATATCTCATGGTTTGGTGAGTTTGAGCCCTGCCTCCGAATCTGTGCTGACAGTGTGGAGCCTGCTTGTGATTCTCAATCTCTCTCTCTTTCTCTCTTTTTCTCTCTCTTTCTCTCTCTGCCCCTTCTCCACTCTCACTGTCTCTTTCTCTCTCAAAATAAGTAAATAAACTGAAAAAATATTTTAAAATATCAAATCTGAGCACTTGTCTTTTAACAAGAGAATTTAACTTAGTCAAACTCATTGAGACTACTGTGTTTAAGTTTATTCCTACTATCTTAAGTTTTTCTTTACCATCTTTTTCTTTTCCCTCCCCCTTTCTGCATTTCTTTTCCTTTTAATTTTTAAAAAAAAATTACATACAGTGAAATATACAGATTTCCAAGATCTCTGGTGGTGCAGTTTAATATGTTTTGAAAAATTCTGCCTTAAAAAAAAACTAGATTTCTTTTTTCCACTTCTCCCTGTTGGCTGGGGAGACATACATCTTATATTAGTAAGGATTAGGTTTGACTGCACAATGAAAGCAAAATCCATGTAGACTTTTCCAACGTGGTGGCAAATGTGGTCACTTAATTTTAAAGCTTATTTTACCTCAGTTGTCTCACAGGAGAATACATCAACTGTCCAGTAAAATCTTTGGTTAAGACTAATTGTCTTGACTTCAACCACCCAGGTTAAAACTAATGACCATGGTAAAGGGAATAAATGTGTCCTGATTGGTCCAGCCAGGAGCATGTGTCCATCCCTATCATGGGTTGGGGAGAAGTGAGCCATAATCCAGTCTGATGACACTTATTTTCCCTAAGAGGAATTCTGTTACTAGAAAAAGGAAGCCCTAGTGTTCAAACCTTCTTCTATCTATTAATATATGAGTATTCTTAGATAATCAATTATCTGTTTTGTGGTTTAAAACAGACTTTATACTACACGTAACTGTTGTTACAACTTTTCTTTTTCCTAACAATATCTCCTAGAGTTATTCACATGTAAATAATCTGGCTTTATCTCATTCTTTTTAAATGCTTTTGACATGCCACAGGCATAGTTCAAACCTTTTTGATGAATATGTAAGTTCTTTTGAATTTTTTTTTGTATTAGAAACAGCAGCACAATACACACCCTTCCATATGCTTCCTTGTGCATAGGTGTGACTGCTTCTTTACACATTTACATCACACTCTTCATGCTGAAGTATTTTAAAGTAAGTTACCTTAGGATGACTATATGTAACCAAACAATAAAAATGAGTTCACAGAACATCTGTCATTTTTATTTTTTGGCTCTTGCCCAACTGTAGTCTTAAGTGGTTCTATTTGTACTCCTATGAGCACCACATGGATAACTATTTCCCCACATCCTTGCCGCGACTTGTTACACATACTGAATAATCTTCTGCTCAGTCATTTGTCTTAATTTGAGTGGGTGGATTGCACAGAAATCCATAACTGCAGTATTTCAAATTTACAAATCTTTTACATGTTTACATTCTGATTCTTATTAAGAAAGCTTTCTCTATCTAAAAGTCATAAACACTTTTTCTTTATTTTTTCCAAATATGTCCATAATTTAAAAAAAATTTAGGTTATTGATCCATTTGAAATATATTCTCATAAATGTTGAAAAATATGAATCAAGATATTTTTAAGATAAATAGCCAACTTGTCATTATAATAGTATAGTAATCACCAATATTTACTGAACATCACTTGTGCCATTTACTTTTCAATTTAACCCTATCTTATTGACTTCGTTTTTGCCCAATTCGTATAGATATTAATTGGCAGATTCAGAATTCTTACCCTTGCAGAATGATGATAGACTATTTGACTTTCTCATCCAATTTCCTCTTCCCACATATTTAAAGCACTCTCTTTGTAATTTATCAATTCACCATAAATACATAGGTTTGTTTGTAGAATTTCTATTCTTTTTCAGCAATTTATTTGTGTACTCTACTACATGTTTAAAAATTCAAATCTGATCATGTTATACACTCTGCTTACAACTTTAATAACTCCCTATGGATCTCAAGATCAAGTACATATCCTTTAGCATCCTTCCCTTTTCCTGCCTCTGGAATCTAAGATATGGGCACAGACTGCTTTTCTATCTTCTAGTCATAAAAACCTTCCAGTGGCTATCTGAACAGAACGAGTACATTTATTCCATAAACACTCATGTCTCCATGCCTTTTTTCAGACAACTTCTTATGCTTCATCTTTTAGATCTCATTTACTGTCCAAGCACCTATTCATTTAAAAAAATTAATTCAAACATCACCACCTCTAGCCTTCTTCCCTCTCCATTCCAATCAAGTAGAAATATATCATTGTTTCCTCCTATGTATCCTCTACCTTCCCCTGAGTACTGTATTTCTTAATATACATATTTCTTTTCCCAACATAATCAGTATCTTGAGGGCAGGACTCTATCTT
Organism: Cryptoprocta ferox; assembly: GCA_028646485.1. Lineage (NCBI taxonomy): Eukaryota > Metazoa > Chordata > Mammalia > Carnivora > Eupleridae > Cryptoprocta > Cryptoprocta ferox. Next base: position 43,188,766 of record CM053562.1, read on the forward strand.
ATTAAGTACACAGTACAGACTGAATAAATATTGTTGAGTGGGTTAATATAAAACAAAATCATCAAATTCTGTGAGCAATCATCAGAGTGTCTGATTTGTAAAATGATGCAACAAATTTTCAAATGAGACAAAATATCCTTTCAAACAGCATCAAGAAGTGAGTGAACTTAACCATACTCAATTAACTCATGACAAAGCGAATGGGTGACTGGAATGATAATTCACACTGCAGCATGTTTAATGAATTAGTAAAAAAGAAAGTCAGTCAAAGGAAACCAGACAACTTTATCTTGGCAGAATTGGAACAGAGGGGCTCTATTATCATCTAGCATTTACTTGATGTTGTTCCTATGTTTAGAAATGTACATGAAAGGACTTGAGGGATATGCCAGATTCTTCACTTAAGGTCCTGGTCTTGAGGCCACAATGTAACCCTTGTGCTGAGTTACCCTCTGTGTCAAGCATTCAACTGCATAGGTTCATTTATCCATGAATGGTAATAATTTAGATCTTGGATCCATGGCAGTCGTTAGAGGCATTGATATTTCTTCCCTCTTCTCAATATCAGGCATTATACAATCATATAAATGATGTAAGTATACAAGTCATAAGTATACAAGTGATACAATTAGCATACAGACAATCCATTATTGACTGCACTAGTCTTGTTGGCTTTAATGGAAAAGTTGTTAAAGATCATGTGAATTAGGATATGGTAAAATGGGCCCGTCTGTGTGTAATATTGGAAGTATAAGCAGGAAGATCATTGGGGGACTTTACTTTCACAGGGATCTTTCTATCTCCTCCTTAAGTGTTTGCTTCATGGTCATATACTTTCTCACTACCTTTTTTTCCTACCTGTTTATGCCACCCTTTTATGTTTCTTCCAGACCCATAACATATAAAATTACCCTACATTGTAGCAGTTGACATGTTACATAGTAATTGACTTTTTCCCCTGTTTCTTCAAGCCAGGGTAACCCTATATTGTTGTATGTTTGGAAACTAGTGAACTAACTCACTCAATAAGTCCTATCTGAATTCATTTATTTTATGAAAAACTGAATGTTTTTCATAAAATATGGAAGGTGATATATAATCTTACTGGTTAATATGAGAATACAAAGAAAACCTTAACAAATATAGATGCAATGCTGCTAAAAATTGGTAAGAAGAAGAGAATATATATATGCAAATTATCATTAATATTATTAATAGGCTCATATCTATTTTAGTAGGTGTCGGGGTAAGAGACTAGACGTGAAGGTCTAGTTGTATTGTGTATACACTTAAGGCTGAACTTAGTCACTTTTGTGTTTTGTTCCCACATCTATAATTTTCTGAAAAGATTTTTAAAATCTATGTAGGCTCAAGATCATCTGTTAGCCTCCTAGGAGAGTCTAGATCTTGCCACCATTACATGCTTTGTAATTCACCTATTCATTTCTGAAGGCCAAGGACAAGGTTGGACACAAGCAGTGTATGACTTTGTTGTCTTTCAAGTCACTCAACTATAGAAGCCTCAAAAGGAAACTAACTAACAAACAAACAAAAAGCTGTAAATTGGTGAACTATAGAGAAAAAAGGGCCGTGTTTTTTTCTTTGTAAAAGGTTAAAAGCTAGATCTTAAAACCCTGTCTCTAGAGCTAAAAGCAAAGACAACATAGCATACTTTAAGAAAAGTAATTATAACAATTTGATATCTTTGGTCTTCCCATGTACTAGGTACTAGGAACTGTTTGATTTGTAATCACAGTAAACTCTGTAAGTACTGGTAGTATTCTCAGTTAACACATGAGAATACACAGTCATCAGGTAAGTTAAACTCAGAGGGTGTGACCATTATGATTGGGGCCAATGCTCATATTCAGGCATTTTCACCCCAAGACCACAGTTTCAATACCCATGTAGTATTGCTCTCCAAAAGTAAAAGTATATCATGGAAAATCCATGCTAACAAATAGAGAAATGCACAAACTTACATTATTAATTCATTACATGAATTACCAAAATTCATGATTTTTAGAATATGTCTAGACTATAGAAATAGAACTTAAATATAAAATAAAGAATAGAAGTGTCTAATTGCCTTAAAAAGTAGAAAAACAGTACGACAAGACTAGGAGATAAAATAAAAAGCTTGTTTTATATATAAAAATTTTCTAAGCAGATATAGTTTTAATAGAAGTTTCTTCAAAATACTCAGGGCTTGAACATTCAAGGTACAATTAATTTACTTGTCATTAAAATTCTATCAGAACAAATAAGACACGTGAGAACTTCTAATTGATTTTCAGAAAGTCAGCAAATGTGACAGTGATAGAGCATAAAAAAAGAAAAAACAACAACAAACATTTCCCATGGAAAGAGAAGTGGCAGAAGCTTTAGGAAATATTTTTTTAAACTAAAAACTTAATCTAGTTTGCTATCTCTCCTTTACTTCTTAAACATTTACCTTTTGCTCCTTGTACCTCTTTCCAACATTATTCCCCATTTAATTGGAGGGTTTCAATATCTGTGCTAAATTGTCTGTTGGGAATTAAGATAGCCCTCCTCTATCCTTTTATCTCAAGGACTAAAAAAGCCTGCTAATAGCATATTTCCCACTAAACATAAGGTTAGAAGGGGAAAAGAAGCAAGGGCCAGTATGACTCCATTGGCAACAACAGCTAGACTTCTGGCCTTTCAAAAATGGCAGACATAGGTTTTGCTTTTAGGACTGAATTATCTGCGTCAGGGCTGCAGCCACTGGGGTTCTTGGTGAAAATTTACTATCATTCTAGCATTCTGGGCTTCTGAAATGGTGTAGTTTTTCCAACAGTTTTGAATGCCCCCAATTTTCTGATTTAAATCAGTTCCAGCCTAAAATATCTAGAGTGATGTTCTTATACTGTTGTTGTTATATTCATGACTGTTATTTGGCCATGAAGTGATCCTTGTTAAAATATTTTAAAATACATTTTGAGAAGGTGTATGACATTAATTTTTGAAGGTAAAAATGATCTCATCATTAGTCAGGAATAAATATTGATAATCCATGACATGTTAAGTAAAAATAGCTCTTTCAATTATTGGCTATATTTACCTGGAATAAAGTGTCAGTTAAAGGCAAGTACTTTGGATATAAATGTAATATTATTGGGGAAAAGACTATAAGAACTTGTGGATTGGCTGAAATTTCTCATTATACAAGAGAACTTATAGGAAATAAATAAAATTCCTGAATTGTACCCTGTATAACAAATAAACTGCTAAGTGTTAAGTAGTGAGTGTTTCTAGATTCTGTGATCCATTCTAGCAAATTATCAAACTGGAAGAAGGCATCATGGGGACCTCAACTTATAAACAGTCAATCAAAAGTACAGGCGGTTCAAGAGTACTGAGTGGTGCCTGAAGTGGGAGACAGTCTTTGAAGACTAAGCCTTTTATCTGTAGGGTCTGCACTAGCTCTGGGTAGTTCATGCCAGAATTAAATGGAATTGTTGGACACCCAGTTGGTGTCTGGATAACTGGAGAATTGGTTGATTTGAGAAAAACAAAAAAGACAACCACACAACCATTTGCTATAAGAACTGTTATGAGTAAAAGCAGACTGAATGCTATCCTATCAGATATGTTCTATTCTCTGAGCTGACTCTCTAGAGGATGTTGCTTCTCCCATAGCTATGGGCCTAGAAACAATAAATCAAATAGCAGTAGCTCCCTCACCATTACACTAATATGTCACAAAATTTTGTGTTCCAATTTTGCAGTTTTAGTTTCTACTAGTTTATCATCCTTGAGTGATAAGGGAAAGATAATTCCCTTTGGGGACATAATGATTCCATTTGAGGGCAAGTTAAGCTTTTGTATGGATATTTTATGCTTCTCCTTCCTCTGAACAAATAGACCAAAAAGAAGATTAGGTTACTGAACAGGCTGAGATGACTATCAGATAGTCCCTTATACCATATGGGTAAACAGGGTTTCAACCAAGAGTAACACTTCATAGCAAGGGTTCATTATTAGTCAGAGTCTATAGCAACCCAACACCTACAGGAATGTGTCAGAAATTTCCTGAATGTGTAATGTGGTTTAAAAACATAATGAGCTGTGGTGCCGATAGCGAAAGAACAATTGAATGAATGGTGGTAGTTATCAAATTCAACAGTAGCCTAGTGGCCAGTTACAGAAACAAATACTGTTGTAGTTATGTATATTTACCTTTGTTATTTCATTTGTAAATAACAAACTGACTTGTACACAATTGCCTATTTTCCTATTCTCCTACTCTATTTCTTATAAAAGATGTTGCTTGTGAACAATCATACAATTAAGTCTTAAATTATGCAATATTAAAGAAGTAACTGTGCCTGAAGAATAGTCAAAACTCAGATGGATATAATTACAAATAGAAGTTCTATTCATTTTACTCTAGGTGAAGGGGTTTGTTGTAGCAAACATAGTTATTTCACGCTATGTGGAAGTGTGATGCTGTAGTTTGGATTTAGTTTAGTATTATAGAGTTCAGTATTCTGGATATTTATTAGGAAAGATCTTTTGAATCAATACCTATGGAAGAGAAAGGGAAGAAACAAGATGGGTCAGAGGGAAAAGTTGAGCTTCAATGGTCAGAGGTCAATAGGAATTCTGCATCTGAATGGCTTATCGGAATGAACATATGTTGGCTCCCGATAGCCTGGACTTTCTATCTCTGTGATAAGTCCCTGGGTGTGCACCATCCCTGGATGGACAGGACAATGAGTGAGGTAGCTCTCTGCCACAGAGGCAATCCCTGAAAGGCCTTGCAACACTCCCAGCATTCAGAGCAACAAACTTTGACTTTGAGGTGAAAGGGATCTGAGTAACATATTTCACTCCATGTGTACCACATAGGGTATTATTGCAGGGGTGGTTGTTTAAAGTTAATTATGGGTTTAAGGGTATAATGTAAGCATAGCCAAAGGGGTACACTGTACCTATTTTTCTATTGGCAACTTAGCACCATTTATTCTTTATGTTTTCTTATCTCTTGCTGGATCTGGAAGCTTAAGAACTACATTCTGCCAAGTTGGGGGAAATCGTGTGAGAATTTGAATGTGGAAGAGAAGCAGAAGCAATCATAGCTTCTACGTCTGCAGCAGACAGATGGGTGGATTTTGTAGGATTTAAGGTTTTGCCAGTGGCTCCCAGCTATTTTCCTGAAAAATATTCACTTTTGTACAGCAGATGACTGAGAATATTGGTGAGAATTGCCTGTGGTTCCTGACTTTTTTGATTTCTTGATGCTTCCTTCCCCAGTCCATTCTATAAAGATGAAAGTTCCCATTTCTCTGTATCTTCAAGTTTGCTTAAACTAGAGGCAGATTTGCTTCCAACTTAGTGACTCACCCTTTGTTATCAACTGCAAATTTTCAACAGTATTAATGTAAAACAGCTCAGTTTCTGACAACAAATTCCTGAATTTCCAGCTGTATTCTTCTAGTTATGGCACAATGACTCCAACTAATCATTGAAGTAAACAGAATCTACAACCTCTGGTTTTACCACAACTCACTTATATCCTTACATTTTACTTAATTAGTTAAGAATCCACAGTCCATTGTTGTAAGCATTCACTTGAATTTGCCTTCAGCTCTCCTACTCCACTCTCACTTAAAAATCCCAAACCTGATTGAATCTACCGCTCCTGGAGTAAATCCACATTAAATCAGATTAAATCCAAGACCAATGGCCTCAAATATATTCTTACCATTACTGGTAAACCCCACTGCATTTCCCGGTTTACTTTCCCAATCTTCTGTGTTATTATTTTATAATTACTGTTCTTCCTTAGAATCTGACATAGTTTCTCTTCTGTCCTCATTCTTCACAGAAAATGTAGGCAGTCTAAAAAGAATTTTTCTCACCTGCTTCTAACATCCCCTAGACACTGTGATCTGGGCCCCTACATACTTTCTATCCACTGGCTACTATTGATGAACTGTTTATATTTTGATCAAAGGCAGAACTTTTCATTTGTGCTCCAGATTCCATCTCTCCCACTTGCTCATGACCAGTGCTTCATAAAACTCACTGTCTCTGTTCTGTGTCATTGTTTTTCTCTTTGTAAGAATGATCCATAAGGATCATACACAACAGCCTGACAAATGGCTTTAATTTCTCCCATCTTATAAACATGAATATTGTTTACCTCCAGATAGTCTTCCTGGTACCACCTCATTGCTCTGCTCTGATTGACAAAAACCTTCTTGTGTCTAATTCCTTTTGTCCTTTCTGCTCCACAAAGTGGAAGAGGGATGGGGGAGGGGCGAGGGGTTGAGAGAGAGAAAGAGAGGGAAACAGAGAGAGAGAGAGAGGGAGAGAGAAAATGGTCACAAACAACTTGCATGTTGTTAAATCCAATGATCATTTCTCAGTCTTATTTTTATTTGTCTTATCTGCTGCAATTACGACAATCAATTTATTCCTGTTTACTGAAACATTGCCTATACTTGCCTTCTAGGAAACTCTTCTCCCTACTGGAGACTTTTTTTTGTATCTTTTTAAAATAAAGGCAGACTGCCACATGTACTACCTCATTTGGATGTCTGTGGGGTCTTAGAAACTTGACTATCCTACCTTTTTCTACAAATGGACCTTCAGAGCTTGTTTGGACTTTCCAGCAGGGCAACACAGCTTCTTGTATACCTTTGATCAAAGAACGGTCCTCCTCTCCCACTGAGTGTGCAACCTTGGGAGGGAGGCATGTGAAGTGGTGAGGGATGAAGGGGACAGTTGGCTAACCAAACAGATCAGAAGAAACAAATCTGGCAATCCATTAGGTGACAGATGTCACAGCCAGATCGGCCTTGCATGCTATGAGATTCTTTAAACATTCATAACTCCTGTACATCTACACTGTTTCCGTGATGATGTCTTCAGATTTGAACACTGTATATATGGTAATGATCTTTCACATTTAAATCTCCTGCTCAGACCTCTTCCTTGAGCTGTGTCTAGCTGACCACAATGCATCTCCATTTAGATGAGAAGCTTCTCACACTTACTTGTCCAGAGCTGAACTGATCCCCATTTGTGACAAACTTGCTTTTTTACCCTCCTTTCTTCCATGAGAGTAACTGTAAACTGTATCCTATCTAGTTGCTCATGCCAAAAACTTAGTTTTCTTCGACTTTCTCTTTTTTTTTCTTTCATGCAACACCATGCACAATCTCTTGGCAAACTCTGTCAGTTCTATTTACAGAATGTGTTTCTATCCTAACACTTGTCAACATCTCTACCTCCACCACCTCAGCCAAGACCTCATCTCTTACCTGGATTATTGCAATGGTTTTTGCCTTTGCCTCCCTTTCATCTCTTTCCAGCAAACTTTTAAAAATATAATGCAAATAAGGCCCTTGTTTAATCAAAACCTATCAATGACTTTGAATCCATACAGCTTCTTAATGGCTGTACTTGATAATCTCCTCCCCACCCCCATTTTAATTCCTTCTTTTGACTTCATTTTTCACTCCCCTCTTCTAACTCAGGGGCCTTTTTACTGTTCTCAGAATGAACCAGGACAAGTTCTTTCCTTTTGTGCTGTCTCTGCCTGAGACATATCTTTCCCAGTTACTGTATGACTCAGTCTATCACCTCTTCATGCAAATATTTCCTTCTCAGTCATATTCTCTCTGTCCATTCTGTCTAAAACAATGAAGCACATACCACTCCTGGTAATTTCAATTCCTTTTCGCTCTTTTCTTTTTCTGCATGACATTTAATACCAGATGATCTACTATCATTTGATTTGTTTATTGGTAGTATCTCTCCCCTAGAATATAAGCAACATGAAGGCAGGGAGTTTTCATCTTTTCCCCCCATTGTTATAGTCTTATCACACATATATTACTGCCTTTAATAATAATGAGTTCACAACAAATATTTACTGAATGAATGACTTTGTAAAATAAATATATCAAAGGTTAAAACTACTTGATTATATTAATTGATTACCAAAAAACTCATTTTATGACATTCAAAATATATTTTAATTTTAAAAAAGGTAATCCCAAGTAAACTGGATAATAATAATCAATTCTAAGGTAACGATAATACCTATCTCAAACTGATATGTAATGTAAAATAAAAATAGACAAGATATTCCAATGTAAGTCAGTAGTTTATCACTTCTACTAACATTGCTTCAAATTTTCTCCCAATTCAAAAGGAGAAAAATTAACTTAACTAAATACAATTAGTCAAATAACAAAATAATCTCTGAATAATAAGGAATAATTCTATTAACTTTGTAATTATTTACCTAGAAAAAGTGAGACTATGAAACAAATTATTAATAAGTAACACACAAACAAAATATAGGAATAGAATTTAAACCTAGGCATTTTTATTCTAAAGCCCAAACTTGTATCCATTACACAATATCCCCTTGCCCTTGAGAACTTTTGAAAGCAACCTTAATACTCAGTGATAAGACCTCATTAAATAAAATATTTAACTATATTAACAAATAATATGAATAAATCACCCTTTTAAAGAATAGGATATACAAGAAAATTAAAAGTGAAAATAGATTAGAAAAACATAATGTCAGTATGATCAAATTTGTTATAAAAATAGTGTTTAAGACTTGAAGAAAGTATATGAGATATTAATAGCACTGTCCTCTGGTTGATAAAGTTACTGTTAGTTTTTGTATTTATTTTTTTAAATTAGGATTTTGAAATTTTCTAATATGAATAGTCATTATTTTTAACTTCAGAAATAAAAGTAGTACATTTTAGTAACCAAAATTTAAAGTTACTTTCTAAGCTCCCAGAAAACTTAGAGACAAATCAGTTACCTAATTCAGTAATCTGTTCATCTCTAGTGATGAGTACCTTTCTGTAGATAGTTTTGCTTCTGTGTGGCAATAAATATAAAACTTTACAATATGCTTTCAGATGTAAGTTGCTTTAGGTTCTGTAAAGTGTGGTTAAGAGAAGATAAAATATAGACCGTACTAATGGAAGTAACACTTTTGCCAGCCTTGCAATCATATCAACAGATTCATGTACCACTAATTGTGTGCTAAGCACATACAAATTGTCTGCTCTGTGTAGTATCTATTGAAAGGGCTATTGCTAACCATACTGCATATTTCCCGGACATCTTTCTTATCATCTAGATAGTGTGTACACAGAGAATGCAAACTAATTTTAATGTGCACTGAAGCAAAATATTACCAGGAATGTGAAGCTACTAAATATATATAGCATATAAATTGTTTGCAAGCGTTCATGACTTTATGATTATCAGGCATTCTGGGTGTTCCACACTACTGCACCTTCCCATTAGGATAGATAACTGAAAGATGAGCATTATGTTGGTACAAAATAAAAAAGAACTGATTTTTGCTTTCATCTTATCAAAGCAATAGTCATGCTTACTTCGAGATATTCAGAAAGAAGAAAGTCCACTTTTTTAAATGCATTCTACTACCACACACCTAGTGTATTTGACCATGACTATGCCTGAAATTGCATGAGTGCTCCCAAAGCACCCAGGAATTTCCCTATAATTTTTTGTTTCATATATATATACACACACACATACACACACACACACACACACACACACACACACACACATATATTCTCCCATGAGATTATAGATTTATCTGCTTGGTATCTGAAGTCTCTGAGAAAATATCACAGTGCTTGGGGCACAAAGGGTACAAAATAAATACGTGTTGAAATATACCTATCCATGCTTATGTGTACGTGTGCACACACACACTCTCCAAGGTCATCATGTGTTTTATAGAATTCTTCAAGAAGTTTATGTGCTTCTTATGAAAAAAAATTTGAACCTCTTCCTTTCTTCCTTCCTTCCTTCCTTCCTTTCTTTCTTTTTCTTTTTCTTTTTCTCTTTCTTTTGAGGGAGAGAGAGAGAGAGAGAATCCCAAGTGGAGTCCAACATGGGGCTTGATCCCATGACCTTGGGATCATGATTTGAGCTAAAATAAAAATTGGATGCTCAACCGATTGAGCCCCCTTGAACTACTTCTTTAGAGTTATTTTTAAATGTTTATTTATTTTTGAGAGAGAGACAGAGTGAGAGCAGGGGAAGGGGCAGAGAGAGAGGGAGACACAGAATTTGAAGTAGGCTCCAGGCTCTGAGCTGTCAGCACAGCAGGGCTCAAAGTCAGGAATCGGAGATCACGACCTGAGCTGAAGTTGGTGGCATAACCAACTGAGCCACCCAGATGCCCCTTCTTCAGTTTTTATTTAAGTTTATTTATTCATTTTGAGAGAGAAAGGAAGCTGGGGAGGGGCAGAGACAGAGGGAGAGAGAGAGAATCCCAAGCAGGCTTTGCACTGTCAGTGAGGAGTTCAATATGGGGCTTGAACTCACTAACATGAGACCGTGACCTGAGCTGAAATCAAGGGTCAGTTGCTTAAGTTACTGAGTTACCCAGGCACCCCTAAACTACTTAATAATTGCTGCCCTTGCTAAAAAGTAGAACATAATAAAAAAGGTTTATATTAATATTATTGTTCTCTGAGGAGAGAATATTTTCCTTGCCTCTTCAAAAACAATGTGGGATTCATAAAATGACTTTGTAATGTAAATAATCTGTTTCCTAAACCAACCAGTGAGACCCTCAATAGCAGTTCTAAAATAGAGTTAAATATCTTTTCTTTCAAAAGTAGTTCATGAATTAATATGTTTCATTTGCTTAGCCCTGAGTCTTCATTACCACCTTCCTTGGATTAAAGTAATTTTAAATCCTGGCCTGTGGGACCACTGGATCAGGCAAAATGACAACAATATTTGCGGTGGGAAGGATGCATACAGTAGTTGTAATGTGTACTCTTCCAAACCCTACTTTCCACTTTGCAATTTTAGAAGTTTACCAGTCAGTTCTCTGCCTTAGTTCCTCTTGTATTCAGTTATAGTGTACTCGTTTAGCCTTAAAACCTTTAATACTTACTTTGAGTAACAAGTTTCTTGCTTGCCTATTTCAATTTGAAATGAAACCATTGCTCTGAGGGTGATAAGGACAATGACATCAGTAGGTAATGCTATTTTTCCTTGCAAATTTCTGTACATCGTGGCAGTGAAATGCATATTTTGAAGTGGACCTAAATGCTAGAGAATGCCTAACATTTAACTATAGATTATTTCTTTTACTGAGTAAGTGAACCTAGAGTAGGATAAGACTCAAACCATGTTTATGGCCCTAAGGCTATAGGAGGTCAAATTAAATCACTTACAAGGTCAGCTCCAGCATTTGTCTCTAGAGTATTTCCCTCCCCCTCCCTCCCCACCACTTTTATAGCTTTTATTTCTTGTCATCACTGGGTGCAGTTCCTTGTCACATTAGTCATTTCAGCAGTGCAAAAGGAATATGCTCCTTCATAGCTCTTTGATGCATGACCTGAACACTTACATGCCTGCTTATTTTATGAACTCAGGAAACTGATTATAGACAGAAATATATACCATAAGATTTCAGTCTCCATCTAAGCTGACACCTGGAGGCAGCGACTTCTAGCCTTCTTTCCTTCTCCTTCTCCTACTTATACCCTTTTCATGGGCATCTACACAATAAACATTAATTCTTTCTCTAAATTCCCCCAAATATTTCCATAACTGAATGTTCCATGCAGTGTTGGGTTTGTTTTTTGGTTCTTGTTCTTTAACCATAACTGAACGTTCAGAGTGATCAATTCAGGGGTATTTTTTTTAAATGTCCAAGCCTATAAAATCAATTTATTTGACCACATAGCAAAGCTATGGGCTCCAGATCAAGAATGTGAGTATCCAAATATTTCCCAGAGGGTGAGAGCTCTAATCCCACTGCTATATATACAACTTTCATCCCTTTCCTTGCTTTTTTCCATCAAGAATTAACTATATTAAAAGCATATTCTTGCTGGTTTCCAAATTAGCAATGCAGCCTTCAATCCAGGAAATCCCATCAATAGACCAGACTGCCTGCTTTGCTGTGGCTGGAGAGCAGTGATTTAGGCCACACAGTTGTCAGTGCAGGGAGGTCTTATAAGACTTCTCTATTCTTGACACTCTGAACAAATAATACAAATGCTTGTGAACCTCCCTAAAGAGTGCTCCTGAATATATGGCTTACATTTTATGATTCAGCCTTGTTATGAGACCCTCTTCCTATTTGAAATTCTCTCTGATACCACTTAAGGCAGGATCAGAATTCTTAGCCTAAAAATCATCTGATATCTGTCAGGGATGGTTTGGATCAAAGTACAGTAGTAATAAGCAAGAAATTGTCTTTTAAGTAGACTATACTAAACAGCTAGATTTCCAGTTCAAAATACAGAAACATTTTCACTGAGAAGAACTACTGATTTCTACCAAAGATCCCAGTTTGTAAAAGTTCTGATATTTCTAGTATCAACAAGAATTTAGATAATAAGGACCTCATATAATAGACTTTGCCACTGTCCTCTCTATAAATGTTAACCAAATCTGTAAGGCTATTCCAGATCATATTGCCTGTGGCCCATTCTGTAAGTCTTTAGCATGTAGGTATAACTGAAACAATTGGAGAAACCAACTTATTTAGTCCTGGGTAGTCTATGTTAAGTTCCATAAATGATCTGCCTTACACACTGGCCAGACAGAGGTTTTAAAAAGGTAACTCATGATAATTAAATTGGTGGTCTCAACCATTTCTTTAATCAGAGCAAGGATGTCTTGTTTCTTGTTTCCCTCCTGGAATTCTGAATCACTTTAATATTTAATAAGAGAGATTAAGCAGTTTTAACATGGTTAATTGAAATGGAGTGAAAAGAGTTTTGGTTAGCATCCTTAATAAAAAGACTAAAGGCAACATACTCCATTCATACATAATATCTCAATTTTTCACTTAGTTAAAGGCAGTGCCATCACTGGAATATTTCCAGTGATGCTCTCCAATTCCTAACTTCGGTCCCACCTTGGTTTCTTTCATCACTGCATCTCCACACCCACCTGGTTTCATATTAAGACCTTTTTTAAGTTACCTCTCCTATCTCACATAGGAACTGAACTCTCAGTTTTAATAATCCTAAGAAATTTTGCCTTGCAACTTCAGGCCACTTTATCCTTGTACATAGCTTGAAACACCCTTCCCCCATGGTGGTTGAACAATCTCATGTCAACTGCAACCTTGTTTTGTTGTCGCTTCCTTCTTTGGTTTTCTTAAAAATGTTATTTCTCTAGATCAGGATCCTTATCATTGGATTTGAATTCCTCCAGACTAAGGTAAATAAAACAAATTCACCATGACACTTTAAGAGCTAAGAGAGGGGCTCAGAAACTATGTACTCCTTAGTGAAAATCCCATCACTTCTGTTTTTTCCCTGTTATTCAAAAACCAACTAAATAATCAACTAAGCCAACTTCACCAGATAGACTGGTTATAATTTCCTTCTCTGTCATCTTACCTCTCCCTTTCCTGACCTCTTTCTTTTGTATGACATCAATCATTTTTTCATCATGCAGCCCTATGCACAGTAACTAAAGGAACTGTAAAGTTAGTTCCTCTTGCATATTTTCTTGGTTTCACAAGCATAGTCTTTCCATAAGGCATACACATTTAATGAGGACCCAGTCTGCCACCATCACTGCCCTAATATTGTTTTGACCATGGTACTGAAGTGGGTGTGTACTTCTTCTCATGAAAGCTGTCAAGGGCCTGTAGCACATGTAACACCTTTGCACTTTGTGAGAGTGTTATGTGTATGGTGTAGGGATGGAGATGAAACAATTAGCCTTTCAGGAGTGGTCTGTGAACCCCACTTAATTCATTGCAGTTGACCTGCTGTCATACTATCTCAATGAGTCTGCTCACAAAAGGTTGTTGCCACACCTTGATTGGTAATCTACCCAAATACTCTCATTTAGTAGTATCCAGAGTTAGCAATGTGCCATTTTGATTGCCAATTCTAAACATCCACACTAATAATGATTCACTAGGCTACTGAGAGTCTTTCTTTCTTATGTCCAAACTCTATAACAAAATACCTTTATGATTCAGTAGTTCTTCTTCATCTCTAACTACCTGTATAGCTTTTATTATAATAATAGAGTTATTTTGAAAGTGAGCACAGTATTTTTCCAGGTACAACAGAAGCACAAAAAGGTTACCAGTGACAAGAAAAACCAGTGTTATGGTCACTATCTCCTCCTCAGTTAATGTGATGGCTTTGATCAAGACTGCAAGCACAATAGAGAACAGAATTGTTTACTGTCTTCCCTTTGCTTGCCCCGCCTGGTCTAAAGGGTTAAACAGTTTCTCCAGGTCAGTCTAAATATAATTCTTCCATATTCTATTGGTTAAACTTATGCCATAATCTATGTCAACATTTTTTTTCATAGCAAGGATGATTGGCAATCATCCTGGTATCCTGGGATCATGTTTTTATATTTTCTCCTTTTTTTTTTGAGATAAAGGACAAAACTTTTATGATTTGTGAGTTGAAAGCCAATCCAGGTCACAAAATTAATAAAGAACTAAATTATCAAATCAGACTTACATGAATCAGATGCTCCTTAGTATCAGATATTGTTTATAATATCAAGATATAACCAATCAAGAAACACAGACAGAGCAAGGATTTCCTTTTAGTAGATTTGAGCAACATAGTTAACACATGTAACTATCTGACAAATGCAATTCTTTCCTGACATCTAAGAGAACTCATTATTTTCAAACACACACAGAACTTTTACAAGACTTGACTGCATACTGGACCAAGAAGCCAGTTTTGCCAAATTGTGAAGAATCTGTATCATGCACACTTTGATCTTTGACTACAGTATAGTTAAGTTTTAAAAAAATCAATAAAATGGAAAATATAAGTCCAATATTTAGAAAATATTCTAAAGTTATTCTAAATAACTCATAAGTAAACAAATAATAATTTTTAAAAATTAAAACATTAATACATAGAGAAAAGTATAGTTTAAATGTTTGTGCATAAGAAAAAAGTCTAAAAATTAATGAAATAAGCTTATTATAAGAATAGAATTTACTTCAGTGAAGTACAGAAGTGACATAAGAATAGTCACAGGAATTAATGATATAGATGAGAACTATGCAATGAAGAGTATCAACAAAAGTGGGAGTGGCTTTTTTAAAATAGGTAAACCTGTGGTGTAATTGATTAAGAAAAATTAAGACACCAATGAATAATTAAAAGGATTTAAAAAGGGGGATATTAATAAATCAATGCTAGAGATTAAAACAATAAAATATTCACACTAATAATTTTGTTGTTGATAAATTTCAAAGTCCATGTTTCCCTGAAGATGGCAAAGGAAAAAGAAAGACTCTTAAATATATATGACTAACACAATTAACAATGTGTATTGAAAGAATTAAATTAAATTCCTCCCTCAGACCACAAATACTGATTTCCCATTGATTACAATCTTAATTATAGACAGCAAATTAGTATATCATTTAGAATAAAATCTAGAAAATATATTCAAGGCATATATTGGGATATAAAAAAAAGCCATTCATCCCAAAATGACTATCTTCAAATTATATGACATTAAACATGCACAGAACCAAGCCTTTGTGCAATTGAATATCCACTATGGGACATCTTACCACCCTTCATTTTTTGATTGTTTCTGCTTCTATCTTGATGTCAACTTTTGTGTTTAATGGGTGATTTTATTTTATTTTATTTTATTATTTTATTTTATTTAAGTTTTTATTTATTTATTTTGAGTGGGGGGGAGGGGCAGAAAGGGGAGAGAAAGAATCCCAAGCAGGCTCCATGCCACCAGCACAGAGCTCAATTCGGGGCTCAAACTCATGATCCATGAGATCACGATCTGAGCGGAAACCAGGAATTGGATGCTTAACAGACTGAGTCACCCAGGTGCCCCTAATGGATGATTTTAATAACCATTCAAATTATGTAATTCTATTTCCCAAATATTATTTTTTCATTCCCTAACTTTTCTCCATCAACAATCTTGACCTGAATGTTCCTTAACCTATCACTTCCATTGTCATATCCTGGACTATTATTTTATGACTAGTAGCTATAATTTCAGACACACCACTCTAACCTCTACCTCTGTATCCAGAATTAACACCACTTGACAGGAACCTAAGTCCCATTCATCCTTTCTACAATTTACCATCCTTTTGTATCATCACGACTTCACTTCCCTTTTGAAACCGAGTTTTATAAACAACAATTATTGTCTTTCACATGTTTATATTTTCATCTATGGACATTTTCTCACTTCCTTATACTCTTAAGCAATGACACTCCCCTAATTAAATTCGAAAGTAACTTCCTTTACTCTGGCAACTGTGCACCAAGTATAACTCAAAAAAAAAAAAAAAAGCCATCTGAAGCTCATGATTATCATCTAGTGGGTCCTTTATTTTATTCATCCAACATGGCACATCTCTCCAGTACATCACTCTTCTATCCTAGCTGATTTTCAATCCTTCTATCCCTTCAAACGTCCAATACCTTTTCATATTTTCAGTCAGTTTAGGACTTTAGTTCCTATCCACTGAAGAAAACACCCTGTAAGAAATGATAGTCTACCAGTTAGCACCTGTATCAGTAGACTTATTCCCTGTCTTCTGTCTTTTTAATATGAGTCAGATATCAAAGCTCATGGCAAAAGCCCAATCTTCCACATTTGGATCAGGTCATATAACGTTAACCTATTCAAAAATTTTGCTCTACAATTTTCCCTTCTCTTCCCTGGGACATCATTTTCCTCTTTCTGGACTTTTATTGTCAGTTGCCTATCTTCTTATATGAAAAAGAATCTTTCTTAAGCACATGTTTTCTTCCATTTGCCACTTAATTTTCCATTCTTCTTTTTTTAATGTTTATTTATTTTTGAAAGAGAGAGAGAGAGAGAGAGAGGAAGACACAGAATCTGAAGCAAGCTCCAGACTCTGAACTGTCAGTACAGAGCCAGATGCGGGGCTCCAACTCATGGACCGTGAAATCATGACCTGAGCCGAAGTGGGATGCTTAACCGACTGAGCCACCCAGGCACCTCTTTCTACTTCTCTTTATAGCAAAACACTCTGATACAGTTTTCCCTAATTTCTATCATCAAATTCTGTTTCACCTCATTTCTAAAAGCCCACCATAACCAGGCCTTACTCATCACTGATACATCACTGGCCTACATTGCAAGTGATATCTCCAAACCAGCTACTTCTCATCTACCATGTAATGAGTAGTCTGGGTTGTCTCTGGAATGGTGCAACATTTTTCTAACTGGTCATTTACCTCTGTACCTCTTCAGTGCATCTTCCAAATGACAATCAGAGTTAAAATGTAATTCTGCTAAAAACTCATCAATGACTTCTCATGTCTCTTGGAGAAGAAGTTTATGCTCTTATAAAGATCTATGAAACCCAGTATGCCTCATACACAGATAATAGGTATCATACACAAGAATGTTCTCATCAGTATTATCTGTAATCCTAGATACTGGGCAAATGGGATCATCTTTAGCAATCTACATTATTACTCCTTGTTGCTTCAGAAAAAGAAATCATTGTGTTTAGTAAATTGGAAAGGTATTGGTCATTATTTAATCCAACCCAATATTGGAGGTGAAATAATAAAAGAGTAAAACCTCTAAACTGTTACATCCAATGTTAATAATTCAAGAAGAAACATGGTGAAATGAGAGTCAAACCTCTTTTTATCTCTGGTTGAGTCTGGCTTACTATTCTTATAGCAAAAAAAAATTGATTATATAATTATGTTCACCATAATAACACTGTAGGAAAACAGATTATACTAAAAGAAACAGAATCAAGAGATTATCCAGATTTGTGTGTACTATAATATTAAATTTGTATTTTCTTCCCTTTCTTTCAATCAATCCCAATACGATATTTTAAATACAGTAAATATTCAATGCATTTTTAAAGGAAAATAAATTCTCTGGGTCTCATCATACATAAATTTCCAGAATTGAATATTTCTGAGCTTTACATGATGCAGCTTAATTTGTTAGAAATAAAAGTATAATGTTTAGAGTCAATAGATAGACATAGATCTGAATCCCTGTTCTGAAATGTTCTAGTTATATTATCTGCTTACTTTAGATCTCTATGACTTCATTTGTAAACTAATCTATATTACATTGATCGAGGGTGCCTGGGTGGCTCAGTTGGTTAGGTGACCAATTTCGGCTCAGGTCATCATCTCGCCATTCGTGGGTTCAGGCCTGCATCAGGCTCTGTGCTGACAGCTTGGAGCCTGAAACCTGCTTCGGATTCTTTGTCTCCCTCTCTCTGCTCATGCTCTGACTCTCCCTCTCTCAAAAATAAATAAACGTTAAAATTAAAGAAAATAAAAGTAAAAGAGAGTATTTAATAAATACATTATATTGTTCAACATTGAAAGATTGGTAGACAGTATGTGACTGGCAAACAGTAAGTCCCCCCAAATTGTAGCTTGTACAACCATTTATAAATATGAAAAAAGTAGTCTCTTTCACAAAGAAAAAGACATGCTTTCCTTCCCCCACCTTTAGCCTGTACTTTTTCCAGACCCACCTCAGATACTATTTAAATTTTTTAATATGAATAAACAAATTTAATATGACCTGCTATGTTAGTGCATTGCATTTTGAGCACCATATGTAATATTTCTATTTCTACTTTCCCACCATTATATTGCTCTATGATGTTAGCATATTTTGGTTTTGTTTTAGTGGTCATGGTATAATAAAATAAAAAATGCATTAAATGTTGATATGTTGTAAGTACTCAATTACTGATAGTTACTATTATTATATCCATATGATTTATTTGTAAGACATGATATTAAGATAATCAACCAAACGTTAAACTTGAAATTACAAAATGTACAAGGAATAGAGTATTCTATTAGAGTATTCATTAGAGTAAATAGAGTATTTATTTGTCTTTGTTATATAACACAATCAAAGCACATTTTATTTCCCAGGGTTATATTTAAATAAGTTATTGACATATTTTGTTTTTAAGATAAATCCTAGGTACATGCCACTTCAAAATCATGGAACAGAAATATTATTAGAAAAATAGTTAATAGTTATCATCAGGAATTTCACATAAGAGTTTGTTCTAATCATTAAATAAAAGTTATTTGTTCTACTTTAGGTTTACTTACAATATCTTAAAAAATTCTATCCTTTACATGTCTCAAAAATAAACACAAACATACAAGGTAACATTATAGATTCCATTTACACATATTTTTTAAACCATATATAAGGTATCAATTGTATATACATTTATATGTATATATGTAATATTATACATTTATATGTATATATGTAATATAATACATTTATATAGTATTTATGTAATATATGGAAAGCATGCATAGTTATATATAAATTTTAAATGTCTAAGTCAAATTATTCACATATATATGGCTTTTATACAATATCTTGGCACATATTATTCGGTCAAATATAATTCTCATTTTAGATGTGGTGAAATAATAGTTTGGGGAAATAAATTCCACGCTTATATACATAATGCTTATATACACAGTCATGCTTATGTACTTATAATTAATTAGAAAACAAGATTGCACATTCTTTTCTCAGTTATTCCAGTTAAACCACTGCTACTATTTGAGAGAAAAAGTTCTTTTTATTTAATTTATGGAAAACTGTATCATAGCATAAAAATACATGTTGTTTATACAGCTTTAGAATAAATGATGGTAACTTTCATACACCATTTAGAAATGGTTCCAACTACTTGCATCCTGAGTTTATTCGTGAAACACTTGCAGTTCCTGTACTATATTTTCTCCTTCTTTCTTCTCCATAGGGGCAAAGGGACTATAAATTTACCATCTGCTCTAAGACTTTTTGGCCATAAAGACTGCAGTTAAAACCATGTTAATAGCTCAGTTCAGACAAGAATGATTCCTTAATTTTCATTTCTTATAGGGTAAGTTAATTAAGTCCATTAAAGCCATTTTATCACTCCATAAGGCTACTCAGGTTTGGTTTGCTTCCATTTTAAAATTCCAGGCTAAATTCTATATATCCCTTACCTTCATAATTTCATCCCTACAAAGCCTATTTTTTGTAACCTCCTGGCTCACATATTTAACAGTTAAAATAAGTTTTAAACGGTTTATTTTAAAGAAGTAGGTTGTTACTATGATTAAAGTTTTATTGATAGTGAATCCAAATATATATCATCGAGGAAAATAACTCACCTAGGAGACTGTTTTTTGGTCCAGTACCAAGCTGAAAACATGTATATAATGGAGTATACATAGGACCACAGAGATGAAAAATAAAATTATGGAGCTGCTTAATCTTTATCGTGACAAAATCCATAAAATGCACAGAAATACACTATAACAAGTACGTTAAAGGGCACACTTATAAATCCCTACAGGGAAAATATCATCAGGCTTGTGTCCTCAGTTTTCAGTTTAGCACAGAGTAACATGCTTATGCGTTCAGTTTTGAGCAAAGTGTTTTAGGGAGATAGAAGAGGGACAAAATATGTTTGAGAGCATTGGGAAAGGTTTATTGGGGGAGTCCTTAATGATTAATAAAATTTGTCAGTTTGAAAAATAAAGGAATGCAGATATGTCAAAAAACCCAGCAGGTTATTCATGTAGTGATTCCCTAAACCCATAAGTGACTCAAAAGTTAATGAATAATTCTGTAGGATATTCTAACATTTCAAACCAAAGCCTCATTCATTTATTGAGGTGACAGGTATTTATTGATTGCTGACTATGTGCCTGGGGATATGGTGGTATTTAACATGCACTGAGTCTATCATGTAGTGAGAAAGAATAAAAGGGAAGTATAGTGTGGATATAGGTAAGGATAAGGTGATACAAGCATACATAAAGGAGCATCCATTCTAGCCCTGACATTTAGGACAATCTCTCAGTAAAAATAGGTATTTGAACCAAATACTTTTTAAAATTATTAAATGCAAAATAATACACAAGGTTTGATTCCACTTGTATAAAGTTTGAAGAGGATGAAACAAACTATTTTTTTTTGGAATGCATGTTTATGTAGTAAAACTGTAAAACAAAGCAAGGAAGGAAATGATTACCACAAAACTCAGGATACAAGTTTTCTGTAGCCTTGAGGGAAGGATCTGTGATGGAACAGGAAACATGGGACCAGGGGGTGAGGATGGGGGCTTTCAGAGTGTTGGCCATATTCTATTTCTTGACCTAGATACTGCTGCATATGTTGTCATTAATAGTGATAGATCATACTTCATGTTTATGCTATATGTATTTTTATGTATTTTTTAAAATCGTTCCAATAAAGATGGAACATATGGAATGCAGAAATAGAAACAAATCCAAATCCAGTTATTTTAGTAATCCCAAAGTAATGCTACTAAAATTTCTACATTAAAAAATTCAGCTATTATTTTTTCTTCAAATGAACTCTGATACATATAAACATGAAAGGTTTGAAGTTATAATGTTGGGGAACATATAAATATTGCAAATTATAATAAAAAAGAAGTTGGAATAGATATACCATATAAAATAAATTTTCAAAAACAATGCCTTCTTAATGACAAAGTTATTACTATACGTTTTATAAAATATTTTACTCACCAAGAAAATATAACTACCCCAGGATGACGTGAACATAAAAGAAAAATCACAAATAAAAGAAATATAAATAGACCTACCATCAACAAAGAAATGGAAAATTACAATAGGGTAAGAGGTTACTATTAACTACTGTCAATCATTGACATTGTAAGGGCAAATGCAGGTAAAAACAAGAGACTTATTTCTTCTTGTTGAAAATAAGGGAAGAGACTTCCTCTTCCTTTTTCTTAGAATATTTATTTTTTAAAAAATTATAATTGTGTATATAAAGTCTTTTGAAAAGCTAAATAAGCCTCTTTTCAGATTTTTCCAAGGACCCGGGAACTATCTGTTTGAGATGTTAATTACCAAGGAAGAAAGTGACTCTATCTCCCCGTGTCTGTGGGAGGGTAGGATGCAAACTTAGACCTCATTCCAAACCACCTCCTGTCATAAAGGTATGAGAGGCTTATTTTTCCTCTGGATAAAATCAATTGAAAAACACAGGTGGTCTTCTTAGTTACCAGGTAAACCTAGGATGAATCAAATGGTGCTGTCAAATCCTCTTACTTGAGGACTAGTAAGTTACTTATTTTGAGAACATATATGTAATGAGTTGTGTCTGCTTGGCTTATAAAAGGGTCAGATTGCTTTCTGTCTTTGTAAGCTTTCTTTTTTTTAATTTTTAATGTTTATTTAATTTTGAGAGAGAGAGAGACAGAAGGCAAATGGGGGAGGGACAGAGAGAAGAGGGAGACACAGAATCCAAAGCAGGTTCCAGGCTCTGAGCTGTCAGCACAGAGCCCAGCATGGGGCTCGAACCCATAAACCTTGAGATCATGAACTGAGCCGAAGTCAGATGCTTAACTGACTGAGCAACACAAGTGCCCCTGTTTTTACAGTCTCTTAATGGATTTCTATGATGCATATCATGGTTGCTTTAATCCTCCTTCAATAATAACACTGATTTTTTTTTCTCTTCCACTTTTGTAAAAAGATTTCCTGGGTTGGGAGGAAATTTAGTTTTTAATTATATTTCCACAGCTATGTGTAAGAAGCCTTAAATAGCAATAGATATCAAAGGGATTAAAAACACCCATAAATTTGGGAATTTAAGATACACACATATAAATAACTACAGTATCAAAGAAGAAATCATAACAAAAATAATAAAGTTAGAGTTGAATTTTAATGAAAACACTTACCAAAATGTGAGGTTCAATGAAAGTGATTTTGAAAGGGAAATGTGTAGTCTGTGGAAATAAATGGAGACCAACCAAATGAGAACAAGCAAAGATAATTTATTCAGAGCTTGCTGTAGCAAGGAAGTCAGCTACCATCACTTACATCTTGGCAGGGACGCAAATGCAGGAGAAGAATGGGAAAGCTTTAGAGTGATCCTGTAATTTTTGCCTTCTGGAAAAGTAGAGCAAAGAGAAAAGGAAAGTAATATATCATAGCGACATTATGTTTATGACAGGAATACAAGTCAGTTAACAATTAACAAATATATCTATATCTATATCTATATCTATATCGATCTATCTGTCTATAAACTAGATGTAAAAACAATATGATCAACTCAAGTGATGTGGAAAGAGCAATTTAAGGAAAAGCACGCCTTATAATGACAGAAGCTATTTAACAACTAGGGAGAGGAGTGAATTTCCTTATCTACTATAATCCTCTAGGAAACATTCTGCTTGTAATATTAAATCATTAGCTTTCCTTTAGATACCAACATGTACCATATAATAAATATTGTACTGGAAATATAATGATTGAAAACATAAAAACCAAAACATATACATAGGAGATACAAAAACCAACAGAATACACATAAGGATGCTTAGAAAAAGTAAAAGGTTTTAGTTAGGTATATTTGTATTAAGAGCAATATCTAAAAATGAAGTGTTTATACAGTGACCACAAATATTTAAAACATGACATTTTATTTAAAGAGACATCAATTATTGTGAATACAATTGCAATGCAAATACAGTAAAATAACTTACATAAGGATGAAAGTAACAATAGACACGTAAGACTTCTGCAGAGAAGTTTATAAAGCTTCACTGAACAGCATTAAGAAAACAACAAATCAAAGACAAACTGTTGTCAGAAAAACTCATTATAATAGTGATACTAGTCTTCCTGAAATTGATCTGTAGATACAAATCTTATTTTTTCTGTATCTTGAAACATTTAGCTCTTTCATTGACCTAGGAATTTCATTACTCATCATTATTCCCAACTTATACAATAAGAGACTGTATAAACAGCAAATGGAAGAATGATGGAAACACAGAAACAGATAGTATAGTAGTGAAACTAATCATTGCTATTACATCAACTTTTAGTTTTCCTATTGTACTGCTCACAGTATTGCATCATCTAGACAGGAAAATGCAGAGTTTATGTTTGTAGCCTTTTTAGTTATTTATTTTATTTTAGCTTTCATTGGACACTGTTGAGAATTTTTATTTTTTTGTTTTCGTCCCATATTGACAATAAGAAGAAAATCAACAAAGAAAAAAGTTTTAAAATTATGAAATAAGTCAGAAAATAAGTGGAAAGAGACCAATGGTAGCAATCTAGATGTTAATGATGATGGTGAATTTGACTTTGTAAACAAAATCTGAGTCTTCAGTTGATAATAACCTAAGTGGATTTTACTCAAACAAACAAGAATTAACCAGTAATTAACTATTTATAAAAACAAAGGGAAAGAAGGTGTCTCGCATAGTCAATCATTGAACAGCAAGGACTACACTGCCTAACTTCTGTGACAATAACTTGGATCATTCCATTTTGCTACATATGTGAAATATTTTTACATTTTATGATGTCTATGTATCAAAATTGATTTGGTGCAGTTTGTAAGTAGACAAATGTTGAAAGCAGGCGCATACAAAAAAGTTATTGGAAGGAGATAGATGATGTAGAAATTTAAAAAATATTGGGTTAATTATTCATGGCAATTAGTTGCAATCATATGAAGTTGGCCTTCAAAACCAGTAAAATATGGATCAAAACTTTGGTTTTGCTTTGTTTTCATTTCTATTAAAAATTCTAATAAAGATGCTTGTTACCGCTGGAAAAAATACTTTAGAATCATTTAAAAGTATTTTTAAGGATAATTTAAAAAGCTAACTGGATCTAATTAGTAAATGATGTTGACTACTTTTCCCTGTTAAACTGAGGATGAATAACCAAGGGCGTGTACATTAACATCAAAATGTGCTAGCATTGTACATTGATTTCGACAATACCAAGTTTTGGGAGGTTGTGGAATTACATAAATACACACGTTGCTTGTGGAATATAAATCCACAAAAAAAATTTGCAATTATATTTGAAACTTCAAATATACCATGAGTTAATTCCTCTCCTAAGTATATAACGGAAAGAAACTCTTGCGTGAATTTAGCAGACAATGCAACAAAGCTTATAGCAGGAATTTTCATAAGACCCAACAATTTTGTTAACTAATTAATTTTTGAATAGTCACACAGCAGGATATTCTGCAAGAGTGAAAATGTATTGAACTGCATTATGACAACATGGGACAGAGCTGAGAAAGCTAATGCAAGAGAGAGAAAACATTCGTATAAAGATGGTTACGTTAGGATATCCCTTCGGAGCTCAAAAACAATCAGAACTAAATTTATATTATTCAGATGTGTATGCATGTGTATAGAACTAGCCTAACAAAACATAAAGCTGATAAACACATTACTGTTCAGGTATGTAACAGGTTTTTGTTTGTTTGTTTGTTAGTTTTTGTGTGTGTGTGTGTTTGAGTTTTTTTTCTTTAAGTTCTTTAATTTTGAAAGAGAGAGAGAGAGTGAGGTACGGGGAGAGAGAGAAGGAGAGAGAGAATCCCAAGCAGGCTTCTCACTGCCAGTGCAGAGTCCGATGTGGGGCTCGAACTCATGAACTGTGAGATCACGACTTAAGTCGATACTTAATTGACTGAGCACACAGGCACCCCAGGTGTGTGACAGTTTTGAGGTGTTTCAGCAAGATGGGTGGGAAAGAAGCACATAGGTAAATCAATTATGATCTACTACTTAAACTGTGAGGAATTTATGGGTATTTGTTTTATTATTATGCTTTATAAATTACTTAAATTGTAGACATGTAAAAAATATTACATAAAATTATTAAATACTAAGAATGTTTGTGTTTCAGCCCATTTATCCAAATATGTATCTTATGCTTTATAGAAAATTAACTATACATACTTGTCACCCATCGTTCTGTAGGCAACTTCATTGCTTATAATAGGTTGCTGTTATTCTTAGTATTGACATTGACACCCTAAATTTTGAATGCATAATAATTCTAAGAAATAGTAGATATTTTGGCAGGGAATATATGCCCCAAAAATATTTTTAAAAAACCTTAACAATATCTAATTTTTTGGTAACAGATTTCAAATTTTAAAATTGTCAATATATTTCAAATAAAGATAGAAAGCAACTTTTTGTCTTTAACATCAATTATTTTAGTTGAGTTGCTATTCTGTCATTTTTAAATTACAATTCATTTTTGAGGTATAGTTGGTTTTGATACATAACATAGGCTTTTAATTTCCCACCTAAATATTATATGCTTTTTAGCTAATCTGAATAATTATTACTGTCTTCATTCTTGTCCAGAGTGACAAACACTTAGAATTTACAATAATTATAAAAGGAAGAAGATAACAGGGCAATTCTCTCTCCTGTAATTCATGTTCAAATTTAGATTCCAAAGAAATAATCACTTGAATATATTAGGATATTTATAATTTAAAAAAAAGACTTGTATTTAAATTATCCTTTAAGAAAACATGATTATGTGCTGGCAAAAAGCATGTAATAGCAAATGAAATACAATGACAAACCTAAGTTAACAGTACTTATATAAAAATGCAGCACAGTAAAACAATTTTATATTCTGCAAAATCATAGGCAATTTATGTATTCTATTTTCTATATATTTGAAATCTAACTTTTCCTTTATAATCAGGTATGATAAAACAAAAATTAAATTGATAATGTAGAAAATATGTAAATAATAATTATATTGTTTGAATCTCACTTTTTTAAAAGTTTATTTGCTTATTTTGAGAGAAAGAGAGAGAAAATTGCAAGAAAATCCTGAACCGTGAGATCATGATCTGAGCTGAGATCAAGAGTCAGACGCTTAACTGACTTGGACCACCGAAGTGCCCTGAGTCTCACATTTTTAAATTACACAAATCTATATGAGAGACTAGATAATTAATGTATTAAAATTTACACTTCTAGTACTTAAGATTTTTTCTATTTGGAGCTTAGCACTTATTTGCTTATTTATTAGAAGTTTCATTCCTTTTGTGTCCTGACCAATTAGACACTATGAACTATCATCCTACCAAAATTCCTTATCATTCTGTAGTCAAATTAAAACTAGAACGTTAATAGGTCATATTTTACAGATTTTTAAAAAAATTACCATTTTATTCTTCTGAGTTTGAACACTAACTTCAGAATATTTTGATATGCTTAATGTTTTAAAAATTTTATTTATTTTTGAGAGAGCGAGAGACAGAGTGCAAGTTGGGGAGGATCAGAGAGAGAGACACACACACAGAATTGGAAGCAGGCTCCAGGCTCTGAGCTGTCAGCACAGAGCCTGATGCAGGGCTCGAACTGACAGACTGTAAAATCATGACCTGAGTTGAAGTCAGATGCTTAACCAACTGAGCCACCCAGGCACCCCTTGACATGCTTTTTAAAGTAAACTTTTGAACACTTTTTGATTATTAAGTATAAAGCAGTCTCTCTAGTCTCTTTAAGTATAATCACTCTCCACATTTCAGTAATATATAATGATATATAATAATAGTATAGTACAGTTATATATGTTTTTATATGTAGTATATATACTAATAGTATAGTAATAATATACAGTAATAGTAATATACTAATAGAATATACTAATGCTAGTATATACTACTAGTATAGTATAGTTATATATGTCTATATGCTCTGGAAGACCTCAGCTACTGGTGATCTTATTGCAGGAGTCTTTACTTCAATACCCAGGTTTCATTGTCTTGCCTCTTTGAGGAATGCAGAGATGGATACACAATAAAATAAGCAGCAGGCAAAAGTTTATTAGAGTATACGATTAGACAGTAAGAATAGTATGAAAGCTCCCTTTGCAGAGAGGGGGCATTTGAAGGTGAATGTCCCCAACTATTGGCAAGGGTCTTTATTTTATAGGGTTTTGGTCAGTCCCCTCTCCCCTTCCCCCTTGTTCTTTCTCAGGTCCTACCCTTATTGGCTTGATAACTCTAGGTGCTGGGTTGTCTGTTTCTGATTGGCTTGACTTCATTGTGTGAGGAGTCAAACTATGGTTGTACTATCCCTCATAGAACATAAAGTTTTACGGTTTACTTATTTTAGTTAGGTATTTTGATTGTCACATTCCTGAGGGGAACCTCAGGGGGATTGGCAGTGTCCCGTTACATCCATAAGAGGAATCTTATGGTTTTCTGTGGTCAGACACTCCCAGCATTGTTCCAAAATATGTGTTTTTCCCCACCCAGGGACCTCAGGGCCTAACCTTTCCCCCTTTGCCTAATTTATCCTGTCTTTCCCCTATCATAATCTGAGTTACAATTTACTTTTGATAAAATGGAAATCCAGATAAACCTGAAGATTTTGATTTATTATTTTCTTTTGGCATGAAAAAAATCATTTCCCCAGTGATAGGTTGGGTGTTTTGTGGGGTGTGTAGAGCATGTGTGTTTGTGTGTGGGGGTAATATTTTGTCATGGACAAAATATAGTTTTATGCTGCTGTGTGTTATTCTAAAACAGAATAGTGACCTAAACACCATCAATTCGGACATGTAGTTTTGTACTTAAAATAGTACTGAGCTGTTAATCAGCAATTGCATATTCTGGTTCTCTCTGCTAAAATCAAGAGACCAAGAAATGCACCATGCACTCAAGATCACCTCAATACTTGTTAAAGTGTGAGATTTCAGATGTTCTGAGTTAACTGAACAACATTAAGGCAACTTAATTGCCAATATAACAAGTTTAATGGTTTTCAGTAGAAAAATCTATAATAGAAGTAAATGATTGTGATTTAAATTAAAACCTCAGATGTTGTTCAGCTTCAGTATTTGTCTTGTATAATAATAGAGGCTATTATTTCTTTGATACTAACTAACACTTGGAGGGCTTCGTATATTCATTGGAGTACTTTGTGTCTGCTTCAGAGTGTTTTATACTATAAATTTATCTTCTTGAGTAGATCACAAGTAACCGCGGGAAAGGGACTTATCTATTTCTTTTACTTTTCGCAAAGAAACAGCACATAGAGCTCAAGAGCTTTATATTTGCATAGGTGGGTTGATTTGTTTTGGGGACAATTTGGAATTCTGTTATTCTGAATAATTAATCTAGCTACTGGCTATTTCAAAATGTGCCCTTTTTAAAATTTAGGCCTGCAATCAAAATTGAAACTGCTGAACGTCTATTCTCATGTGCTTTTATGTTGTTAATCCATTGCACACTTTGCTACATTTTGTGTCACAGAAACCCACGAAATAACATCAAAATAATGAGAAACAGACATGCTTTAAATAATAAATGGAACCAATAGATAATTTCTATTATACATTGACAGTTTCTTAATATAGGTATTTTTTGACCAAAAGAACAGGTATCAAGGTATTGCAATCTATTGGTTTGGTTAAAAGATAACATTCTTTTAGCATTAACAAATATTGTATAATTGGATTAAGTAGTTCTGGTAGTTGATAAGACCATCTGTGGTACTAGAAATAGAACCTGAAAAACAGGACCAGTGGTCAAAATTTGCTTCTAAGTAGTTGTTAAAGTTGTTAAAAAAAACAGAAAAATACAAACAACAAAAACCTTCCTAGGCCTCAACTTTTGTTTAAAAATAATGCTTTTGAGTGAGGTTTGGCTTTAAGATTTATATCTCTAATGCTATTTGAGGTTAAAAACATAATAGTAATGATGTCACCATTCTTAAAATAATCATCCTTTGGAATTTTATGATTTGTTTTCTACACAAGTTAGCATTTTCTGTCTTCTTTGCTTGCAACCTAAAGTGTAAAAAGTAAGAACAATGTTATAAACATAAAACTGTAACCACTGTGTATGTTAAATTTTACATTTTTTTCCTTAAAGTATAATAGCCAAGAATGTGTCTGTTTCACTGCAAGTGAATTGGTCTTACCTTGTTTTCCTTGTGCTATTTACAAAATTGGAAGAGTTTAAACTTGTGATTTTATCTTGTCACCAATGTTTCATTTGCTCAGATTTTTAAAATACTTTTATTGAGGTATAATTTGATATACAAAAAAAATTGCACATGGTTAATGAATACAGTTTGATGAATTTGGACATTTGCATATATCCATGAAATCATCACCATAATCAAGACAATAAACATACTTATCACCGTATTTATTTATCTCTAAATGTCTCTTTGTGTCCCTTATTGTATGTGTGTTTGAGATACAGAGCATTTAACATGAGATTTAACCCCTTAAATTTTTAGTGCACAGTACCACGTTGTTAGCTACAGACACATGCATAGCAGATCTCTGGAACATATTTAAATTGTGTAACTGAAATTTTATATCCATGAATGCAACTCTCCATTGCCCCTTGTCCCAATCACTGGCAACCACCATTCTATTCTCTAATTCTATGAATGTGACTATATTAGATAGCTCATAAAAGTGAAATCATGTAGTATTTGTCCTTCTGAGACAGGCTTGTTTCACTTAGCATAATGTCCTCCAAATTGATCCATGTTTCTGAAATGAGATAATTTTCCTATTTTTTAGGCTAAATAATATTCCACTGTATGTATATACCACATTTTCTTTATCCATTCATCTGTTGGTGGATGTTTAGGTTGTTTCCACATCTTCGTTGTTGTGAACAATGCTCAGTGAATAAGGGAGTGAGCTACCTTCAATTCTTTAGGATACATACCTAGTAGTGGGATTGCTGGATCATACAGCAGTTCTATCCGTAATTTTTTGAGGAAACTCCACACTATTTTCCATAATGACTGCACCATTTTATATTCTCACCAATGACATACAAGTATTCAAATTTCTGTACATCCTTACTAACATCTGTTATCTTTCTTTTTTTGATAATAGCCATTCTAATAGGTGTGCGATGGTATCTCATTATAGTTTTGATTTGCATTTCCCTGAGGTTGAATGTCTTTTCATATACTTGGCAGCCATTTGTTTGACTTTTTTTTGGAGAAATATCTCTCCATGTCTGTAGCCCATTTTTTACTTAGGATTTTGGATTTTCTTTTCTTGCTATTGCATTGTAGGTGTTTCTTATATTGTAAGTATTAAGCCTTTATCAGATAAATGGTTTGCCAACATTTTCTCCCATTATGTGGGTTGCCTTTTCATTCTGTTGCTTGTTTATTGTGCAAAAGTTTTTAGTTAAGTCTTATATTTAAATCTTTGATCTATTCTGAGTGGATTTTTGTGTATAATGTAAGTCAAGGGTCCAACTCCATTTGTTTGCATCCTTGAATTCTTCACCATTTGTTGAAGAAATTGTTTTGTCCCCACTATGTGTTCTTGACATGCTTATCAAAGATGAATTGATCATATATTTTTAAATTATTGTAGTGTTGTGATATATTTTAAAATCAGGAAAGTGAATGCTTCTAGTTTTGGTCTTCTTTCTTAAAATTGCTTTGGCTATTCTTGTTCTTTGGGGATTCCATATAAATTTTAGGAGTTTTTTCTATATTAATCAGGAGTAAAAAACAAAACAAAACAAAACATTTGATTTTGATGGAAAGTCTTCCATCAAAGACTTGATTGGAAGTCTTCTAATCCATGAACATAGGGTGCCTTTGAATATATTTGTATATTTATTTTTAATATGTAGTTTGAAGTGTTTGGTGTACAAATATCTTTAGTTAAGTTTATTCCTAAGTATCTTATTCTTTTAAAACCTATCAAGACTGAATCATGAAGAAAGATTGAATTAGTAATCAAAACCTCCATCTAAACTGCTGGTTAGTATTACAGGAAATGGGGGAAATCAATGTTTTTTAAAGGGTAGGTATTTTATGTTACTATAAGTAACTGACATTGGTTCATAAAGAAGCATGATTTGTTATAGGTGTTATTTATAACAAACTGAAGTAAAACAGGATACCTCACTACTAATGCCAGGGTCTTGTTTACCTGTTTTGATATTAAACAATGGAGCCAACACTTTTGACTACCAAAAAAAAAAAAAAAAAAGTCCTTATAAATGTCTCATATTTAAAAACTTTTTTTTTGTTTAACAGTACTGTAAAGTGAACATTCTTTTCCCTTAAGTCAAAGTGAGAAATTTGGAGCTTAAAATGCTTATAATTGCTAAAATGTGTGATTTATAAAGTGGCACATTTGGGATTCATTCCAGCCTCCTGATTACCAGTCTAGTGCTCTTGCCCCTAACATGCACACAGCCTTCCTAAGTGGATTCTAACCACTCTCATCACCTTCCTGCTGCAACTGTTCCCAACAGATCGATGAAGTACATTTTGTAAAACTATAAAATTGCAAATGCTCACAGTCTTTTACCTGTCCACATTTTAAAAACTTTCTCAGTTCTAAGCTATCTAGGTAAGATTAGGCAAATAACAAGTTGTGATTTAACAGGGGAATCTGGAAACTAAAGGCCATTTAATGCTCCACACTTTTATCTCTGTCATGACAGCCATAAAGACAAACACACACACACACACACACACACACACACACACACATTTGTGTATGTGATTTTTGTACCGTATTAATTTTTAAAACCATATATTGTGACAATCGGTATGCTAGGTTTTAAATTTGGAATATAGATAATGTTAACCATAGGCTATTTGTTTTATAGCACTGTAGGGATTATCAGCATTAGCATTATTACTGATATTATTTTAGTACATACAGTGTGCCAGGTACTATACTAAATATTGCACATACATTATCCTTCCTCAATTCTCATACAAATGCTTTAAAATCACTAAAACAGATATGATAAAGGGTTAGTATCCAAAATATATAAAGAGCTTATACAACCCAACACCCCAAAACCAAATAATCCAATTACATGGGCAGAAGACATAAACAGACATTTCTCCAAAGAAGATAGTCACCAGACATATGACAAGGTGCTCAACATCACTCGTCATCCATAAAATGTATATGAAAACCACAATGAAATACCACCTCACACCTATCAAAAAGGCTGAAATTAGGGGCACCTGGGTGTCTCAGTCAGTTGAGCATCCAACTTCGGCTCAGGTCATGATCTCATGGTTCATGAGTTCGAACCCCGCCTGCACTCTGTGCTAACAGCTCAAACCCTGGAGCCTGATTCAGATTCTGTGTCTCTCTCTCTTTCTGCCCCTCCCTGCTTGTGCTCTCTCTCTCTCAACAAATAAATAAACATTTAAAAAAGAGAGAGAGGCTAAAATCAGAAACTCGGGAAACAACAAATGTTAGTATGTGGAGAAAAAGAAACACTGGTGCACTGTTAATGGGAAGAAAAACTGGTACGGCCAATGTGGAAAACAGTATGGAGGTTCCTCAAAGAATTAAAATTAGAATTATCATGTGATCCAGTAATTCCACTACTAGATATTTAACCAAAGATTATGAAAACATGTTTATTGCAGCATTATTTACAATAGCCAAATAATAGAAGCAATCCAAGTGTCCATTGATAGATGAATAAATGAAGAAGACTGGTATGAGTAATGTCATATTACTCAGTCATTAAAAAGAGTGAAATCTTTCCATTTGTAACAATATGGATTGACCAAAAACAATCATAACTAGTTATGCAGAGTACAAGAGCAGCTGCAAATACAGAAACCAGACAGCCTCTAGGGGCCTGACTGATCCCGATACTGAGTCTCCCAAATGACAAGTAGGGCATTCAGCAGTCAATACCAGTGTCATGGTATACCTTTTGAGGGGGCTGATCAGAAGAAAACAATATATTGATACATGAAAATAATTCTTGGAATTGACTAAACTATTTATGTATGAATTGTTTCTTTGCGACAGCTTATAGCACATATTCTTTCCCCAGTTTCCTCAGTCTATTAATTTCCCGAATAAATAATTTGCATTGGCTAACTCTGGAATTAACTATATCTCAAAAAAAAATTACAATAGTTATAAACAAAGCAGGATTCTTTTTCCCCATCAGATACTATGCTTGAGTATAAATGAGTGATTCAAAAAAATCTTAAGAAGTATCTGTGGAAACAATAACTTTAAAAAAGATTCTAAACAACCCTAAGAAGAGAAAATACCTTGAAGGAAACTACCACAGGAAACATGACTTTACATATATTTACTTTTTGCTCTCAAGAAAAGATGGAATTTGTAAAATAAGAGATAAAAGATGGTAAAGTAAAACTTTCAGGTGAAACACTCACTAAGATAGCTATTATCAAAAGAATGGAAAATAACAGGTATCGGCCAGTATGCAGGAAAATAGGAACCCCTGTGTACTGCTAGTGGAAATGTAAAATGGTTCTGCTGCTATCAAAATTAGTTTGGTGATTCCTCAAAAAGTTAAATGTAGAATTACCATATGATTCCAGCAAATCTATTTCTAGCAATACAGCCCAAGGCATTGAAAACAGCAGCTCAAAGAAATGCTTGTTCCTTGATGTTCACAGCACCACTATTCACAATCCAAAATGTCAATGTGGAAACAATCCACATGTCAATGAATGGGTGGACAGAGAATGGAATATTGTTCAGTTATAAAACAAATTAAGTACCATTTCATGCTAAAACATGGATGAACCAGAAAACATTCTGCTAAGTAAAAGAGGCAAGACACAAAAAGTTACATATTGTATGATTCCATTCATGTGAAAAACATCCAGAATATGTAAATACATATAGACAGAAAGCAAACTGGTAGCATCAGAAAACAGGGGGAGGTATAAATAAGGAGGAATTGTTTAATCGATATGAGGCTTTATTTTGTCATGATGGTAATGTTTTGAAACTATTTAGAGGTTGTAGGTGCACAGCATTGTGGATGAACTACATGTTTGTGTATGCGCGTGTTTTGCTAATTGAAATATAAATGACATCTAGTTCTGTATAAATTTAATGTGTACAACTTGTTGATTTAATACATATATATGTTGCTGTGTGATTACCAGCATAGCATGACTGGCTAACACCTCTATCACATCATGTAATTATCATGTCTTTTTTTGTGGTAAGAAAAATTAAGATCTAGTTTCTTAGCAACTTTGAAGATAATAGGTTAGTTTTAATTTGGTTTTATTCAACCCATAAACCTAAACTTTTTGTTTTTGGTGTAGAGGGGTCTGATGATTTAATAAAAATGAATTCTAATGATATAGATAAAACTTAGTGTTTTTCAATTTAGATTTCTTAAAAGCTCATTTCCAATTCTTCCTTCAATAAAGAACAAGAAGGGATTTAAGTGTTCAATTCCATAATCAACTGACAAACAACAATCTACCTGACACATTTAAGAAAGGGATGAATCTCAACATAGTACAAAGATGCTAAAATTAGCTTATTTGTGAGTAATTGTTTAACATCTTGTAAATACAAATGCAATTACTAATTATGCTTGACCTTTCTGATTATTGGCTTTGAATAAGGACATCCAATCTTCTATTAGAGAAAAACGTTCTTCATATTGGATTATAGGTGACATTTTAAAATTATAATGTTAGAATCCTTATACTAATGATAAATGCCTATTTTGAAGGAAAAAATAAACCCATGGTAGACAAAAATGTGAAGAATAAAGTATCACTTTATTTTTCTAATATTTTTAATGTTATTTATTTTTGAGAGAGAGAGAGTGACATAGCGTGAGCAGGGGAAGGGAATAGAGAAAGGGAGACACAGAATCTGAAGCAGGCTCCAGGCTCTGAGCTGTCAGCACAAGCTGATGTGGGGCTTGGACTCGAGAACTTCTAGGTCATAACCTGAGCAGAAGTGGGATGCTTAACTGAGTGAGCCATCCAGGAGCCCCAACAATAAAGTATCATTTTAAATTTCACTATCAAGAATGTTAGCTTTTGGGAAATATGATTTCAGATACTATGGTATGAGAATTACAAGAATAAGTAACATAGACTAGTAAGAATAACACAACTAACTAATTATAGTCTAAGAATCATCCAAAATGGGTTTCTTGGAAGACCTTAGAGCATATACATACCCATTGTCATTACTGATATGACAAAATTGGTATTTTTAATTCATTATCTTCATTATTTTCAATTTGTATATATTAATATATAAAATTATACTTGATTTCTAGAGTTTAACAGCCTTAGTGATACGCTGGCAAACCATCTAGTCTCCTCTTACATAAATTCAGAGTTTGGGAATTATTTCTCTATTATTTCATTCCAAGTATGAATTATATTTTTTAGGGATCCATGATGTCTTGAAATTAGTGCTTTTTGCTGCTATTTGGGTCAAAATTACCCAGAATACTTGGAGCAACACACAACCTCAAAATCTCAGTGATTTCACTTTTTCCTTATACTACTTAAATATATTTGTAATTTATACTTATATATACTTACAGATCAAGGATGACCCTAGAATTCTGCCTAACATTGTCATTATCCTTTCTCTGGTATCCAGGATCAGGTATCCAGAAGTCAGTATCTGATGTGTTGTGTTTAGCCATGGAAGAAGGAAAAAAAAGTCTTCTGGAGACCTACACACTGGCCATTAAGTGTTCATTCTACACATGGACCATATTATTTTCACTCACAACTCATTGGCCAGAAGGAGTTCCATGGCCTCATCTGGGCGCAAGTAGTGAGGAAGTATGATCTTACTCTAAATCTAAAGGGAGAATTGGAATACTCAAGAGTCCAGGAATATTGATAACCACATGTGCCTCTCTTTCCTCACTGGCCTCAGCTATGCTGCACTTCACCTTGCTTGATTCCTTAACACTTACTGCTTTTGCTGGTCATCTGAGGCTGTCCATAGATACACCTGTCTAGACATACTTGTCATCCATCATGGCCCTACTCCCTACATGCCACATTGAACTTGGGTTTCTTTTGAGATGGATAGTCTTTATGCTACACTGCAGGAAGTCCAGCAACTATTCCTCCCATTCTGGAATTCTTTAGACCTTTCTGTAAGGTTTATTTTCCATTTTCCCTCTAGAATTCCAACCCAAAATGAATGTATAGTGTTGGATTTTTTTCAGAGATGCTTTTAACTGTTGCCCTATTGCACTGGTTAAGATTTCCGTAAAAATACTGAATGATGGTGATGGAGTGAATATACTTGACTTCTTATTGGTATCAGGGGAAAACATTCAGTCTTCCACCATAAAGTGTGTTGTTCACTAAGGTTATTTTAGTGTGTCTTCATCGGATTGAGTGATCTTAGCTTTTGAATGGGCTCTAGAAAAGTATGGCTTTTACAGATTGTGTTTTTTTTATTTCCCTTGGTGATTGGTAGGAGTGATGCCCTTCTTAGCTTTCTATGTACTTAACAGAAAGTAGAAATCTAAGGCTATCTTCCTAAGTTCAGCACATTGTTGTCTTTCCTCTCAAATATATTGAATATTTGTAGACTATACTGCAATTTATTTTTAAAAATATCTTATAAATTTTTTAAACTGTGAAAGTTGTAGAAGTTGCTATTAAATCTTCTTCAGATTTCAAACTAGAACTTATCTTGAATTTACAGGGCAAAAATAAATTTTAGAGACTTTATTTCCAAAGAAGTAGAATCAATTCCAAACTATTTTTCTTTAATAGGAGGCTATCAGTTGGACACAGGATATAAAACAAGAAGTGTTTAAAAATAATTTACTTTCAGTAGTGTATTTACCACAAACTTTTTGATAGTGCAAAACAAAAACAAAAACATAAAATCACCCAAAACAAAACCCATCTTTGGAGTCCTGAATTAGGAGCAAGTGAAACATTAATTAGCTTCTTTAAACTCTTTCCACTTCCTTTTTTGCTACATGAACATTACTTCTGTTTGGTAATGTCAGTTAACATTTTAGGCTGACCTGCTATTTTTTTGTTGTTGTTGAAACTTGAAGCCTTCTCTTAATTTGGAGATTAATTTTTTTTCAAAGTTTCCTCTAATAGTGAATTTACATTTTAGTAAACAACATTCTTGTATGTTCTTTATTTTGGTATACGTGAACTGGAAAATGAGCTTTGTCTATCATTTCTCTGGATAAATCAATGGTTAACTGAGCAAAAGTTGAGTACCATATATCAGGCTTATTTATATAAATCCAAGCAGTCCAGCTTCAGAGACTACAGTCTTTATTTTTATTTTCTATAAATATTTTAAATTGTATTTATTTTGAAATAGAGAGAGAGAGAGAGAGAGAGAGAGAGAGAGAGAGAGAGAGAGAACAAGCAGGGGAGGGGCAGAGAGAGAGAGGGAGAAAGAGAATCCCAAGCAGGCTATGCAGAGACAAACGTGGGTCTCAATCCCACGAACTGTGAAATCATGACCTGAGCCAAAATCAAGAGTCAGACACTTAACAGATTGAGTCTACAGTCTTGATCATCACGCTATCAAACCTCTCTTAGGGTTTGTCACATCATATAGGTTAATGGTATTCATTCATTTTTAAAATTTGTTTTAATTTTGATTTGTTGTCTTTAGCCATGGTGTCTTTTTCAAATAAATAAATGTTTATAGATAAAAACATGTGTAGCTC
This sequence comes from Cryptoprocta ferox, assembly GCA_028646485.1. Classification (NCBI taxonomy): domain Eukaryota; kingdom Metazoa; phylum Chordata; class Mammalia; order Carnivora; family Eupleridae; genus Cryptoprocta; species Cryptoprocta ferox. The sequence continues at coordinate 43,227,145 of CM053562.1, forward strand.
TTGTATTTGAAGTAGGGCAAAAACCCTGGTATCTGGGGACACGTGTTTCTCTTGCCCCTATCCTCCCTTGTCATTGTACAGCTTATGAAAAGGATAAGCAAAATGCCTCTTTGGGTCATATTTTAAAAATATCAATCCAGGTGAAAATTATTTTTTGAAAACAAATTGAAATAATATCTTAGAGACATAAACATTGCTTTCCATATATATATATATATATATATATATATATATATCTTAAAATATATAGCAAAATACACAATTCCATGTTTGTTGTCCCCCCACCATATGTTAGGTCTTAGGAATATATGAACATTGGCATGTTCACCAGGAAGTCTCTATTTCCAATAGTCAATTCTTAGTATAATGATGACTGGTTATAAAAGAGCATAGTATGCCTTTTCCAACATCAGATGTTTAGGCTTCCATCTTTGAAAACTTACCCAGATTTCTGCTGAGTGCAAGTTTTCAATCACCCCTAAGAGGCTCCTCTGATTAACTTGTGCAGTAAACTCAAGACTGATGAGAGAATAAATCTGATTACTATTTAAGGAAAACAAGAAAATGAAGCTAAATAGAATAATGAAATCTTTGGGACACACAGCCATGTGTTCTTTCTAACACTGCTGGACCTGTATCCATTCCACTCCCATCTTCTTGGACTATCACTAAAAGATAAATATAATTGTACTGCTGGGAAATGTTCCCAAAGGACCACATACCCCTCCCTCTACATCCAATATCAAGCCAAGAATAAACACAGTAAATGCCACATTTCGCTAAAACTGTATTGGGAAATGGTAGCAAATGTAGTTTCCTTGACTACCTCTCAGGTTTGTGATACATCGTTAGTGTTAGGTAGTGTGTAATAACAAGTACTCTTCCCTGAAGCAATATTGCGCTAGCCAGCACACTTGAAATCAGCCTTGGTCTTGTGTCAGTGGTCAATACCACGTGAGTAGAATTAAGCTCTGTTACTTCTGGGTGGAAGTTTCTACAGCCTGCATGGCCACCCACATGCTCTCTTTCCCCCTTCAAAGTTTCTAGTGATGTCCAGAGAGAGGATAAGTCCTGAGGAAGGACAAAAAATGGAGGGAAATTGTGAAGACCATGAACAGGAGTGAGAAACAAGCTTTCTGATGATGTATCACTGAGATTTGAGAATTGTTTTTACTAAAGTATAAACAAGCTCACCCAAATGGTATAGGAATATGATCTTATTTTATGAACAAAGAAACACTGGCTTTAAACTCTAGCCAAACAAGATTCTCTCAATGACCACTAGAGGATACTGCTTCTCTTCAATCCAGAAGTTTCCAATCTTGATTTACAAAACTCCAGAGTTCTCTAGAGGCTAAATCAGGTGGAGATGGGGGGGGGGGGTTAACTTGTGAGGTTCAGGAAAAGTGGATTTCAAGTCCATTTCAATCATTTTGTTGCCTGGATCAGCCACTTAATACATTGAGATCCCGTGTAAGATTTTTAAAAATATTTTAAAAATTTTATTTATTTTGAGAGAAAAAGAGAGCACAAGTGGAGGAGTTGCGGGGGGGGGGGTAGGGAGAGAACCCCAAGCAGACTGCATGCTGTCAGCACAGAGCCTGATGCAGGGCTCGCACCCACAAACCATGAGATCATAACCTGAGCCAAAATCCAGAGTCAGATGTTTAACTTACTGAGCCACCTAGGTGCCCCAAGATTTTAAATAACCAAATTTGGCTCCTCTCAATTTATTATAATATGCCCTGTCTAAAAGAAGACTATGCAAACAGGAAGGGAATGGTAAGCAGAGGACCTTTAGAAAAGTAAAACTCAAAGACTAAAAGTGTTTAATTGTGTCTGCAGTCTTGTCCATTAGGAGAGCCCCGTACAGCAGACACAGACACCTCTGGTCACAAGTGTTAATTGCTACCATTTACTCCACTTTAAGTTCTTCGTGCTTTCCAGGAAGATTTTTCTCATGGGAGTACCTGTCCTGATTAAGGGAAATGGATGTTGGATGTTACACTCTCCTTGAGTGTTACATTTCTCTTCTTACATTACTGATTTGTCATTTCACATTTCTCTTTACACATTAATGATTTGTCATTTGGTCAGCATGTCAGTCTCCTGTGAATTTGGCTAATGTGAGCCATTTCCACCAGGGTCTCACTCCTTCAAGCACGTGCAAACACTGCAAACAGATCCTAGAATGTAACCATTTCTCAATCTGCAGCCCTGAGGCCCTGCTTGGGCAGGGAGCCAGATTACTCATATGACAGGCATCATTTCAACCTCACTGATCTGTACCTTTAACATAAGGCTGTTTTGTTTATTCTTTTGTGAGCATTTTATCTACTTTTAGCACAGTGAAAAGAATTGAGAAGCTTACTAGCTCTGCTCTCACCAGAATATAAATTTCATCAGAAGAGTAAGTGTTGGACTTTGAGAATATATGCTTTTTTTCAGAGTACTAAGCCACACTTTAGGAGAGATTTATGTTATCTTTGTGCCTTGAACAACTACTGGCACTTTTAAATGTTCCTAACCTTTCAGGAACACTGGCTGCCTACTTTGGAAATTTCGACTGTGCTAAGACTTTTTTATTAAAATTAATATTTTAAGTACTAAAAGTGATGTTATTATTTCCTACAGTGGTACACCTAAATAAACCATAATTGTAACACTTAATGATTCAGAAAACAAGCCATAAAAAAGATACATAAATACCAGCACACATTATGAGATGGGACTCTTTTCACAGCAAAATTCTAGCCATGGAGCTGTTTGTAAAAAATACAATAATTATGTGACTACTGTTTCTCTGTCTCCTTCAGGTGAGTTTTCTTGGAAACTCAAATATCCTTCAGCTAAAAACTGCAACCAAATCCTAAATTCAGCTTCTTATAAATTAAAATTTAAGACATCACTTGAAGGTTTTGGAGGATGCAAACTGCAAAAATGACACCTGAAGAACCAAACAACACAAAAGCGTAAATATCCTGTTTTCAATAATCATTTATCATAACTCATTTAAACTGAATTTAAACCTAAGAAATGTGTCCCTGCAATCTCTAAGAAAGAAAAACGCCCACTGGTAAATATGTATTCATAGACTTTGGTTTTTGGTCTTAATTGTCCATTCCTTCTCCTTTTCTCAAAAGCTCCAAATTTGGGACACCTTTGGAATGATATTGCTTTAAATATATCTCCAGCAGGGAATATTTCACTAGTGACAATCATGGTCTTAACTGATAGCTGAGCAGCACTGGATTTTATTTAAAAAATCATGACAACAAGCAATAATAAAATCACTTGTCCTGGACATACAACGTTCTCTCATTTTATCTCCTCTTTTTTTTTTTTTTCCAATTCTCTGTAATACAGTGAAAAGGGTTTTAGTTGGTCCATGTTGTTAATTGGAATGCTTCGGTCAAATTCTTCAAATTTGTTTCTTTTTTTAAAACATTTTGGTTGTTTCTTATAATTTTGAAAACAATCATTTATTAATAGATCTACTTCATTTTTAAGATATGGCATGGTCAAATAAGGTGAAATATATGCCACAAAATTAGGACACACATGCACAGATGCATTCCCAGCTTAACATAACCTGTCAAGGAGGTAGCTCCCTGAGGAATACATATAATCATAATAAGTTTAAATCTTTTTTTAAAACCTAGAAATAATCTGTTTTCTTTCTCCATTGTTTTAAATTCATGTGTATCTCTGTTCTAGGTCATTTGATTTTTCATACTTTGAATCTCAGATTCAGATTTTTTTTTCTGATATTGACTCTTCGATTGACTTTAATTCTATTACTTACACCTCAGCTAGAAAGATAGATTATTTTTTTCTGGTTGAAGGATAGGATTAACCTTGCATATGAAATATGGCATTTTTCAATAGGAGTCTTCAATAGTAGATATGAATTAGAAACAGAACCAGCTCTTCACACACTGCTTGATGAGAATTGTAGTCTGTATCACAATGCACTGTATTCCTCTACATTCAAAAAAGAGCATAAATGATTGCATTTGCAAGTCAATGAAGAGAGTGACATGTGAAATTCTTTGTTATTAATGTTCTGCTGGATGGTCATTTACTTTAAAGAAGAAAAGTTTTAGAAAATTGAAACAGTAAAAATGCAATTCAGGAGAATGAGTATTTCATATAAAAGTTGCTCAGGAATATATTTATTAGAAGAGCCTAGGGATGCAGTAAAAAAGGTCCACTCCTCCTGATACAGAGAAAAATCAAATACTTTAAACTATGTGCAAAGAAATAGTTTTCCTTGTACATAAAATGATCTTTTAGTTTCATCATGCTGTCTTTAGCAGCTTTAATGTTTAGACTTTATTACCCACATGTAGCAAATATAAATTAAACAGGAACTGGCCACAGAAGGTTGCTCAGTTGTTTCATAAGCATTAATGCAACAACTGATTACAGAATCTCTTGTTCAGAAGGATTAGAGAGGAGGATAAAGCTCCTGTAGTTGGGTGGCAGCAGAGAGAGGAGATAAGGGCTTATATGCCATCCTGAGCTAAGGAAAGGGTGTAGGCATATAGAGCTTCAAAGGAGAGGAAGACAATCCACAGAAAGATAGTAAGAGTAAATATTTGGTAAACAAATGTTTGCCGGGTCATGCATATAAGCCTTTCTGATGTAAAAAATTATCTCTGGCAATAGCTCTCTTCCTGGTACAGGCCCTTGTAGAAGGCAAGATGGAGTCACTCATGTCAAGCAGTGACATAAACAAGCTAAGGACATTGCAGGTAAGACTAAGTATTGCCAAATCTGTCATGAACTGACAACATCCAGAACAGGTAACCAAGAAACCCTTTAAAAAGGGAAGAACTTGGGGGTACCTGGGTGCCTCAGTTGGTTAAGTGTCCAACTCTTGATTTAGTCTCAGGTCATGATTTCACGGTTTATGGGATCAAGTCCTACGTCATGCTCTGGCCTGATATCATGGAACCTGCTTGGTATTCTCTCTCTCCCTCTCTCTGTCCCTCCCCAACTTGAGTGTGCTCGCTCGCTCTTCTTCTCTCTCTCTCCTCCTCAAGGTAAACATTTTTTTTAAAGGGAAGACTTTTGCAGCAAACTGTCAGACTCTCCATATCCTGACCCTCTCATATCTGACCACATCAAAAAGGCAACTACTACTGAATTCTCTGCCTCACTAATCTCTGGTTGCTGCAGTGAGATTCTCCACTGCTTGAACATAATAAATAGCATTTGTCAAGAGCTGACCTGGACTGGACTGAGGCCTCATTTCAGGCACGCACTCATGGGCTGACTTCTTGTTTAGTTTAATTTCTTACTCTTGTTTGTTGTGTAACTTTGTGTTGTCCTTTGCTTTGTGTGATGTGAATGAAGCCAAGTTAGATCCACAATGAAGTGGCATTGGGTTTGGAATCCTGAACCTGCCTTATAATTAGGGTAACCTTGCTTTATGACTGAATAAAGCTACATTTGTGGAAAGATACAACTCATGTGTGAGCCTTTATAGCATGCTCACACCAGCCCCCTGTCTACTTTCAGGTTGTTAAGAAGGGGGTAAAAAAACTCTTCTTGAGTCTGTAGGGCCTTGATTGTCTTCAGCTCAAAATGGCTTGTCCAAGTGGCACATTCTGGATGGCCTGTCCTGAATCCTGTCATAATGATAAATTAATATAACTGAAGTAAAAAAATATATATATATATAATAAAAGAAATAATTAAAGAAATCTTAAAATCTTTAACATAGAAATTTAGGAATATATGTTCCTTCCTATGCCTTCATTTTGTCTGCACAACAATATAATTTTATATATATAACCCTGCAATGTTGAGTTTTTTCCTAGGTAGTGTATATTTTTATTGCTATTATGAATAGGATTTATGTCCATTATATTTCTAACTTGTCAACTTGCTATATATAGAAAATAATTTATTCTATTGTTAAGGATTTTTAAATTAATGTACAATGAATTATTTTATTAATTCTAAGGGTTCTCATGTAATTCTCCTGGATTTTATAGGTAAATAATCATTTCTTCTGTAGAAAAAATAATTTCTGTTCTTATTTTCAATATTTATAAGATTATTTTCTTTTGTAACTGAATTGTTTTTGAAATACCAAAGCAATTTTGAACAAGCCTTTATTACCATTTTGTTACTCAGTTTCACTTTCAATATTTATATGGTATTTGATTTTCTTTACAACTGAATTGTTGGGACATAAAAGCTAATTTAAACAAAAATGGTGATTTTCACCATCAATGTCTTATTTTTCAACTGCCAGCTTTGTGTATGATTTAGGCTTTAGTTATGGGACAAATATTCTTTGTCATATTCTAAAATTTTCCTTTTATTCATAGTTTATATGCTTTTTCTTTGCAATTTGTATGAGTTTCCCATTAGCAGTCTGATGTGGTTAACTGAAAACAACTCTAAGATGGAAATTACACATTTTTAATAGAAAAGATTCTAAAAATCATGGAGATTATTACATAAAGTAGATGATTATACAACATGTTCCCAACCATGTGTAGGATTTATGAGTTTCCCTAAGTTGACTACAGGGATAGAGAGTATATTTGTTTCTTACAACCTTATCTTACAGCAAGACACATTTATCTTACCTTCTCGGTAGGTCAGGGGCCCAAGCATGGAATAGTTGGATCTGCTCAAGGTGTTTGTTGGATACAGATCGTGGGACTCTTGGTCTTCTAAGCTCAATACTTGTTGGAAGAATTTATGTCCATGTAGTTATAGAATTGAGACTCCCATTTCTCTGTTGTTCAGAGACCATTCTCAGTAATAAGAGGCTGCCTGCGGTTGACCTGTGGCTCCCATACGCGTTCTGAATATGAATGTTTGCTTTCTTCTTGACTAGACAAAATATGCTTCTCTGATTTACTCTTCTGTGACTGGTTGTAGAAAACTTTCTAGTTTTAAAGGAATCATGTGATTAGGTCTGGCCCATCTGGATAATCTCCCTATTTTAATGTCAACTAATTGTGAACCTTGATTACATATGCAAAATCCCTTTATGCCAATACTTAGATAAATGATTAATTGAATGCCTAGAAGAAGGTGTGTGAACACAAAAAGCTGGGGATTTTAGAGTATCACCCTAGAACTCTGTCAATCACACAATGCATTGTAGGATACCATATCCACTGAATGAGGATCCTGTCATGGATGAGATGCTCCCTTTATCATTCTTACGAGAGTTTTATGTATTTCCTTGCCTTGTAAGGAGTCACTCAATGGAGTACTTTTTAAGATTAACATATCTGGCTTTTTCTCACATTTGGTCTGTAAGATACACTCGCCTATCTTTCCTGCTATTTATTGTTAATGATATTAGTATGTATCTCTTGTTTATGGTGGGTTTTTTTTGCCAGATTACTGTTAAAATGTGCTTTTTTCCCCTTTATTATCATACTCTCTTTTTTTGAAATTGAGTCACTAAATTCAACACTCAAGAGGAGATGAATTTTTGCCAGATTACTGTTAAAATGTGCTTTTTTCCCCTTTATTATCATACTCTCTTTTTTTGAAATTGAGTCACTAAATTCCACACTCAAGACGAGATGAATTAAACTCTAGGGGCGCCTGGGTGACTCAGTCAGCAAGGTGTCCGACTTCAGCTCAGGTCGTGATCTCGCAGTCTGTGGGTTCGAGCCCCGCATGGGGTTCTGTGCTGACAGCTCAAAGCCTGGAGCCTGTTTCAGATTCTATCTCCCACTCTCTCTCTGCCCCTCCCCCACTCGTTCTCTGTCTCTCTCTGTCTCAAAAAAAAAAAATAACCCCCCCCCCAAAATTTAAACTCTACCAGAGGATGGGTTAGAAAGTGTATCTACATGTATTATTTGTAATTTTTCTGTACAGATGATTTGTCCTCTGTTCCTATTTAGTTATTTAATTCAATATGGACTCATAAGTGTTTATTTCATTCTTTGTGTTATAATCCATTATTTAAATATTTATTTTGTTGCTTAAGTTGTTCTAATTTTGGCAGTTGGGAGCTCATTCAGGTTGGCTTCTGGGCAGAACTGGCCTCTTGGGCTTAAGAACTCTGTAGTTGAACCTGACCACATATTCAGAAGGTCTTCTTTAAATTTCTTAATAATTTTATCTTTTGCAATTGGAAGCTGATTGGACAATGAGGCATGTGCTAGGGGTGTTGAGACGCGACTCAAGTACATTCCCTCTTTCTGCCTTCTCTTTCTTGGGATATACTCTCCATGCCCTATTTTCACATTCTTTGAACTGTGGGCATGATCTGGCTTTCTTTTTCATCTGGGGGCCTGCTCCGAGGGTGATAACCTGGGTCCCAATTGGCATGAGAAGGTCTGCATTCACTCATCACTCTCTGCCCAGCAGGGACCTACGTCCTAAGAAAGGGGGAGTTGAAGTTGTGTGCCTGTGCCCTGGAGTGTGTCAGTGGGACATGGGATAGCTATCCCCCTCTGAGCTGGTAGCACCACATGTCTGATAGGCAGGCAGGGCTGAGACTGTATCCTGGGTACAAATGTACTCTTAGAAATGTCAATATCTCTAACAAAAGGGTAACTTCTACTCAGTTTTCAGAGCTTCCTTTGTGTCTGTAGTTTCTTAAAAGGAGCCAGCCTAAAATAATCGGTATGCTAAAGAGGAACATCTTGGTGTGGCAAAATATGCTTCCCTTCACTCCTCATAACTGGCCTCCTTCTCCCACTCCTGATATCTTTTGTCTTTAGCTGGAGAGGATTTTAAGATGGAGGTTTGAGCCATTTCAGGGAGTTCTCCTGGGTATCTCCAATGAACACAGGAGGTCTACATGTTATTAAACTTTTGCTTTTCTCTTATTCATCTGTCATATCAATTTAATTATTGGACCAGCTGAAGAACCTAAAAGGTTTTTTTTTTTTTTTTTTACAATATGGTAACTTCTACTTGTTTTTCAGAGCTTCTCTCATGCTGCTGTTTTTAAAAAGATAATTAGTCTAAAATAATCCTTATGCCAAAAAGGCATATTTTAGGGTGACAAATTCTGCTCCCCTTCAGCAGGATTCTGATTTTAGTCTAAAACTAATGAACTGGCATATCATTTGGTAGTCAATTGGCTGTATGTAATAGAACATCTATTTAGAAGTGCTTAAATAATAGAAGCTTCATTTCTTATACCACATACAATTTCCAGATTAGTAGGTCTAGGAGGTATTCAGGAGTTTCAAATTGTCAAGGCTGAGTCAGCTTTTCTAGGATTCCTTTGATCTCTTCATCACTGTCTTCAGCATCCAGTCATTCTTAAACAATGTACAAACCATGTTAAGACGGGGAAGCACTTGAAGTTTCTCCTATTTTATCAGGAGATTTCTCCTTGGGCCACATGCCAGGATTCTGTCTATATTTTAGCTGAATTGAGGCCGAGAAAATACTTGGCATTTTCAGCCTCTATTGAGGGGGGTAAACACTGAGAAGTAAATAAGAAAAACTGTTGGGGAGTATGGGAAAAAGGTGAGGTATGCATTGGACACACATATTGGCTAGTGTAACAGACCCAGGGCTAGCTCAGTGTACCTGAGCAGCCCGGGGATTCTGGAGCTAGAACCAAGATGTACTACTACATAGTAAAGGGTCTTTTACTTTCTCTCTTTTAATCCATCTTTTATGTCTTATCATGAATTCTTGATTTTTATCCTCAGAGAAGAGAATCCCTTATATGGCTATTTATTTATTTATTTAGTTATTTTGGTTAACATTTATTTATTATTGAGAAACAGAGAGAGACAGAGCATGAGCATGGGAGGGGCAGAGAGAGGGGGAGACACAGAATCTGAAGCAGGCTCCAGGCTCTGAGCTGTCAGAGCAGAGCCCGATGCGGGGCTCTAATCCACAGTGGTGAGATCATGACCTGAGCCGAAGTCGGATGCTCAACCAACTGAGCCACCCAGGCGCCCCTTATATGACTATTAATAGAACCATAAGATTTTTGCTTTCCAAATGCAGTTGAAGTTTTTTTATTTTTCTAAGGTTCCAAATAAGAATTCCATAGAAGACCTTTAAAAGTCCCTGATGGGATGATGTTTGCATAACTCCTAGCATTCATTTGTGCCAGAATAGGGTATTGGGATTGACTAGGCCTGTTACATGCTCACCACTGTGGGTTAGCAGGGAGGGGAAACTGGGGTAGAGAAGGGTAGAGAAGTAAGGGAATAAAATTCACAACTTTATCAGATGTATTGACAAAGTTGAGGATGTTTTCTCAAAAGGATTTTTTCCTAATACACTTATTGATTCTATTTTGTGAATTTCAGTTGTTAGATTTTTTTTAACGTTAGATTTTTAGGTTCATTACATTCCTTTTATCTCAATCAGCATTCTCTTTATTTGTTTTATTTCTATTCTGGTTCATTTCATGTTTCAGTTGTCTTTCATATCAGCTTATTTCACAGAGTACATAAAAAAAGAGATTTCTAGGGGAATGCAATGCAGGAGTATAATAAAATTGCATTCAGCTTTCTCTCTCGTTTATAATCCATATCCTTCTCATTATGTTTTGAGTAAAAAGTTCTCTATTACTTCATGTTTCAAACTGCTTTCACTGGTCCTATAATAGTGTTTTTGATTTGCATTTCCTCTTTTAAATGAGGAGAGTTCTGACCCTAACAGATTTGGTGATTATTCTCATCTCTGCATAATAGCATTTAAAATCTACTTCAGATTGAAATCATTAGTAAGAAGGCAAGCAGAATAATATTCCTGTGGGGAGAGTAGGTGAGTAACAGTGGTGGGAGACCAGCGCAGGTGTTGGACATCCAGCAAACCCAGGAAGCCTTGATAAAAGGGCTAATGGATGCAGGTGAAGTAGGATACCATGGAAGGAGGCAATCTTGCAGGAGTGTCAGAACCCAAGCAGGTAAGCAAGAGGTGGAGAATGGAGGTGGAGGGCAGGCAGTTGGAGCTGAGTGTGGTGAAGAAGGTAACTGTGTGCATATAGGGGATTGGTTATATAGGAAGGGATCGATTTTAGAAAAAGTATATTAGCAGCAATGGGAGTTAAGTTTCTCACTTTCAGAAAAGGACGCTTAAATATGGAAATGAAGCTAACTTGATGAACACTGTGATGTTTTCAATGTAAATGTAAAAGTTATATATTTATAGAGATAATATCACTCAAATGTATCTCTTTAAAAATTCAACTAACCAGTTAATTTTTTCTTGACCACTCTGTCTAAAATAATAGTACCTCCTTTTCATTTTCTTACAAAATTTCATTTTTTATGATATTGTTGGAGGAAGAGTTTTTAAGGAAGAGAGAATATTAGTTGCAAAAATCTTGAGTAGGAAGCATGCCTGCCCTGTTTGGGTAAAGCCAAGAGGCCAACAGTCTAGAACAAACTGAGAGGAGGAAGAGGAGGGGGAGGGAGAGATGGAGAGGGGAGAAAAGATAAGGTCAGAAATCTGATAAGAGGCTTATCACGGAGGTCCTCATAGACCACGGACAAGACTTTTGAGTTTTATTTTATGGGAAATAAACCATAGCTTTGACCATAATTGTGCTCGTTATGGTCAATATCAATACCTCTGTCTATATCTAAGATACTTATATTTTAAAGTATCATTCCTATTGCTGTGTAGAAAGTAACTGTCTATGGCAAGAAAGGAAATAAGAAAGGCAATTCAAGGTAAGTGATAATAGTGGCTTGGTCTGGAGTTTATAGTGGTGAAATTTTTGAGAGATTAGCCAGCTTTTCTTGGCTGCCTTTTTGTGGAGACCATGAGGAAGAAACGAATCATGGATGACACCAAGTTTTAGGAATTGTGGTTTCACTCACAGGAAATTTGATAGAAAAGCAGGTTTGGAGGCTGAAGTCTAGGTTTTTTGGTATACTTGTTTCTAAATACCTGTTAGAAATCCAAATGAAGAGGACAAATAGGGATTCTGGAATTTATGGAAAAGGTAGGGGTATAAAAGCAGTAGTGACTTGCTTTAAGAAGGTATTAAAGCTTGTGTCAGATTATCTATTAGATAACAATAAATGTAGAAGAAGAATGGTTCTCAGACTGAGTCTTGAGTTAGACTTCTCAGACAGTTAGAGGTCTGAGAGATGGAAAGAAAAAAAGGATATTCAGAAGGGGTTGATATGAAGAAGCAGTGTTAAAAAAATGGGGGAGATAGTGTTTGGGAAATGAGAGGTCTCATTTTATGTATGCTGCCTCATGTCTGTCTACGTTTTGTGTGAGTTTATTTATTTATTTTTTTGTGTGAGTTTAAAATGAGAAAAAATATCTGTATATATATTTTTTTCTTGATCTTTACTGATGCTTAATAAGGTTGTTATTTGCTGAAAGAAATTATCAAGGGAGGGGAGGGTGAGTCCATCACCAAAGGTCAATGATTTAATCCACTATGCCTACATCATGAAGGTTCCATTAAAATCCCAAAAGGACTGGGTTTGGAGAACTTCTGGGTCAGTGAACACCTGGAGATTTGTTAGGAGTGATACACCAGATGAAAGTAGGAGCTCTGTGTCTCTTCCCCCATATCTTGTGTTCTGCCTCTCTTCCATCTGGCTCTTCCTGACTTATGTCATTTTATAGTCTGGTAATCTGCAAATAAAATATTTCTGTGAACCCCTTTAACAAATTAATCATACCCAAGGAGGGCATTGCTAGAATGTCTAACTTTGTAGCCAGTCATCAGAAGCATGGGTCACAAGGTGCAGTTGTACCCAACATCTGAATTGTGTGTAGGGGGGAATCAGCCTTGTGAGACTGAGTCTTTAACCTGTAGGATCTGATGCTCTCTCTGTATAGATAGTGTCAGAATTGGGTTGAATTATAGGCTACCCAGATGGTTTCTGAGAACTGTTTGGAAATTGGGTACCAGAATCATTTTAAAACTTCAAATTTTATTCAAAATAACCACTCCTGGTTTCACTGATAGCTCCTCATTTAATATTGTTTTAATTTTCTTCAACATGTTTACCCCAATCATGGGGTAACCTATGATTCAACCTATAGTATCCTTTCTTTTTTTAATCTAAATTACAATAGGTTAATTATTCACGACTATACTTGAATCTTTTAATCCCATTTGTTTTCAGAAAATGTAAATGTTAATAATGGATGGATTATGACATTAAGAATATACAAAATTTATTATTCAGTCATTTAAACTAGCTTACCAAGGTTATTAATGTTTGCAAAACACATGGCTGATTTATTTTCCTTGTATGAACGTATTATTTTTATCTCCAAAAACTATTTTGAAGTGAATATATGCTAAAATAGTTTGAGTAAAATTGCTATTCTTACTAATCTGGGGAAAAGACCCATATTTATAATAAATATTCTAATTCTAAAAGCCAGAGTCTAGATATTTTATATTTGGAAGTGTTATTTGATAATACCACACTTGGTAAGCACCTACTATCAGCACTTTCAAAAGCATTTAAGTGCACAATGTTATTTAATAGTCATAAAAGCTCAGAAGAGTTTCATTAGAGAGTTTCATTTTGTTAAAAAGACATGTATTGAGACCCTCATCTTGGCTGGACTCTAGGCACTTGTCATATACCAGTGAGCAAAGTAAACATTCCTGCTCATCTACAGGTTGCATTTTAGAAGGACGGTAAGTAAATCAAGGTTTCTGGTAATTAAAACTTTTCCTGGCATCACACAAGAGGTAGAGGCAGAAGCTCTAGTCAGATAGGGTTAAAAGAATGTGTTCCCTTTGTATTATCTGTTTCTAAGACAAACATAATGAATCATAGACTTGAAGAATTAGTTTTCATGGTTGTAATAACTAAGAGTCCTGGGTCTGTCACAATGTAACATTTTCTGATCTGTCACAAATATAAAATGTTAAATTATGCATGTTATTAACTACTCCATATTAATTTTTCCTTTTGTAAAATGATAAAACAGGGCAAGCATTGAGGCGAATATATATGGTTTCTACCAAAGGTAGCAATCACTGTGAATGTCTTTTGAAGATGAATAATATTCAAAGTAGTGCCATTGTAAGTCCCATTCAGTTGATCATTCTAGAAAGATTTCATTATGCTGTATTAATCTGAATATAAAAGCATCCTTCAAATGCTAATAATTAACATGCATAATTTTACTGAAATCACAAGACTGCAAATATTTTCTATTCGTAAATTTTGCTTTTTCATGAGTATGATGCTTCTCCAGCTAATAGGAAAAAAAGTTATATATATTTTAAAATAGTATTATGTTACAGAAAAATCCATTGCATAACAAACCAAAGATTTAATATATTACATTTAAAATTAAAGAACTTTAAATTTAAAAATAAAGAACTTTATGATTTCTGATCATTTAAATGTAGTTTTCTCTTCTAATGACCTGCTCTGTAAACTTTATGTTCATTCCTCCTTAAGATTCATTGTAGAGAGTGGTCTCTTGCAGGGATGCTGCCCCCATTCTTTACATGGTGAATACTGTTAAAGAAATATATATTCTATAGCATTATTAAGGTACAGTAACACAGACTTTATTCAAAGGGAGAACTATTCTGAGAGTGTGTAAAAATGACAGCAATGGAATTTTGCAGTGGGAGAGAGAGATTGAGAGACTGCAGTGGGAGATTCAGATTTAACTCTGAATACAGCATGGCAAGTAGGAATGAATAGCCAAGGAGCAGGACAGGGTTCAGTGGATGGAGAATTACTAAGTGGAATTGCAGAGGAGAAATATAAGGGGTAAGGGAGGATTCTAGCTAAGCTGGCCTAAAAGTGTTCTTACTGAAGGCACACCAGGTGATGAGGCATTACTTAGGGGATGGTGAAAAATGTAGAAACTAATCAGATATGGAAAGTGAGAGCTTCTGGTCACACTGGCTTACCAAGAGTCTGGCTAAAATTGGACAATGCAGAGAGGAACATGAAAGTAGACCTTGTTGACAAGTTCAGAAAAGCCTGACTATAGAGTTTGGCCAAGGAGAGAATGTATGTCAATCCCCTACTCATCTTTCAGGACTCAAATGCCATTTTCTTAATGAGACCCCCTCAGATCCTTTGGATTGTATGATCAAATATATCTCCTCCCCTCAAATATTATTCTCTTATAGTATCTGGTCATTTTCCTTCATTTTTCTTAACTTTAATTACATCTTTATGTGTATATTTATTTAATGCTCGGTATATTGCTTTAAGCTTATTAGCATCATATGTCTACTATATGTGTTTTATTCATCAGGATATAGTTAACACCTAACTCAGATCTGACATTTGGTAAATTACAAACTTTTGTACCAAGTTAAAAAAGATGGGGGATGAATTAAAGAAATTATGCATTTATCTGATATTTAACTAATTTTCTTAATTTGATAGATTATAAATTGCTTTAGCAAGTTCTAACCTTATTCATCTGTATACATGCAGTTTGATTATGTACAATGTAGTTCATGATTTTTGAAGAGAAAGATGTAGCTGATTATTTAAGCAGGCATTATTGCCTAACCAATGTTCATTCCCTTTTTCTTTTTAGTAATATAATCCTCTTGTTAATAATTCAGTCATCCTTTTATCATGTGTCTGGTGGAAAAATGACTCCTACTTTTTGTTCAGATGTAAAGCTTGGTTGACTCTATGGCAAGGATGTTCTGATTTCCTTTGCCAGTGATTGCTTTAGAGGTTAGCATATGATCCATTTCTGGTCAATGAGCTATACAGAGAAGTCTGCCAGTACTTCTGGTAAGATTTTCATTTCTTGTTTAAGGAGAGACCTAGGAAAAATAGTTCCTATTCTGCCTCATATTTATTATGTCTTGATGTAATCTCAGTAATTTCTGTGACTATGAAAGGAGCCAGGCTGAGGGCAAAGCTGTCACCCTGATAACAAATCAGAAGGAGAAATAATCTGGGTCCTTGAGGTCATCATGGTACTACTGAATTAACTCTGAAGACACCATGGCTGTGAATTTCTGTTTAGTGAAAGTCAGTTTGTAAAGGATTTTTCTTATATCTTCAGCCAAAAGTTTTGGAACACATTTTTCAAAATAATAATGTATAACATTCAGGATGTATGAGTGAATACTATTTCAATAAAATATTTAATCTCCATAATTATCAATGTCACTTGGTCAGCAAAGTGATTATCTGACTGTGCATTAGTGCAGAATGAAAGAGACGAGTTTAGTTGGATTGGGGGGAAAACATGCAATTATCCACTGTTTTCCCATTAAAATCTTCATAAATTACTTTATGCCAAACAACTTAATAGCTATGCCACAGCTGGAGCTGAAAACCATCATCTGACACTGTGGGAGTCAAAATGTGTTATGGGATCAAGCTTATGAATTTCTTTCCTTTCAGAGTGACTTAGCTAAAATATTGAAGCTTTAATGAATAATGTTTATAATAATTAGCATGCACATGCCATAGGATGTCTGCTTGATTTTCAAGGCACATGACATTAAGTAAATTGTTTGCAGGGCTCCTGGGTAGTTGCCCAGATGGTTAAGCATCCCAACTCTTGATTTTGGCTTGGGTCATGATCTCACTCTTCTTGAGGTCAAGCCCTGCATTGGGCTCTTGGTGCTGACAGTGTGGAGCCTGCTTAGGATTCTCTCTCTCTCTGCCCCTCCCCTGCTCTCTATCTCTCAAAACAAACATTTAAAGTAAGTTATTTTCGTGTGTTCTTCCGTAGTTTGTTCGCTAGATTTGTGAGATTCTTAGTGACATCATTAACTATATTACATAAACCGTTAATAATAACCCTATTTTATTAATATAAAGTTGTATATAAATGTGATACTATTCTAAGGGCTTTACATATATGAACTTATTTTATCTAACAATTTTATGAAATAAGCACCTTTATTATCTTCCTAGAAATGAACAAATTGATGAACAGATATTCTTAGTTGTGCTGGGTCCCTCAGCTACTAGCCAGTGGAGCTGGACAGTTTGATTCTACTCTTAACCACTGTGTTGGCTCTTTCTTATTAGACAGAAAGCATACAAATGATAACTAGAGAATGAATATTCTAAATATTTCAACTATACATGGGGTTTGTTTGGTATTTGAAAGAATAGTTTACTTATAGAGAATAAAATACTCTTTCATACCTCTAGTGCACAAATTTATTTTATTAAATTGGATGCATACTGTGTTTAAAGAGGTATCCTATAATTTAGACTTAAGAAATTTCTAAACTTGGAAGTTAATCTTAGGCTACATATGGGAAATTTGTTTTAAGAAACAGTCATAGATATTGGTAACTAACTGCTATTTCTAAAGTTAGGACAATTGCCTGTCTGGTCCATCTGCAAAAATGAATTTTGGATTAAATTGTCAATGCAATTCATTGAGTTTCCTTTGCATGTACTTCGGTACTTTATTTAAAATCTATTTAAAGAATGTACTTTTAAACAAATTACTTATTCAAATGATATATCCTAACAAATAAGACTCCTAAAGTTTCAAATTAAGTTTTATTTTCCTTCCTAAAGGAAATTTTTATCCAAGCTTGAAAGATTAAGCATTACAACAAGAAACCATAGGACATGATAGTAAAGCAATTAATTATGTAAGAGTATTAAAATAATAAGTCATAGGGGAAATTTGATTAATGACTAAGTATTAGAATTAAATAATTATGACCTTCAGTGCATTGTGATATGGGGGAGTTACATATATTAAGGAATTAATGTTTCCCATTTACATATCTTCCCATTTGTCTTAGACCTGTATACATCCTACATTTATGCAACCAAAAAAATTCTTAAAACTCTACCTTCCTTACATTATATATAATATATATGTATACATACATATTATATTGCTTTTATTAATTATACACACAGGTATGCTAGATGGTGCATTCTTATGAAAAGCCATTAAATATAAAGAAATATATTTTATAAATTTTAGAAGCCCATGGCAATTGAGCTTATTTTAATTTTTTTTTTATGTCTTTTATTTTTATTCTGAGAGACAGAGACAGAGCAGGGGAGGGGCAAAGAGAGAGGGAGACACAGAATCCGAAGAAGGCTCCAGGCTCTGAGCTGTCAGCACAGAGCCCGATGCGGGGCTCAAGCCCACGGACTGTGAGATCATGACCTGAGCTGAAGTCGGACGCTTAACCGACTGAGCCACCCAGGCACCCCAATTGAGCTTATTTTAAACAATATTACTTAGGCATTGATAAATATTACACACATGATCATCGACTGAAGAAGCAGTTAAGTGCTTGGTATGAAGTGAGATGAAGACACCTATAAAAAAAATGTACACCCTACCTTTAGGGAATTAACACTCTGATGGAAGAAGCTTATATTATGCAGCTGGGACAATGTCAGATGGTCATGAAAACAATGCAGTTGAAACCTCACAGCATGATTATGTGTCAATTATTGTTATTTTCTGAATAAACTAAATTTCAAGAAGTTAGGTAACTTGTTCAAGGTCACATACCATCATTACGATTATAAAAATTTCCCCCAGGTCCTCCTACTACTTAGACATCTCTAACCTCACTCACCGTTTCTATTTTCCACACTGCAGTCAGAGTGATATTCCTAAAATTAAAAGGAAAATTACGCTACTTTGTCCTGTTTAAAATACAGCAAATGCTGCCAATTGCTTTTAGAATTATGTAGTTTCCTCAACTTGTATACGAATATGGTTTATTCCTGTGCCACTTTAGGGAATGATCTCCATCTAGCGCCAATCAATTTGACCCAAATACTGGTTTGGGAAGTAGGGATGCTAGTAGGGATTTTCTTCCCATATCCCAGATTTTGGAGGATTTAATTATTGTTTGAGAATTCGAGGCACTATTCTAAGTGTAATAGTAGATGTCCAGGAGTCCATTTCCTTTCTTGGGGGACTTATGAATGTCCTTGGTAATGCAACAACGGTTAAGTACATGGAAGAGGTGGAAAGGGACTCAGATCTTGGGGCATGGTTGAGTATCTTAAACCTTCAGCAGCTGATGGATGATCAGCGGTGGACCTGAAGCCAGCTAGCTGGTAAGACCATCCAGGAAACTTCTCAGATTCAGGCACTGTCAGTGTTGTCATGAAAAAGGAGTCTCTGTGGGAACTGTCGAGGCTCTTGGGCATAGCGATGGACTCCCAGAGGAAACAGCTGGGGTATCTCATGACAGTCCACCTCTGTCCACAGAGGCCCTGAGGGTCCTCTCCCTCTCTCCTGAGCCTATAGCCTCCTTCCTTCATTGCTTCCACTCAGTATTCCTCTCCTTCTGGTCTGGAGTAACGGTAGAGGGGGAGGGGTTGGTGAGGAAATGCTTCTTGTTGCAAATATTATGTTTCTTTATTTTGCAAAGCAGATATCTGGGCTAATAGTGTTCAATCCTTACCTTATGGGTTTCAAGAATCCCATTTGTCTCTCCCTTTCTCCCTCTTCCCTCTTCACTCCCCTTCCTCATTCCTTTCCTTCTGTGCCTATCTTTAGACATATATTCTACTAAGAGAAATAAGTACAGGGTACAGAGTGCCTAGAAGGAAAATATGTGGGTAAATTGGTAAGAGATATACTGTCAATACTTAGTTTAATGGCATTAGTTTGACATATTGATCCCTGACATTTTCTTCTCTAAATTCCCATTAAGATATTATTGCAAACATAACAAAAGGGAAAATATGTGACTACATGGGGAAATAAGTCTAATATCCATTTTTCAGAATTTGGACTTTGAGTCTGCTGTTATAGTATTATTGTCATGGGACTAAAAATTGCGTTATTGTTAATGTACTCTTCAGTCTTACAAATCTCAGTCTGACCACCCACAGAGTTCACAGGAGATTATGGCTATTTCTATCTCCTACTGTTGAGCTACAAGGGCCTTATTAAAGAACATTGTAGGGGATTTTTTCCTTCCTCCAAATTTTCACGCGCTTGATGTTCGGCTTCTTGAGATGAGAAGAGAATACTGTTGTTCCCTCTCTGCCTCACCAATAGGCACCTTTCTTTTTGTAACTCAGTTTCTGATATACTTTATGGATGAACGTTAAAGATTTTAAAGGGTAGAAGGTAGTGATATATAGCAGAGATTGGAGTAGTCTACACAGGGCTGTAGATTTCTTATAATGAATCTAGCCAAAGAAAATTAAGCAGCTTAAGTTGCTCTGGGATTGTAATTTTCAAAAATATTGTTACTGTGGGACTTTTAGAATCACCAAAAGAATACTTTCAATTTCAAAACAAGACAGAAGTCCAGATTTTTATTTGGACTCCTCTTATTTCTCTCAGGCATAAACAACATTTCTGTGAGCCAAAATTAGCCTGTGGGCCATTAATTATGATATCTATAAAAACAGGCTGCTGCTTATCTATAAATTATAGAACAAAAAGAAAAATGTATTTGATTCTACAAACATTTCGAAATAGCCTATCACTTATCTCATTCTTTCCTAGATCAAAATCCATACCCCATTCTTCATTTCTATTACAGAAGTTTTCTTCATCCTTGCTAGCTGGAAAGAGCTATTCTTTCAAGAGCTAAATTTTATCTGTTTGGCTATCTGCATATACAGAGAAATATCTTAATATGCTCCCTCCATAAAATTTTAAAAACTCTATCAATGTGGCTTGACATCTTCCCATGTCAATTCATATTAGAAGGATGACAAAATAAATGGAACTAAGAAAAAATTAGCATTTAATTAAAAACAAAGATAATAGTAAATTCAGATAAAAAAGTATTTTTAAAAACTTTAGAAAACTTTCAAAACTAATGAATTTAAAAATACAAAAATGCAGATATTAGGTAATTCTAAGGAAGAAATCAAACCGTTCTTAACCACACATTAAGACTGAAACAAAAACAAAATCTAAAGGAAAGCCATTTCTAATATTTGAGATATATTTGCTTTTCTATAATTGCCATTAAAGCACGAAAATAAAACAAATGCTTTATTAGAAAGTAACCCTAAGGGGTGCCTGGATGGCTCATTTAGTTAAGCATCCAACTTTTGATTTCAGCCCAAGTCATGATCTGCACAGAGCCTGCTTGGAATTCTTTCTCTCCCTCTCTCTCTACCCCTTCCCCATTTGTGTGCATGCTTTCTCTCTCTCTCTCTCCCTCAAAATAAATATACATTAAAAAAGTAACCCTGATATTCATTTAATAAATATTTAAATAACTTTTACTTTCCACATGCTGTTCTAGATCCCAATTTTCTTTTCATGTATTAGAATAATATGAACTACCAATATCAACTTGTCACTCCACATTTTCTCTGTATATCCTCAATAGGCGGCATGATATTTGGGAAAATGGATTAAGGGGTATACCTTGTGTGATTACGCTCTAATCCATCCTTAATATCACTCACTATCATTGTCATAAGCCTACTCTCTAGAAAGCAACACCATGGTGTTTTCATTCTTTAATAAATGTAAATGAATTTTCTCATGTCAAAATCAAGCCCCTCACAGTGAACATTAAATTACATAATAGTAATAATCAGAGTACAGAAGGAAGTGGACCACAGAATTTCAGAGCATGGACTCTGAACATAGTTTGGATTCATATCCTAGCTCTTCTACTTTGAGCAAGTTTTCTAATCTGTCAAGCAGATAATAGAATTTATCACATATGATTATTGTGAAGATTGTATGAATTAATGTATGTAAAACATTAAGAAAAGTGACTGGAACACAGAGAAATATTTTAAGTACTAACTGTTGCTATTACTAGAACTTAAATGATGTAAGAGCAGCAATTTTTTTCTTTTATTGCCCACTATATTTTCATCTTTTAGAATAGATATTAACACAAATGGTAGATGCTCAATAAATTTTGTTGAATAATGAACATTTATTAAACATTTCCAATTGCCAGGCATAGAGATAAGTATTTTATGTGCATTACTTCATTAATCTTGCTAATAAATTGTTGAATTTAATACACTTACTATCTTTCTTTTCTTGGAATAGACATTAAAACATAGATTAAATTAGCTGTCAGATGCCAGCTGATTAGAAAGCTTATTAATTTCCTATTGCTACCGTAAAAATTACCACAAACTTAGCAGTTTCAGTAATACATACTTATCATTTTACATTTTTGGATGTCAAAACTCCAAAATGGGTCTTACTGGGGTTAAAATCAAGGTATTAAAGCTCTTTGTTCTTCTTTAGAGGCTGTAGGGAAAATCTTTTCTTGCCTTTTCTAGCTTCTTGAGACCTTCTGATTTCCTTAGCTCATGGCTTTTTCCCTTCATCTTCAAAAATGCCATATATAAAAAAACAGAACACCAAGAACACTCTGAGATGACCCAAATGTTTTTATGAAAATAAGACTTTAAAGCAGCTCTTTTAAATACAAATTCATTAGTGATGATAGGTAGTTCAATAAGGAGGAAAATTTTTAAATGTTAATGTAAATAAATGTAGATTATAGAACTAAAACACATATGAAATCTGAAATAAAAAATATAAAATCTGTAATTAAAAATCACTGGATTGCCATGATATAATTGGACCATGTGGAAAAATGAACTTCAGTGAACTTGAAGTTGGATACTTAGAAATCATAGGATTGAAAGAACAGAGTGAAAAAAAAGATTAAACATAAAACATAGCTCTGTATGGAAAAATATTATATGCTGTAACATGTGTCTTTTTGGAGGCCCAGAAAGACACTAGAAAAGGAGTTGGTATCTCATTTTAATTTTTAATAACATTTTCCTAATGACTAATGGTATTAATCATCTTTTTATGTACTTGTTAAAATCCTATATATCTTATTTAGACAAATGTCTACTAAGTACTTTGCCATTTTTTGTGTTGTTTGTCTTTATGTTTTTGTATTGTAAGAGTTTTCATATATTCTGGATACTGGACCCATACCAAATATAGACTTTGGAATATTTTCACACATTCTGTAAGTTGCCTTTTCCTAATGATATCCTTTGCATAAAACTTTAAAATTATGGGGAAGTCCAAAGTCTATTTTTCCTTTATTCATAATTTTTGTGTCCTATATAAAAATCCATTTCAATATCCAAGGTCATCAAGATTTACCTCTGTTTTGTCCTAATAGTTTTATTGTTTTAGTTCTTATATTTATATTACTGTTAACATTTTTAGTTAATTTTGTATATAGTATAAGTTAGGGATCCAACTTTATTCTTTTGCATGCAGATAACTAGTTATTCCAGCACCATTTGTTGGGGAAAATATTCTTGCCCCATTGAATGGTGATGGCACCCTTATTGAAGTGGCCATAAATACGAGTTTATTTTTGAAGTCTCAATTCTATTCCATTGATCCATATGTCTATCCTTCTGCCAGTACAAAAGAGTCTTGATAAATGTACATTTGTCATAAGTTTGAAATAGAAGTGTGATGATCCAATTTTGTTGTTCTTTTCAAGATTGTTTTGGAGGATTGGCTTTTCCATTTCCACCCCCCAAAAAGCACATTGAAATGTGATTCAATAAATCTTATAGAGATCACATTGATACTATAGATCACCATAGATCACCCTGAGTCATAGTTCCAACTTGACAATAGTAAGTCTTCCAATCTATAAACATGGATGTCTCCCATTTATGTAGATCTTTTTAAATGTCTTTCAGCAATATTTTATAGTTTTCATTGTATGTCTTTAACCTCTTTGTTAAATTTGTTCTTAGGAATTTTATTCTTTTGAATATTATTGTAGACTGAATTTTTTTTAACTTCCTTTTCCAGTTGTTCATTTTGGTGTGTAGAACACAACTGATTTGTGTAAGTCTTGTACCCACAACTTTGCTGAATTTATTAGCTATAATAGTGTGCATGTGTAAGTTCCTTATGATTTTCTATATATAGGATTATGTCATCTGCAATTAGAGATAGTTTTAACTCTTACTTTATAATTTAGAAAGGTTTTATTTCTTTTATTGGCTAATTTCTCTGGCTAGAACTTTCGGCGCAATGCACACAGCAGTGGCTAAAGCAGGCCACTGCTTTATCTTGTTCCTGATCTTAGGAACAATGCTTTCTATCTTTTACCATTGAGCACAACATTAGGTATGGGTTTTTCATTTTAAAAAAAGTTCCTTTCTATTCTTACTTTTTTAGTACCTTTATTATGAAAGAAAGTTGGATTTTGTCCAATGCCTTCTCTGCATCGAGATGATCATGTGTTTACATCCTCTTCGTTCCATTAATGTGGTATATTTCATTGATTAGCTTTATTATGTTAAACCACCCTTGATTCCTGGGATAAATCCCACTTGGTCATGATATCTAATTATTTGAATACGTTTTTGGATTTAGTTTGCTAATATTTTGCTGACAATTTTCCACTTATATTCATAAGGGATATTGGTCTGTAGTTTAATTATAATGTCTGTCTGGCTTTTGTATCAGGGTAATGCTGGTCTTACAGAATCAGTTGGGAAATGTTATCTCTTCTATTTTGGAGAGGAACTTGAGAAGAATGATGTCACTTAACTCTTGCTGCTTTTGAGATTCTATGTATATTTGGCTTTCCACAGGTTTATTATGATATGTCTTAGTGTGGATATCTTTGTTTATCCTACTCAGAGTTTATTGGGATTCTTAGATATCTAGATTGATATATTTCAAGAAACCTGAGAAATTTTTAGCCATTATTTCTTCAAATATTCTCTTTGCCTTTTTCCCCCTCTTTCTTCTCCTTCTGGAACTCACATAATGCATATGTCAATGTAATTGATAATGTCCCAAGGATCCTTAGGCTCTATTCATTTTTCTTTATTTTTTATTTCTTCTCCTCGAACTGGTTAAATTATCTTATCTTTAAGTTTACCGAGTCAGTCTTCTGTCTTCTCAAAAATGCTATTGAGCTCTAGTGAAATTTCCTTTCAGTTATTGTACTTTTCAGCTCCAGAATCATTATGGTTCTTTTTACACTTTATCTCTTTATTGATATTCTCTACTACATTGCTCCCATTTCCTTTAGCTCTTTGTCAATGGTTTCCTTTAACTATCTGAACACATTTAAGAGAGTTGATTTAAAGTCTTCATCTAGGAAATCCAACATCTGCACTTCCTCATTGACAATATTAATTTCTTGTTTTCCTATAAATGGATAATATGTCTTTCTTTGCATTTTTTTTAAATTTTTGTTAAAATCAGATATATTGAGTATTACATGCAAAAAAAAACCAGATTGAGAGTGGAAGAGGAGGAAAGAAACTCATGTAGGGAGAATGAGAGGACAGAAAAAAAGAATGGAAGAAAGAAGAAAGAGAAAGAAGGCAAAGAGTAAGGAAAAGAAAATAAAAGGGGAAAAAGAGAGGAAGGGAAGGAAAGCAAAGTAAAATACTACTCTTCAATCTTTGCAATTGACTCTTGGGGCATTCCTTCAGTGTCTAGCCAGGCTATTTGCCATTCTACCAGCTTATGTTTCCTACTTGTCCTAAGACTAAAGACAAGCCACAATTGGAAGCTTATTGTCTTCTCAGGTATTTTGTGAGCAGGTTAACTGGCCTGAGCATTCATCTGCCCTAGTTTCCTCCATAGGATGTAAAAATACTTATTCCCTGAAAATACTCACTCTTTGGCTTTTATCTCAGAATTTTGGTATGTTTATTGTTTTCTCTGTTCCTTTTTTTTTTTTTTTTGGTTCCCCCCTCCCCCACAACAGAAGTATTTTTTTCATTTGTTTTAATCAGCTGAGCCAACCAGGTGCCCCTGAAGTATTTATACTTCTAAAGCACATTTTCAATATATTCAGCCATTACTTTTTCCAATATTTTACTACTCCTTTTGCTCTTCTTCTGGAACCCAATAATATGTATTCTAAACCAGTTGATATTTTCCTGTAGCTAACTGAAGCCCTGTTCAGTTTTCAGCATTGTAATAGTAGTTTTATTGCTACATCTTCCTTTAATTCAATTCATTTTTTTCTGTGCCTAGCCTGTTGTTAATCAAGACTAGTGAATATTTTATTTCAGATTTTATATTTTTATCTCTAGTAGTTCCACTTGCTTCTTCTATGTAGCTTCTATTTCTTTTCAGATGCTCATTGTTTCTTTGTAATTCTTAAGCATATTGTAGTAATTGTTTTAAAGACATTGTATACTAGTTCCATTAACTTTGTAATTTATGGGTCTATTTGCTTTTGGCTTATTTTTCTCTTGATTGTAGGTAACAATGTCCTACTTTTCATATTTAGTATTTTTTATTCATTGCATGACAGTATGAATATTGTGTGTCTGGATTTTATTATTTATTTATTTTACTTTAAGGAAAAAGAAGGATAAACAAGTCAGTGCAATAGGGAAAATATATCAGAGTATGTGCATATGCATATGCAGTTTGGAGTAGTAATATAGTTGTCAATAAAGAATATCCATCTTTACAATTATTCAAAGAAATGCAATTTGAAACAGCAATTTAGTCCTTGAAGCAGGAACTAAGCATTGTGTAGCTTATGAGAAATTAGAATGAACCCAATTTTTTAAAGTGGAAGAATTTTTCTGAAATTATGGTGCTAGGCTCTCTATGAAAAGTTTAAAAACTGTCAAATATATAAATATAGTGATGCCAGCAAAGGTCCAAGACAAGTTAAGTGAAAAATGGCAGTTGCGGAAAAGTACGTAATAAGAGATGCAATTGACTTAAGCATGCGCACACACACACACCACAACTACATATTTCTATAGGTATAAATAATTGCATAAATACATTCATTCTTGAAAATCTATCTGATAATGGTGATTAACTGTGAGAAACAGGAAAGAATTAGATGGCTGTGACCATACATTAGATGGTACTCAAAGCAGGGATTTTAGATTTAATTTATGTGTATAATTTGCCTATTTTGTAAGTAATCTCAGATGTTTAATATAAAAATATACTTTGGGTAGTTAAAAGTTAAATGGTCTAAGTGCATAACCAGTAAGAAATTAAGATTCCACTCTGAGAAGGAGAGAGAGATAGTGAGTAAGATTGTGAGTGAATGAGAATCATTCATGCTTTAGCTTTATATGTGTCAGTAATTTGTATTTTTAACAAAGATAATGTAAAGATAAATTACTTTTGTGTTCTGCAAATAATAATACACATAATTGTGTTATGCAGGGCCAACAAACATTTTTTTTGGCAGACATCAGCAAATAAACGTTTTAGGCTTTGAGGGACATATGGTCTCTGTCACAATGACTCCATTCTGCCATTGTAATAAGAAAGCATATATTGAGGCATCCGGGTGGCTCAGTTGGTTAAGCTTGTGACTCTTGATTTCAGTTTAGGTTATAATCTCGTGTTCATGAAATTGAGCCCCACATTGAGCTCTGTGCTGACAGAGGGGACCCAGCTTGGGATTCTCTCTCTCTCTCTCTCTCTCTCTGTCAAAAATAAACATTTTTAAAAAAGAAAGAAAGCATATATTGACAATATATAAAGGAATGAATTTGGCTGCATTTCAGTAAAACTATTCACAAAAACAGGATGTGCCCAGATTTGACTCTCAAGCCGTAGTAGGTATACTCCTGATGAAAAGAGTACTTCTAATAAATACTTGTGTGTGGCAGGGGGAAGGAAACTGTATATTTGATTATCTGCTTTATTGTAATGATATATCAAATACATTTTTAGATGAACTATATAACAATACATTATGTTAATTTAAGAATGCTGTTAAAGTTCTACTTCACTGATACAATTAAAATGTATTCACCTTAAAATTTTTTAATGTACTTAGCTTTACCAATTCAAAAGATAATAGTAATATTTGAATCAAAAGGCACTTGCTACTGATTTAAACAAATAAATGTGAGAGAAGTAAGCCATAAAGGACTCTTAACCATAGAGACAAACAGGGTTGATGGAGGGGTGTTGTGTGGGAGGACAGTCTCAGTGGGTGATGGGTATTAAGGAAGGCACTTGTGATGGGCACTGGGTGTTTATATAAATGATGAATCACAAATTCCACTCCTGAAATCAATATTACCCTATATGTTAACAAACTTAAATTTAAATAAAAATTTGAAACAAAAAAGAAACACCACTCAAATATGAAAAATCTTTTTAAAAGCATAAAATGTGAAACAAAAATTCAAAAGAAAATACATGCATATTGGAAACGTAGTTTCATATAGAAAATAGAATGGGAATAATTTTAAGACAGAAATGTGTTTCTAGAGAACTTCACACCATCTTCAGTTCTTACAATCAGTTGTAAGATCACCATAATATAATTTGATACAGATGAGTTAGCATGTCTCACAAAATACCCAAACAACCAATATATTGTAATATTTTGCTGAACTAAAATCATGTGTTTGAACTAGAACACAAATCAACATGTTAGTAACTAAAAGGTCTCTTGAATTATTTATTTTTAAAAAGTGATTTATGATGCTGTAAAAAAATTAATGGAGCAGTTCTAGCTGGAAAAAAATCCATCTTGTAATTTACTAAGACAACTCAACTCCTTATATCTAATAGCTTTAAAACAGAAGGGGGAAAATGGAGCTGAAATAACTAATTTACTCAGAATATGAAAATTATCATTTCAATTTGATGAATACCTAGTATGTGCTGTTAAATTTACATATGCTATCTAACTTGTAGAATAAAGCTCTCTGGCAACTAATAATATCCCTATTTTACTGACATGGAAAAGGAGGCTCAGAAAAATTAAGTCCTTATTATGATTATAATATTAATAAATGGTGGAAATGAAATTCTTTTGGCATGGTTCCTTCTAAGGAGTTATTCTTCCCACTGTACTTTGGGAATTATTCTCAAAGGAGACAATATTCTTCAACTAACTCTAATATGAATTGAAAAATTCAGGGAAAACAAATATATGGGGAAAAATATCAATATCATCTATTCCCAAAATCTTCATATCTGTAGTAGTGTGAGGAACTATCATATTTGGTAATTATTTTTTTAAAGTTTATTTATTTATTTTGAGAGAGAGAAAGCAAGACAGAGAGAGAGAGAGAGAGAGAGAGATGGGGGGTGAGAGAGAATTCCAAGCAGGCTCCACACTGTCAGCACAGAGCCTGATACAGGGCTTGAACTCACAAACCATGAGATCATGACCTGAGCCAAAATCAAAAGTTGGATGCTTAACAGGCTGAGCCACCCAGGTGACCCTGGTAATTATTTTCATGAAATAGTAATGCACATTTTAACAAAAGGTGCTGGAAGCCATTTCTGAAGTAAGGAGGGTTTGCAAGGCGGGGGCCTCCCGCTATCAGATGGCGACCGGGCGTCTTCACCCACTCAACCCCCACTCATCTGTTGCTTGAGCATGGACCCCACAAGGCGCCTGGCTGAAGGAACTTATAGGAATTTCTTCTTTTGTGATTATGGGAGCAAATATTACATTTCTCAAGAAAACTGTTTTTCTTCCCCTCAAGAAAACAGGCTATTGACCCCTGCTCACAAAAGAACTAACTCTTGCCTTTGCTATGCTAAAAACATTGCCTTGTATTTGAATGCTAAAGATCCTTCCTTCCCCATGTGATAAGCATCTAAATCACCTACATCGATAGCTATTGTTAAAGATTATGCATGAGTCTTCTACCAATCTATGTTCTGGGAAATTTTTACATACCAGTGAATTTGTCATCAGAAATCATTGTCTAAGGCAATTGCCACTTCTGTTTTGTATCCCATACATTTTTTCCATAAATAAAGCTCTCTGGTCAGTACAGATCGGAGTGTGTGATCGGAAAGAACCTCGTGGCTCTCTCATTCCCTTCCCTTTTCGCCGATTCTCATCTGACACCGTCCATCCTTTAGGGGAACCCTGGACCTGCTGGAGCTGGACTCCAGCAAAAAGGCTTTTAGCTTTGTTATCTTGGGCAAATTTACTTGACCACTCTGGACCTCTTTTCTCTTATAAGTAATACAACAACAATCAGTAATTCATAGCTCTCAGAAGTTTTCAAAATGAAGCAAGAAGGAAGGGGAAACATATATTAAAATTCAGTGTAAAATAATGCATGGTCAAAATTATTTAAAATTTATTAAATAATCCTTTATGGTTGATGGTATGCTCCATGACACACAAACTGCGATGATTTCACTATGATATCTAGTCTGTAAACAATGACTTTCTCACTAAGAAAATTTTATTCTTTCCAAAGTATTTAGATGTGGGCATATTGTTGGGAGACAATTCTCTACGAGTTTCACATTTCTTCACATTTTGTATCCGTGTTGTACCATCTTTTCAAGGATATTAAAAAAACAGCCTAGGAAGTTAGAGATAGTGTCTCCTCCTTGAGGGCAGAGTTTAGAATTTTTTCTTGAGCAGAATGATTAAAATACGTCTTCTTTAGGGACATAGTTGGGCAGGTTTGTTATACAATTGAAAATTTCTACCATTGGGCTTTGTCAATTGTGACACAAACCTACTGAATGTGCAACATCTCTAAGGCACTGGAAGAGATGAGACAAATGAAAATAATATGAATCTAAGTTCATGCTGCCTGCCTATCCATGAACGTAAAATCCTTTGTCTCTTACCGGGGGGTTTGTGTCTTCCGTGCAACTGTGGTGCGAGTGCTTGCTGGGTTTGAGGTAGGAAATGACCTCAAATTCTACACAATTCTTCACCAAGGTGAGACTCAATTTTTGTGCAGAGATGAGTTTAGGTTTTATCCCTTGTCCTATTTCCAAATATTTACAATGTATCTGATTTCCAGACAAACGTCTCTGGCTAAAAAATATTCAAAACATTTTTTTTAGTTTGGTCGACACACAATGTTATGTTAGTGTGAGATGTATAACACAATGATTTGACTTCTCTACATGTTCTATTATGCTCACCACAAGTGTGGCTACCATCTGTTGCTGTAAGCATTATTGCAATGTCATGGACCATATTCCCTATGCTGTGCCCTTTATTCTTGTGACTTATTCTTTCCATAACTGGAAGTCTATACTGCCTGTCCCCATCTCCTTTGGCAACCATCAGTTTGTTCTCTGTATTTATAGGTCTGATTCTGTTTTTTGTTTATTGGTTTTTTTTTTAATTCCACATATGAGTGAAGTCATATGGTATTTGTTTTTCTCAGTCTGACTTATTTCACTTAGCATAATACCCTCATAAAAAAGGATAATGGGGTACCTGGGTGGCTCAGTAGGTGTCCAACTTTGGCTCAGGTCATGATCTCCTGATTGTCGGTTGGAGCCCTGGATGGGGCTGTGTGCTAAAAGGTTGCTTAGAGCCTGGAGAGTGCTTCAGATTTCTGTGTCTTCTTCTCTCTCTGCCCCTCCCCCGCTCACACTCCATCTCACTGTCTATCAAAATTAAATAAATGTAAAAAAATTTAAAAAAATGTTGAGATATTGCCATTTGTGACAACATGGATGGATCTAGAGAATCTAAACTAGATCTTTTTTTGCTACTAATCTTGGTGTAGTTTGTGGCTTATAAATTAAACTTGGGCAAGTCATTGTTTGCCCAGGGAGGACAAGGATGTATTTGATAATCACCTTCTACAGAGTATAATAAGCAAGGAAGGGAAATTTTGATATTTTTCCAAAAGCAATTTGGAAAAGAGAAATTAGTTGGAGATGTTGTTTGGATAAAACCTTCCGGACAAAATTGTCACTCCTTTTAAATTTAATTTCATCTTTTTTTCTCACATGTATGTAGCCATATTTAGATACCACATTGTGATTTGACATATGGTTTCTCAAAAAAATTGATCAAACTTTTTCTCTCCTATTTTGAAACAAAGTCTTTTTCATTTTTTTCACTTAAGCTCCAGATAAAGTGATTGAAACTATCTTGCATAACACATATACACAGTAACTTTAAGAGTGAATTTCATACTCAACAAGGCTAGATTCTCTTACTATGAGAAATGCTCAGGAACTAAGGCTGGTGGCAGACATGGCAGTCTTCCTTTATGCCACATACCTAGTGGATTGATCAGTAGGTAGAATTGCCATATTATAATTTTTAATCCTCTTTCTGGTTCTTTTTTTTCTTTGTCTTTCTTCCTCTTTCTTTCTCTTCTACTTTATTTCTCTCTGCTTTGCAACTGTTGTTTAATTATGCTTTATATGTAGATGATAAAACTCTATTGCTATTACGTTTAAGAAATGTTATTGTCACTGAGCTGGTGAGATATAGGAAAATCACATTTCTGGGAATTCCTTAAGTCAGTGTACATCACTGCCAACATTTCTATTTATTTCCACAAGGGTAGCAATGATATAGTTGCTGAAAATATTTAAAACTAAATGGCCAGGAAGTTACCTGTTTGAGTGTCTTGATATGATGCTACATGCAAGTATTGAAAGGTTGCTACACTTAGAGTATTATTAAGTGCATCTTTCTCAAGCTCAACATTGTAATAATATGATAAATTCATTTAAAACAGAATCTCAAACATATTAATAGATACCCAATTATTTGATTCAATGAACCAGAGAGCCTGGATTTGAAATGTGACTTCATCATTTTTCTCCATATATAACATTGAAAAAGGTATTTAACCTTTAGTTTTCTCATCCTAAAATGGGGATAATTAAAGCACTTTTTACAGTGCTAGCAAGTATTAAATGAGATAACATATATACAACCTATGGAATAAGGCATATTCCATATGCCATATATATATACATATATATGTGTGTATATATATATATATATATATATACTTGGCATATATATTGATCTCAATATTGTTAAGTACTATTATTACAAATAAATCTGCAGGTGTGCTAAAGGTCACGGATTTGGAATAAAATCAGATACTTTCATTGTAAGTGACCAAAGTGGGGGCCCCATCAATTTTAAATATATTCTCCGAATCCTTACTAGTTGACTTATTGTCAGTGTTACTTTTTTATTGTTAAATATATGCTACAGAATTAAAGTTATTTTTAAACAGGGACACCTGGGTGGCTCAGTCAGTTAAGAGTCTGACTTCAGCTCAGGCCATGATCTCACGGTGGGCATAGAGCCTGCTTGAGATTCTCTCTCTCCCCCTGCCCCTTCCCCACTCATGCACATGTGCACTCTTTCTATCTCTCTCTCTCAAAAAAAAAAAAAAAAAAACCAAAACACAAACAATTGTTACATGAAATGTATATTCATTCACATATCAGAAATTTGTAAATTTGCAGATTGCTAATGAAAATTTGCCATCTTTCATTCTGGGTCATTTTAAAGCTTATTAAAGTAATTAAAGTTTATTTTTTAAAGTAATAACTAGGTTATTAGTTCAATGAAAGTACCAATTTTATTTTAGTATAATTACTAAAACATATTTAAAGGTTGTAGGAATTGTATAATATTTATTATCTACTAGGCTTATTTTAAGAATAGTCAGAAGGTAACTATCAGGAAGTATAAGATAGCAGTAACATAAAACCCAACACGAGCAAGTAGTCTAAAATTAAAATCCACTGTGTGGTGAAATATAATACAGGTATATAAGGAAACTATGGAAACCTGGGGAATCTGAACGAGGTAAGCATGAATAAATATGGCAACCCAGGGCCGGGGATGTTAGGATACCACATTTAAATTCAAATGGCAGGGAAGCAATATTTTAGCAGGATTTGGGGCCTGACCTCCTGCTTCATTTCTAACCCTTCTATATTAGTCTATTGTCAAAAGATTTCAATATTTGTTTTCAGAGTCTGTCTGCATTCCATCAACACTACTAGACTGCTCTTATGCTGGCTCTCTGGCTATTATTCACACACCTTTCTCTTACCAATTTTATGTCTACCATTTGAGAAATGCATTTCTTTTCCCACTATGTCAAAGGTATTAACTATTTCACCTCACCAGGGACTTTCCTGTGTTGTTTATTTGTTTGGAAATTTTTTCACCTTTTTGGAGATACTGACATATAACATGTATAAGTTTTAAGGTGTACAACGTGATGATTTGTTGCATGTATATATTACAAAATGATTACCACAATAAGGTTAGTTAACATCCTCATCTCCTCACATTATTACCATTCTTTTTGGTGGTAAATAACTTTTAAGGTGTACTCTTTCAACAACTTTCAAGTATATAGTACAGTATTGCCAATTATACTCATTAGATCCCTAGAACTTGATCATCTTAGAGCTAGATATTTACACTCTCTAACATCTCACTATTCCCCCACCTCCAGCCCTTGGTAATCACCATTATACTCTCTATGTTTTTTTATGTGTTTTTTTTTTCCTTTCAGATGAATTTGGTTTTTGTCAGATCAACTTTTGCTTTGAGATCAAATCTTTTGGTACCTCTCAGAGCTCTTCAATTTCCTTTTATTTAATAATAGCAATAATTTGCAACACATCAAAAGCCATCTACAGGTACAGAATGAAGATAAAAAGTGAAAAATAAATTTGAAGTATACTTAAAAACAGAAAGCAAAAACTAATGAAAAATAGGAAATCAAGTTTATTTGATTCACAAGTTTTATCACTCATTAAAGTGAATCTTGAAGTTTTGGAATAGTTTTTTTTAATAACACATAAAGCTTATTTTTTTGTGTTTGTAATTTGTTAACTAGGATAGCTAGATAAATATAGGAGGTATATTTTAATTTAAATTTCAGATAAAAAGCTGATATTACATGGGGCATACTTATACTAAAAACTTTTTCTTTGTTTATCTGAAATTCAAATTTTACTTGGAGTCTTATATTTTTATTTATTAATCTGTCAACACTAGTAATTATGATAAACTGGCAGTTCCTGAAATAAACAATGTTGATATGGTGAAAATGTCCTTAGACAAATTCATCAGCCTTATATCTTAATTTATCACAAATTAGAATTGTAATGAATTTTAGAAATATGTAATTCAGCAGTGCTGAGTATAGTATAATTCCCTCTAAAATATTATTGTCCAGACAAATATTTCATAGGAATTCATTCTTTATAGTTTATGCTTAGGAGTTTCATTTAGGTATATTTCTACTTTATTTCAAAATTTTTAAAACTTTTACACAGATCTAAAAATAGAATAAGACTGAAACAATCAGGAGAAAATTGAAGTAGCAAGAGAGAAGCCTCTTATTAAATACTTTCTTTTATAGGATTGCAAGTGTGTAATGATAACCCCTATATTTTTTACCATTCCTGGTTTATCACTTCTAGTTGTTTTAACTGTTCCTCACCCAGCATAAATGCATTCAACTTCTGATTCTAGTCACTCTCTTCTTGACACATTCTGTTTTACCAATGCCTTCTGCTCTCATCTGGCCAGTTCAGAAATGTGTTACATGAGCACACTCCATGTTCTGAAAACTGTACTTGTATAAAGACTGTTTCATCTCTTAAACATTAAGCATCTTGGCTTTTTAAACAGATATGTTATGTGATTGAATTGATTCATACTGTTTTTAAATTTAGCTGAAAACCCTAACTCCTCTCTCTACATATTTCTTTTATGTCTCTGTTTTCTTCTCCCTTTGTGGTTGGCTTGGGTTTTTGAAAATTGCAGGAACTTGGGATGCCTGGGTGGTTAAGTTGGTTAAGTGTCTGACTTCAGCTCTCCTGTTCGTGGGTTCGAGCCCGAGTTGGGCTTTTTGCTGACAGCTCAGAACCTGGAGCCCACTTCATTTTCTGTCTCTGTCTCTCTCTCTCTCTCCCTCTTTCAAAAATAAATAATAAAACATATAAACAATTAAAAAAAAACCTGCAGGAATTTGGAATTATCTCTGTGAGGATAGCTAGTATTCTGTCAATCGAAGTCATTCACTTTGTCAGCAAATTTGTTTCCTTTACCTCTCATCTTTCTCAAATTTCTCAGTTACTAGTAAAAAAAAATGAAATGCCATGGAAGATTACTATGGTAGGCAGAACAGTGACTCCCACAATTATTCACACTCTAATCCCTAGAATTTGTGAATATGTTACTTTATTGAGCAGGAGGTACTTGGTAGATGTGATTGAAATAAGGCCTTGAGATAGGGAGATTGGGCCCTATTTGATCATCCAGGACAATCTAATTATATGGGTCTGGAAAATTAAAATTTTCTGGGCTAGAGTCAGCAGGAGATATGAATATTAAAGACCAGTCGGAGATGCCCTGTTGCTCACTTTGTAGATGGAGGGAGAAGATAAGGCAGGGAATGTAAACAACTCCTAGACATTGGAAAAGACAATGAACACATTTCCCCCTAGAATTAGAAAAGAGTTCTTGATGTTAGCCCAGGGAGACCCATGTCAGACTTCTAACCTATAGAACCTTAAGATAATAAATTTATGTTGTTTTAAGCCAATCATTTTGGAAATAATTTGGAAACTAATTCCACAGCTATAGGGCACTAATATAATTACCTTTTCTGATTGATATATAGTCTCTAGTCATTCACATCTCTTGGTAATAATTGCTTAATTATAAATTCATTTATCTGCTGTACTTCAGCTCTAAAGTTGAATAGTTTTGAAAATGAGGTTTTATTTTATTGAAATATATATAAAGTTAACAAATAATTATTAAAGGTAATAAATGCTTTGGTATTTTCCCAATGGCTCTTGGATGTTGGAAAAAACATTATACTTGAAATTCTAGTGGCATGAACAATTGGTAACAAAATAGAGTAACTTTGAAGGATTTAGATCTAAAAATCAGGTAAGATATAAATAATACAACATTATTAAATGAAAGGCTGTTGTGTAAAAGTTTTTCTTTTATTTAGTTTTTAAAAATACTGATTACAAAGGACCAAAGATAAGAAGAATGTAAATTAGGTCTTTATTAGCATGATTAAAGAGTCATTAGTGTTTTGGGATTTTTATGACATTTCCTTTTGTATTTCTAAGAGATTATTGTTTAGATCAACACTTCTAATGTCACATTGTAGGAGAGAATATCTTGCTCACTTAGATTTAGAAAAAGTGCACAAATTACAGATTTTTAGCCTTACATGAGATTTATGACCTTTATACATGTTGATGCTATATCTATAGAGTGAGGTTATAAGTGGTTATAAGAATGTTTATGGAAAAATATTTATATATTGCATAACAAGATTAACTCTCCATCTCATTCCTAAATTCAAAAGTAAAGGTAAATAAGTAGTATGTTTTCCATAAATTCTTGGATAGGATCATTTAAGGAGAGGTCACACATTTTCAATCTCAAAGACTAAGGGACACAACTTTTGAGACAAATGAAAAGAAAAAATCATGAGAGTTTACAAAGACTCAGCAATAGGGCCAAAAGTGCTACTGGAATAAATGTAGAAATACTGAGATAAATAGATAAATATTTACATGAAAAGGAGTATGGTTTAGCAATTTCATTCATTTCTGAATTTATTATCCCATTCAGTGTCACTAGGAAGTTCTTGGAGTGAATTTTCTTAGTTTCTATTTTATACATAGGATGCTCTATATAAGGTGCATCAGTTTCCTATTGCTGTTTTAACATATTGCCACAAACTTGTAGCTTAAAATAACATAAATTTATCATCCTCATCGTTGTTGTCCTTTTCATCATCATCTTCATCATCATCATCATCATCATCAACTTCTTACCGTTCTGGAGGTCAGAAGATTGAAATGGGTTCTACTGGGCTAAAATCAAGGTGTCCACGGGATTGGATTCCTGTCTGATGGCTCTAAGGGCGAATCTGTTTTATTGCCAGCATCCAGAGGTTCCCTGCATTCCTTGGCTGGAGCCATGTACTCCACCTTCAATGCACATCATTTCAGTCCCTGATTCCATTGTCATGTCTCTTTGACTCTGGCCCTCTGACCCCTCTTATAAAGACTCTTGTGATTACACTGGTCCTACTGAGACAATCCAGGATAATCTTCTTTCCAAGGTTCTTCATCATATCTGCAAAGTTCCCCTTACCATTTGTGGCAACATATTCACAGCTTCAG
Source organism: Cryptoprocta ferox (assembly GCA_028646485.1). Taxonomy (NCBI): domain Eukaryota; kingdom Metazoa; phylum Chordata; class Mammalia; order Carnivora; family Eupleridae; genus Cryptoprocta; species Cryptoprocta ferox. Next base: position 43,264,912 of record CM053562.1, read on the forward strand.
AGATTAGGTGGTGAGCATCTTTGGGAGACCATTGTTCTGCCTGCCAAATAAGGTAACCCTTCCTCTTCAGTCTAATGAACCTCAACTATTGTATATCAGAGTGAGCAACTAAAGCAATAATATATACTTTTTCATAGACATTAAGAGTTTGGCAAAGGTTTATTTCTACATAGTGTGAGAGCCACCAGTAACTGAAAGGAACACTGTTTGTGTGCCAGCTAAATATATTTCTAGAACACTGGAGAAGAAAATCCTAAGATTAGAACTGGAAGTCATACCAAAAAAAAAAAAAAAAAAAAAAAGACATAATTGAAGAATGAGTTATTCTTGAATGGACTCTAGCTACCTGCCATTCACTTACAAGGCATCATCAGTTTCCTAGGCAGACACCAAGGAGCAGATGTAGGTTTTAGGGGTGGCATGTGTAAATCAGGATAGATTTCACACATACCTCATGCTTGTCTGGCAGGAAAGTATTTTACTCTTGACTGGATGTCAGAGATGGCAAAAATAAACATTTAGTCATTTCCTTAGTTGACCATGGAGAAGGGCAATCTTAGTTTGGTCAATTGTTAGGTTCTCCGGTACCCCAAATGGGAATTTGTTTTTCTCTGTTTATCCAAAAATTTTACACTCTCACTCAACCTGATACAGGACCTTCTTGACTTCAACTTCAAGAGATTATCTTTTGAATTCTAAACACTTAGTAAATCAAAGTCTCAAATATTACAAATCATGGAGCACATTGGATGTTACATAAATTTTAGATGGTAATAAATAATTGTAGCCTAGTATAATTATCATATGTGGCAGTAGGTTTGCATGTCCAAGACAAGTGTTAGCATTCATTAACATTTTCTATAAGCAATTAGCTAATAGGTGCATTTATACATACATATGTACAAAGGCAGAATATGTGATAAAAATACAAACATTATCTTCTTTTTGACTTAATTATATTCAGTGTTACAATGTCAGTGCATTATTGCATAAATTGAAAGTACAAATTAATATTTAAAATACAAGTGCTAAAATTACTAAACCAAAGGAAATTTTCTATTCAGAAGTTTCTTTTCTCTGTAGAGACAATATAGACTTGCTTTGCTACTCTTTAGAAAAATACTAAAATGACTGTGAAGATTTGTTAATGTTGTTACCTAAAAAAAGGACTTCCCTTACCTAAAAGTGTTTTTTTTTTTAATAATTTCTTTGCTGTCAAATATCAGCCCTGTGATAGTACTGAGAACATAGTAAAAATAATAGAAAAACAATGTGTGTTGAGGTTATCTTCTGTGGCCTGGTACCTTCAAGTAAAGAAAGTTAACTGCTGAGCACAGCAGTGCTCAAAGAATCCATGCAGTGAGCAGCTGCCTACTTTGGGAAAACATGTGTTTAAAAATACCTTCTGCTCCAGGTAATTTTGCTTTTACAGTCCAATAAGTTTCAGCTGTTCTCAAGGACAAAACTCAGGAAATCAAGATGTTTCGATAGAAACTGCTCTAAATGTTTAATGGATGAAATTAGTGTTTGGCTGTGTCCACATAAAGCTAGTCGATCAATAACTTTGATTATATATTCAATTCTGTCAAGTAATGATTTAGTAATTTCCATGTTCAAGATTAAAGTTTTATTCGATTGATGAATCATAGTGACATATATACAGAGAGATGTCAAAATTTTTAATTTTCTTAAATTCTGAAGTGTGAATTAAAATCAAATTAAGATTTCAGTTTTGGAATTCATCATTTTAAATTCATGAAATTAAAGAGGACTCCTGTAAGTAGAATACAGAGAACACTCTAGCTATTTTTATAATCATTTCTGCTTCTTGATGGCAATGGATTTTGCTGGTGTGCTCAATACTGGAGTAGGCAGTCACAGATGAAAAATAGGAGGTTGAGGTGAAACAAATTTTAAGAACATATATGATTACTCTTAGCTCTTTTTATCTTTGAGGAAATAATGTATTTTTAACTTAGATTTCTGTCATCTATCATAATTAAGTTTGTATTTAAATTTTATGCCAAATAAAAATTATAGTGCATTACACTATCATGACCAAAGTTTTTATTTACTCAAGAAGAGAAAAATTTAGTTAATCAATATTTTGCTCATAAGATATCAAATAGTTTAGTGTTTGCGAACATTCATATAATTGGTCTATACATTCACATTCAACTAATCTATTTGTCATTTAAGATTTGGAGTTTTTGCTTGCTCCTTCTTTTAGAACCAGATTTTTCAGATTTAATAGATTACTTAATTTGGGCAATATTAAGTTATAACTATAGTGCTATAATTAATAGGGGTGAAATAAAAAATAGTCAATTTGGTAGAAACAAGGAGTATAAATAATTGAGCACATATTTTACTTTTTTTGCTAATTTTTGATATTGCATAGTTAAATCCTGAGATTTTCACCATTATTAATCCCTTTGAATTTTGAAAACATAATTTCAGAATGCAAAGCAATCTAATTAAAACCCTCTTGATTCCCTCCTCCATTTTTATCAATCCTATCTCAATTGATATTCCACTAGAATTCCACTAGATTCCACTAGAATTCCACTAGATATTTTAGTGGAGTATCTCAATTGAGATACTCCACTAGAAATGCATATATTGGTATATGTCAATCTGTCTAGTTGACCCAATAAGCAGAGTGTCTAACAAATTATGAGTCAGTTTTACCACATTTTATTGCATGTCAATCCAACAAATTTCAATTATATAAACAATTCAATTTAGTGAACATTTGAGCATCTACAGTTCCATGCTGTTAAGATAAACATATTTAATCCAAACTGTCCTTCAAATTAATCTAATTGGACTCCAGTAGTTCGTTTATTTATTTTACAATGTATGTACTGAATACTTACTACATAAACAGATCTGTGGAAAGAGTGGCATAAAGTTGATCAAGTCAAGGTCATGATAATCTTGACAAAGTTTACAATTTTGAGATAGAAACATCACTATTATCCAAAGTGATGATTATGGTGAATAGTAATTCAGCTGATACAATAATTCAAGGGGACAGAGTATACTGTTGTTGAAGGAACCAGTAAGTCCTCACAGAAGAGGTGGTGACTCAAACTAATATTAAAATATAGGGGAAGATTTTATAGACTGGCACGAAGAACTGCAGGAGCAAAAGTACTGAAAGAACGAAAGTACTGTGGATGAAAAGCACAACACTTTTCAGTGAATGCAACGTTATTTCAGATGAAAGGATGTGAGCATTATGCATTTATGTATTGGTGAGCCTATTATAAAACTAGAAAATAGACTGGGGCAATTTTGAAACTTATAATTATATAATATATAATACTTATAATATGTAATATAAATTATATATTTAAAACATTATAATTTTACACGAGTAATTGCATGGGAGAAGAGAAAATTTCTTGATTGGGAAATCAATTGTGGTAAGTCCATATATAAGAGGAAAAGGTCAATTTTATTTCTATGCTGTATAGATAATGATATATATATATATATATAAATAAATAATAGTGAGGTTAGGAGAAAGAAAGAACAAGTGTAAAATCAAAGGTAGTGTAATGTTATAAAAGAAACTAGATAGGAAGGAAAAGGCTAACTTCATTCTCTGGAAAGTATTGTTAAAGAAGTGATATTCCTTTGGGAAAGTTAGAATTTAATTCTGGTGAGTACTTAGAAATATTGTTGAAAATATTTAAATATATATGGACTTCAAAGTAAAGAAAATCATAGAATGGAATGGAAAGAGATTTGTGAAAGACTTTGTGGAATAAAAATAATGGTTGAAAAATGGGTTGCATTGGGTGATGCTTTGTGCTTACACTTGTAGTAATTGCATAAAGTATAGGTAGCAAGAAAGAATATAAATTTTAGAAGGTGACACATGACAGAATCGAGATTAGACTGGCATTTTGGTTTTGGTGGGACATTTAACCAATGTTAATTATAAAATTAATCTATTCTCCTTAATAGGCAGTGTTCAATGGTTTCAATTCTTATGATTTTTCCTAATGTGACTATAGGTTGAACTTAGTACTCCCTCTGACTTGTCACCATTAGCTAGCCATACACACATCTCAGCTCTCATGACTATGCAAACTCAGATGAAGACGTTAAAGCCCCTATGTGTTTGGCTCCCATGTAGGGATTATAAAAATAAGTAGAAAGGGTAAATAGTCTTGGTCAAGCCCTCATCCAGATTTAAATATTTTTTATAAGAAGGTCATTCTTATTGTCTACTGTTTTGTGTTCTATCAAACAAAAATGGCTAGTTATATTGAGTGATAAACACTCCTCAAATCTTAGTAGTTTATGATAACAAAGGTTTATTCTTTCTCACTCTGCATGTCTATTGCTGAAACCTGGGTCTGTACTTCATCACCCTATTATTCCAGGACACAGACTGGTATATATGGTAACTGCCTTTTGGACCTCAAAGGTCATTGTGGCAAAGGAGGATCTCAAAAGGATCTCTTAAGGATATAATATACTCCAGCCTGGAAAAAACACACCTCAATTGGTCATATTGGTTAAAACTATTTCTATGGTCATACTCAACAGCAAGAGATTTAGAAAATACAATCCTACTATGTTCTTGGGGGACAGACAGCTAGAAATATTTGACGATGGTGATGGTTACCAAATGTTCTCGCTCTTTCTGACTCTCAATAATAAATAAACATTAAAAAATAAAATTAATGTTTATTTTTGAGAAAAAGAATGAAAGCAGGGCAAGGGCAGAGAGATAGGGAGACACAGAATCCGAAGGAGGTTCCAAGCTCGTAGCTGTTAGCACAGAGCCCGACGCAGGGCTCAAATTGATGAACTGCAAGATCCTGATCTGAGCCAAAGTCGGATGCTTAACCAACTGAACCACTCAGGTGCCCCCTATTTTGGACTTTTTAAAATCTGGGTGGAATTCACATGTTTTAAACTGTTGTGAGTTACTTTGTCCCAATGGTTGATGTGTTTGTTGTTGTTGTTATTGTTGTTGTTTGCATTTGCTTGTTTTTTTTTTCTTGGTAGCAGGGATACTTTAGTGCTGCTCACCTTGACTTCAAATGCCACAGTAAAATAATCTCCCTGAAGAGCATGTCTTAGAGTCTCTAGTCTAAAACAGTCTAACACATGTTCATTTAACTCTGCTCTTTTAAAACCAAGCTTAAGCTTATACATTTATCTGTACATTTTCTACTGAATTACTCTGCATGTTTCTAAATTTTAATGATATAAAACTGACTTCACTGTACCACTGAATTATAAAAACCTGATGCTGAAAATTAATCATTTATCAAATCAGGAGTAGTTCAACTTGACATTAATTTTTCATTGTCATTATGAACTTAATTTATTCCTCAGATTAATTTCTTTCCATATTATAGTAATAAAGATATTGGGCTCTTAACATTAGAATCCATTTAAAAATCAACCTCATACCTTCCACAAGTGAAATAGGTCTCCTATTCATGTTGCAATGCCCTTGTCTATCAGATGATGTAAACCTACCTCATTCTTTTGATTCCCCTCAAACGGAGGAGAGTTGCAGGTGAAAGAAGACAGTTTGGGAAGAGATGCCTCCTCCTTTGATGGACAGCTTGGCCTAAGGAAAGCAGAGCTAGCAGTTCTACTCAATGATCTGGAAATGCAAGCCATTTAAGTAGCACTAAAGGCCAATGAACTAGAACTGCTGTAGTTACACTATTTATATAATTAAATTATTTAAAAGGATATTGGAAATAACCATTTCAGCAAAATAGCATGTAGTATTATTAAAATAGCTGACAAACACAATTTGTGTGTGTGAGAGAGAGGTGCAAATAATATTCTCTTTGATGTGATACTGCATTTATTTTCAAAATATAGCAGAAGACATGTTTGAATTAAAAGTTCAGGAGAAGACAGACTGGGGATACGCTTCCTAGTTTAGTAAGTGGCAGTGTTCTAACCTGTAGATGCTGCTTAAAATTTTAAGGAGTAAATTAAGATCCTTTTCTTCAGAATGAGGTTCATAAGATTCTTCATTAGTCATTTGATTTATTTTTTTGGCTTTCTTATTTTGAACATATTTAAGTCTTTTATAGCTTAATCCATAAAAACATCATCTAATTGCTATGATGTTTTGCAGATGTATACTTTCTAACGTTAGTTTTACCAACTGTCTTCATTAGTCATGATCTCCAGGTTTGCAAATTCCAGCCCCACACTGAGCTCAGAGCCTGGAGCCTGCTTCAGATTCTGTGTCTCCTTTCTGTGTTTCTCTTCAGATTCTGTGTCTCTGTGCTCACTAGCTCTCTCTCTCTCTCAAAAACAAATAAACATAAAGAAAATTTTAAAAGAGTCGGAAGCTTAACCGAATAAACCACCCACATGCCCCTCTATGACTTTTCTTTAGAGGTGAGGAAAAATTTTTGATAATATCCTTAGCTAATTTCCTGTTGTTTCTCACTGGCCCTTATTTGGGTATCTACCCATTCTTAACACTTGTAATTGTTAAAGGAAACAGATTGTTTGGATTAGAATATTCATAGTCTAACTCCTGGAATTTATCTCCTGGATAAAGAGCGACAGGGCGGGATGGAATGGGTAGACTCATTCCCCAGGATCATGGGAGAATGTCTGAACAAAATTAGATTTCTTTTAGTAAGTAATAAGTGGGAAATAAATCCAAGGAAAATGACCAATAGTGTTCACTATACCTAAGAACTAATTATGCACTGAGCCTAACACAGCCAAGACTATAAGTTTTTTATTGGTCCACCTTTGTCTTTATCTGGTAGAAGATACATTATTAACGGGCTATAGAGGAGGAGTTACATGTGTTCTATATTAGATTTTCTCCCCTCTTCATATATTTTGCTAAATTCAATCTTATATTACTCTCATTTTCCCTTCATGGAATACTAATTTTTAATAATTGATTTCCTTTGAAGTTACAGCATCATTTGATTTTGAAAGCTATATGGTATATAAAAAAACTTAAGTAACATGCTTTGGGTTTTCATGTACATTGTAATATTTTATTTCATGATTCACCCTTCCTAGATCCTGAGCTCTATAGTTTTGGTTTTGTCTTTTCAATTAAGTAACTATTTAGAATTGCCCCACATTAGTGTATATAGGGATGGAGTTTAGAAAACAAAAGCTTAGAAAACACTGAAGTTTTTAATGAAGACAATTCTGAAATGATTGTAGTGGTACTGGTTTTTATGTTTGATCATGGGATAGAGTTTACTGTCTCTGAGAATGAGTATCCACAGATAAAATGGAGTAGTTATAAGTTCAGACAGGCTGATATATTATTTAAAATTTTATACGCAACACTAACATTTGCAACCAAAAGATGCAGCTCTACGGATATAGTATCTATTTCATTTTTATATTATTTTATTTTAGAAAGTAGAGTTATCTCCTCTGTTGCCAAATTAGTGGAAAATTCCATTATAAATAAAATTATGTTTATTACTATAAAGTATGTGATACTCGTAGTTGCTATTTTAAAATTATTGAAAGTTTAATTATAACATTATTTTAATGGGGAAGAAATTTAGTGGATGATATGAATCATTTGGCTTTCCTAGAAAATTTTATATTTAAATTAACTGTATTTCTATATAATGCAAATTCAGCATTCTATTATGTGCCCCATAAAATAAATGAAACCTAAATTACTGCATTTTGCAGAATCGGTACTTATAAAGTGATATCTAGGGAATTTCCTTTCTACATACCAAGCAAAATATATTAGTAATACTATAACTTACAAATAGTTGATTTTGTTGGGCTGGAGATGAGCGAGATTTCATAAAAGTGTTAAGTTACCTCAAATAAAAAATAAAGTATGTGAAAAACCTGATTATCCCCTGCGCTACTGCTTCCCATTCTTATTTAACTAATTTTTATGTTTCAACCAATAAGTAAAACACTGGAGTGATGGTAGCAGAACTTAAGATGCCCCCTTCAGATGCTGTGTCCATAACCAGCTGTCTAGAAAGGTGGATGTTTAAAGTTTATAATTTATTTTGTGAGAAAGAGGTTGGGGAGTGGGGGGAGACCATGAGTGGAGGAGGGGCAGAGAGAGAATCCCAAGCAGGCTCCTTGCCTGTCAGTGCGGAGGCTGACATGAGGCTCCATCTCACCAATCTTGAGATTGTGTCCTGAGCTGAAATCAAGAGTTGGATGCTTAACCAACTGAGCCACCCAGGCACCCCCAAGAAAGGTGTATATTTAGTCTAACAATTCCAATATCAAAAAACTTGCATACCACTTTGGAAAAGCTATTTTCTCTGAAAAAAAAAAAAAAGCAATATTGGAATGAAAAAGACTCCTGTATAATGCAAATAGTAAAGAAGTAGCTTTTTCAATAATAGATTAAGTAGTCCTGAGGAGAATGGAGACATAGAATGACCCATCAGATGTATCATTGGGCACAAAAATTATTATGCAGAAGTCACAAGTTCATTTGATTGGAAATATGGAAGTATATATCAGTATCATAACCCGAGTTTTCATGGATCAGAGAACCCCAGTTTAGTGACTACTAGGGTGTTTAAAGCAGTTCCATTAAATCCAATTACAAATTTTAGTTTTCAGTAGCATGCTACCATGGACAACAGCTACTCAGGGCCAGATTCAGATTTGCAAGGTGATTCCAAGATGGAACACAACTTGGCTTTTGAAAAATTCACTAAATGCAAAAGGCATTCCAATAATCAAAAGATTGCCAAGAAGGTGGCACTTGTGTCAGTTAAGGTACAATCAGAAGTTTGCACATGGAATATTTAATATAAAGAATTAAAACTAGTAAAAGACTAAGGGGCAAAGGAGTAGGCTAAGGAATACAGTAAATGAAGAAAGTGACTATTACCTCTGGAACTGAGGGAAAGTGAATAAGGAGGAAGTAAGTTCTTAGAAGATGTCTTCTCCAAGCCTTCAATGCTAAGAATCTGACCGAACTGAAGAGGGCAAACAGGAACCATAGGAATATACAGACTGCCATTGACAAAGAAACTTGCCAGAGTTCTGGGCAAAAGAAGGATGCTGGGTGGTGGTGAAACTTGGTGAAAGTGTATCAGTCTAGACGGAGTCATAGGAATAGCTCACAGATGGTTAAGGAATTCACTGGGTAGTGCAGTAGTGTTGGAGCTGATTCACAAGGTGGGTGTCCTAGGTAACCAAGAAATTCGCTGGAGATGGAATGCAGTTGATCCATGGAAATAATTCACTAAGTGCTGAACAAACTTTCTGGAGAGTGCAAGTGGGCTAGAGCTAGTCCAAAAGAATGTCTTCTCTTAGCTTCTGACCCAGAAGCTAAGAAATTCACTAGTGCATGTAGGTAAGGTGGAAGTGCTCTGTTAGGACTCCTGAGGTGAGGGCCACTGACCTCTGACACACTGGCTGGCAGCCATGCTGAGGAAGAAACTGTGCCCAAGATCAAGGAGAGAAGTCCTGCCTCTTGCTATAGTCTTGTGGCATCTCCACAGCATCCGCTATTGCCATAGCTTCTATTGCACTGTCTGGCAAAGGAGAAATGTTTACAGGGCACCGCACCAGTATCACAAGAAGGGCAAAGAATGGATTGGAGCTGAAAGGCAATAAATTGATAACAATTACAGTGCCTATTAATGGGGCTATCATGTTTAGTAATTTCTCTTCTACTTGGACTTAGGTTATAGAAACGCTGTTACATTTTAAAGACTACATTTTGAGCGTTTCTAACTGTTTGGTATGCAGCTTATGTGATGCTTCAAATTCTTTTAGGCTCACCTTCTTCTTGGCCTGTCAGTCCTTGTCCCACCCGAACCACCCTGGTGGTGACTGACACTGAATATGCCTGTTTGTTTCCCCAGAAAATCCTATATAGACCAAATTAACTTCTATGGAAGCATAGTGGTGGAGTGGGATTACCTATTCTTGGGATAAATTTTAAATAATATCAGAGCAGAGGACAGCAGAGGAAAGGGAACTAGAAAATTGATTATTCCATGTTTCCTTCCAGTAGATTTTTCTAAGAATACTAGGTGGGTCTTTTTAAGGAAAGACTAGAGCTTGATAATAAATTAACTTATTTTATCTCCATTATTCTTTGTAACATTTTATTTTAGCATCTCTCTCATTGCCTGGGCCTCATAAGCACCAATACATTAATACCAAATCTTTCCTATGGGTTTTTGTTTTCTTTAAAACTTGCTTGGTCTAATATTATCATTATTAGGAATAATTCAAGAGAAAAGGTATTTAAGATTGTATACCGGATTTTTATCAAAAACCTGTTTGAAAGCAATAGGGACCTCATTCCTCTTGGTAAGTGAGGTTATAATCATCCTTGGCAAGAAGTAGCATTGTACTTTTTGAAGATTTCTCCTGTGATTAATTGGTATAGGAATATGTAGACATTAATATATTGAGACATCAAGCAGCCATAACCTTAATATGGGGAAGAGCAATGATAATTATGAATATTGAGGACTTGGTTGACCTATTTTGATGTTATTTTAGACCTTATAATAACAATGTGATAAATTTAGGGCAGTGAATTTTGGTACCAGGGTACCTGAAAAATCATTTGGTCCTCCAGTTCACTTGGAAGCTTAAGGAGATTGGATGATAAATTGAGTTTGGAACCAAGTTCATCTTATGGATAGTTCAACTTGTTTATAGATCCATCCTATACTTATGTTCCTAATATATATCTAATTACACTCACAGACACACAGATATACACACATGTGTATAATTAGAATCTGTCAACATATCTATCATTTTTAGAGCTAACATTGTCATTACATATATTCCTTGAACCATGGGTTAAGAATATAATAGGAGGAGCAAAGTGAAGACCTAGGAAATACTTATCACCCCACTACTTTGTCCTTAAGACAGAAAATTGGAAGAGATGCTGTGTTCTTGAATGAATGTAGAAATTAGAGGCACCATCAAATATTTGAATGAATCAGGGTGGTGGTCTTCATTCAGCTCATTTTTCTGGCCACTTAATGGGACATATAGATAATGAAGAAACTAGTGGACTATCAAAAACTTAAAAAGATCATAGCCTTTATTGAAACAACTCTGCTGCTGTGGCATGTTTACTGCTTCCGTAAACATATATTTTTTACCATATTGCTTCAGGGCTGTAATTCTCCTGTTCTTAATTAAAATATTATCTGCAGGAAACTTGGCCATGATCATCTTCTGAAAAATAAAATTATTGTCTTCTCCATTGATAGTACATTTGGATCAATGAACCCTGAGTAGGTACAAAAGGAATGTGCAAACCAAATGAACAGGTAGCCCAGACTCCAGGTCACTTAAGGTTGGCTTATATTCTCGCTAAATACACCCCAAATGATGGCCTATGACCCATAACCTATAACCAACTGAAGGAAGAAGAAAGGCCTTTTGTCCAAATCCCATTTCCATTGATAAATTGATGCTTTTTGTTAGCATTCACTGGAAATGAGTTGCTGCCATATTATTGCCATATCAGGGTAGTTCTGAAGGATAGAGATGGAAGAAAATCTTTCTGGTAATGTTGTAATCAGTAACCTGGTAGTCCACTTTCTATGGAGTAAAATTATCCTGAAACTTACATTCACTAAGTTGTGTACAGAGGTAAATATGGACAAAGAAATAATCTGAAATACTGGTGTCAAACCAGGTCTTATAGAAGGATATATAAGATAGATTTGTGATAGTGAATGAAAAATACATGAATCTTTGTTTCATGAAACTCAAGAGATAGCAACTATCACAAAGGAGATTTTTAACAGCCAGGTGGAGAAGATGACACATGCTATGGAAATTAGGTAGTTTCTCTTTTGTGACATTTAAGTAATTTTACAGTGAGTCCATGGGCAGGGTGGGTAGAATGACTAGTTAATCTAACAAAATGGAATCCTTCTCACCATGCCATATAGCTGTTGACATCTGTAAATGCCCAACTTGCCAGGAAAGGAAGATGCTAAGTCCTTTATATTGCATAGGGAACCCTGATGATGACTGAAGGATGGACAGTTACATTAGACTCCTTGCACTTTGAAGGGTACATCTATTCATTTTTACCAGAATTAGTACATAATCCAGGAAAAAGGGAAGCCATCCCTACTGTGGTGTGTCTACTGCATCATTATCTGAGGGCTTAAGGAATACCTGATCCATGTTTGGTATCAAAAACAATGTTGCTTCAGACCAAGAGATACATTTCACACACACACACACACACACACACACACACACGCATGCGCGCACACACACACACACACACACACACAATTGGAGCAATGGACTCAGGATCATGGGCATCATGGGTATTAGTGTATGCTCTATCAGGGAGAAATAACTAGACTAATTAGAGTTACAGGCATATGTAAGTTTTGGAGGAAATGTCTTATAGAGTTATGGTGCTGCCTTCCACAATGTGCATTGAACCATTTGCCAACATATGGTAGCATGTTCCAATAGCTAGTTTAAATGTACCGTAGAGTTAAAAGATTTAAGCAGGATAAGATGTCCGACCATCACACCTACTGAGTCACTTGAAATTTTATTTTTCTTCACTGCAGGTTTAAGTTTTGCCAGAAAAGATGTCCAAGTTTTCAAGGGGAAAATGCTTCTGCCAGAGGCACACTAATGGTGTTGTTGAACTAGAAACTGCAACTAACATCTGTCCGTTTGCAGTTCCCTGTGCCAGTTGGTGTTGGCCAAGGGTGAAGAAAATCTAGAATGAGTAGTGATGTGTTGAAGGGAGTTTCAGCAGTTTTATTTTTTTAAGTAATGTTCTTTCTTAAATGTTGTAAGATATTGAGATGAGATCTCCATATAGATTCTGCCTAATTTAACTTGTACTTTCAAAGTTGGTAAAGAAGTTTTTGTTCCAAAAGGGGTGTCTCATTTTGAGGTATGGAAACCAGATATAGTAGGAGGACACAACTGGATCTGAATACCACAAAGAATGAGCTATATCAGGTACATCTTCTGCATTGCATCATACTTTCTAAACATTACCTCTTTCCTGGGCTCTTAGCCCATGCTCAAACCCAGACCAGCTCTATAGGCCTTCAAGGTTCCATTTCCTAAGGCCAATACCTAGAGTCTTTGGCTCCTTCAATTAATTCTGGACTCCTATATGGCACCATTTTTTAGAGCAGGGGACCAAGATATTGCAGGAGTTGTCTAAGGGACCAGGCATCATACCTCGGAAGGGTAAATTTAATTCCTTGCAGGGCAACTTTTGACTAATGGGGGAGAGGTAGCCATAGAGTGTCAACAGTGAATTTTCTTCTCCGTGCTCCCTTCTAATAGACTATTCCAAAGTGTTGAGTTTCTACAGTTACAATAGAGACTTCCCAGAGCCATCTCATGTGGCTCAGTGATCAGTCATTGCTCTTCACACAGTGACAGTCAGCTTAACAACTTAATAACCATTCTATATCTGCTTCTCTTTCTTCCCTGCCTCATAACACTTTCCTTTCACTCTCTCTGCCCTGGGATTGCACCCAATTAGGTTTTACTACTCCAGGTTTTTCTCAGGTTTTGTTTTCTAGAGAACTTGGGTTAAGACACAAGAAAATACACTTGAATGTAAATTTCCTCAGTACATAAAAGCATTTGGATTTTTGTCATCCCAATCTCTAAGTAAGGTTAAATAATAGTGGAGTCTTTCACTCTCTTAAAATACATAGTAAGTATAAATTCTCTTTTTAAATTGTAAAATAAGTTAGGCATATTCTTTCTTTTAAAGAGCTATATTTAAAATGTTTTATGTTTTATTTTTATTTTTGAGAGAGAGAGACAGACAGACAGACAATGAGTGGGGGACAGACAGAGAGAGAGGGAAACACAGAATCTGAAACAGGCTCCAGGCTATGAGCTCGAACCTGAATCAAAGTTGACACTCAACAGACTGAGCCACCCAGGTGCCCTCTAAAGAGCTATATTTTTAAAACAGTAGAGTTAAATTTATCAGTGAGGTCAGCAGATGATCGTAAAAATGTTTGATAAAGCCAAGTTCTTCTGACAAAATAGTTTATACTTGCAATTGAATAAACACTGCTTCTTTATAACAGTATAAAAACCATAATTTCTCAGTTGCATTCATATTCTCAGCTAAGATTAAAGATTAGTCTTGGAATTATATTGGAATATTAAATTTATTTTTAAATATTACAAGGAAGCTCTTCTCACTTCTTAAATTATCAATAAAGAACCCATTTTTATGATAAACTCATATAGAATAAGTATGAGTTTAACTTGAATGCAACTAGATTGTAAATATTCAGTGATATCCATCTAAAAATAAGCATAAAGCCTCTGGTTTTGCCTGGAATCATGTCTATGCTGACTAAAACGTTATCACTTACTACTGGGGAAAGTATATCTCTTTAAAAGACAATAAATTGACCTGAATGAATAAATTATATCATCCTGGTCTTATTTATTTAGAAACTCTATTTTATTGGCTTATGCCACACACACACACACACACACACACACACACACACACACGGATGTGTTCAAATGGAATCCAGAGAACCATTAGTATTTGTCTTCAGATAAGTAGCCATTCTAATAATGGCACATAGCTCTTATAAAGCTTTTGTCAATCATTGACAAAAGCGATCTTTCATGTAAATATATTTTCCACATTCTACCACCCAAGTCTTGCACTAGATAAAATGAGTAAGAGTGTAATTCTCTGTTCTTGACCTTCATATGCGCTGTGAACTTTTAGAGAGAAAAGTGCTCTAAAATATATTTATTATCATCACCATTATTATTATTCACAAATGGTGTGACTGACAGGGCCATTTCCCAAGTTATTTTTTCTTTCAATCACAAGTTCTCATTCTTGACCCAGAGGCAAAAATGTTATGCAAAGTGAGATAGTTAAAAGAGGAAGAGTACATCTTTCTGAATATAATAACTCCCCCACTGTAACATCTCAGGGAGCTACAAAGCTTTCTTTGTTATTGGAGGCGCCTCTGAGGGGATTATAAGTTATTGCATTTACTTAAGGAGGCACTAAGCAGACTGAAGGCTTTCCTGAATTTGTTATGAGACATTTTGGACACCTGTGACATGGGTATATTATTTATATTCAGGAGAGTGGTATCTCACTAAGGCAAAATAATTGATGTAAAAACTAAACTTTCAAACAAAATTGTTGAATTCAGTAATTCTGCAATTTTATTTAATAATACAATCTCTAAAATAAGAGAATCTTCATGTCTGAGGGTTATTCTTCATAGTCTTTTGTTTCCTAATTTGTTATGTCATTTTGCATTCGCTTTCACTTTTTCAATGGCAGTGAGGTCACTGTTTCACAATGAAAACCACTCCTTTTAGAATGTGTTTAGAGAGGGATTTGCCTACATAAAGAAAAGAGAAATACTTGGGAATCACTAATATAAACATGACATGTCATGAACTCAGCCCAACTAGAGGAAGCATTTTAATAATATGAAATGTAGATTATTTTAAAGAGTTTCAATCATTCCCAGGGCATCCAACAATGAAAGCTACGGTACACATACTGCCAAGTAGAAATCCTGCAAAACCTTATTTAATGCACAAATAAGGCTCATTTTTAATTACAATTGGTATGCAAAAGGTTGCTTCTAATTTAATTAAAAAGAGATTGTTTCCTTAAGTAGAACATTTCCTCCCTCATATCTTATTTACATTATTAATTTTCTTGCCAATTAAAAAAACATAGAGATAAACTTGAGTCCAGCACTTGTCTGAATCAGCATTAAATCAGTTTAAAGTTATTCATAGTAAACAGCTTAAAACATCAACTTTTTTTATGGGTTATGAACCTATTTTCAGGTGCTATAATTGATTAAATATGTATGCGTGATTTAAACATAAGTTGTATACATTTGAATGGTTTATTTTATGAACTATGCAAAACAATGCAACAAAAGAACTTTATAAAAATGCTATTGTATCAAACCATGAAATTCAGGGATGAGATATTTGTTCAAACAAGTTTTTCCTTTTAATGTAAATGTATACAACCTCAGAAAGATGGGGGCTTCACTGTGCAAGAAGTTCCTAAGAAATTTATGTGAAATCATTTGCTTTTTCTTTATATTGTATAATATTTATTCATGGGCATTATCTAAACAGCTATGTATTGTATTTCTCATTAGAAAATATTTTTAAAAATCAATACATTCTTTTAATTAAAGCCTAATCTTGCATGCTGTTTATTAAAGTATTTATTTAAGACAATATATATTGTTTTGAGACCTAAAGAAAAAATATTTTGCACCCTTTTACTCTCAGAATTTCTTTTCTAAATATTTGCATGAACTCTTATTGTGCGAGTTGTTATGTGATCAGTTTTAGTCACTTAAGATAATGTGAATAGTTTTATTACATCAAATGAAAGGCCTCATAGTAATGAATTATGTGTAATTGAACTGTCACCTACTCAAATTTTTTGTTTTAATTACAACTACATGTGGCATTGTAAAAATCTTCCAGGAACATATTCTCTAATGTACATAATTATTTTCTTAGACAATAATTCCAAATTATATACAAATTATAATACAAAATTATTGTATTACAGTGGGATTTATTTTTAATACAATATTTCTCTGCAGAAACAGTAGTAACCGTAGTAACTTAAATGGAGACCTATAGAGAACATGACTTTTTGCACAATTTTTTTAAATTTGCTTTTTGACAAATTCATAAGCTATATAAATGTATCTAATATAGATTTCATTTGCAATTAGAAATGATTTTAGAAATTTTACATCCTTTCCATCCCTATTGAGCATTTGTATTGAATATTTTGTGACTCTTCTTTCATTTCCTTTGTCCATCACCCACTATATGTATAAAAAATTGTACTTTATATATTAACATAGTATCCTTATATATGATAGTGTATATTTCCCCATACCTTTTAATTTAAAAGTTTTAATTTTAAGTTTAATTTATGAATTTATATAGATCTGCCTTTAAGATCTATGCTCTTGACAGTGTTTGTGAAAGCCTTACCACATCCCCAAATTAAATAAGTAACATCAATTTTCTTTTAGTATGTATATGGATTATTTTATATGTAAACATTTTTATTTTATCTGAAATCATTACAGCATTTTATAAGAAAATAATTGAATTCAATTGTCTCCAAGTGTCCATTTGTTCATACATCAAGTATAAGATAGTATATTTACCATTCACCATCATGAAAATAAATTAAATTTGTTTCAGAAATCTTTGACAATGACTTGTCAGTGTATATTTGCTACTGATTCATAGTATTCTAATTATAGTGACTCTAACATATACTTTAAATTTTTGTGGAGATAGGGTTATCTCATTACTTTTTATGTTGTTATTTTTTCTGGTCCATTGTAAAATATTGTGGTTTTTTGGTGGTATTTAAGGATATTTTAAGTGTTAATTGATGTTTCACTGAGACTATTGCTGTGAGTAAATTGATTATATGACTTGGAGAGAATTGTCATCACTCTATCTGCAAGCAATTTTAATTCAAACTACCCAAAACCAAGAACCAAAATAGATTCAATTTCCATCTCTAGCAATGTGAAATTGATCTAAAATTTTTATTTCATTTTCAGGAATTTTCAGAATCATGCCTGGCTTTACCAAATGAGTGACAAAGTTTCCCATCTGGTTATTTTTAAGACAGATGAAACTAATTATTTTGACCTTATCAAGTTGATTCTAATTTTATATTTTAGACATACGTGTGTATATAATCTTTATTTCCATACATTTGTGATTAAATGCTCAGATTTGTGAGGCAAAATGAGATGAGATTTGACAAATACATAGAACCATGTAATTGCCATCCTAAAAAGTAAATATTTCCATATCTTCAGAAAGTTCCCTAATGCTCTTGCAGTCAACACCCCTCCCAACTCCGGGGTTGTTCTTGAATTTCATGGTGTGAAAGAATCCGACCTGTGATCTCTCTGTGTGCCTACCTTAACTCAATATGATGTAGGATTATACCATGATGCTGTGTGAATTTGTTGTCTTCATTTTTATTTCCGAACAGTACTCCATTCTATATATTTTCCAAAATATGTGTATTTATTCTTCTGATGACAGACATTTCAAATATTTGCAGCTTGAGTTATTGTGAATGAAACTGCTACAAGCTTTAATGTATAATTTTTTGGAGATGTAAGTTTTTTTCTGTTGGGAAAATTATGTAAGAGTGGAATTTTCATTATTTTTTTTAACTGCCAAAAAAAATAGTGGCTTTTTCCTTAGTGGCTGTGTCATTTTATATTCCCATAGCTTCATACACGAATTCCAATCACTCTATACATTTGTCAACACTTGATGCTGCACTTTTTAACATGTTGCGTTCTGGTGGGTATGTAGTAATTGCACACAATAGTTGTAGCTTCTATTTCTCTGATTCCAATTATTTTGAACATCTTTTAATGTATACATACTAGCCATTCATATATTTTTTTAAGGGTCCATTGAGATCTATTGTGCTTATTTTCATTTGGGTTCAGTTTCCTTGATATTGCTGTTATTTATATAATCCACATACTACACATACAAATGCATGCATATACACACACACACACACACATCTATCTATCTATCTATCTATATATATATAATTTTCTTCTAGTCTGTGTGGTCTTTTCATTTTCTTAGTGCTAACATTTTGAGAGCAAACTATTTTAAGAAGTAGATTTTAATTTTTATTCTCACTGTTAGCAACTTTTGCATCTAAGAAACTTGCTTACCTCAAATTCATAAAAATGTTCTCAATATATTTTGTTCCAAAATTTCATATTTGTATCTTTTACATTTTAGTTCAGATCCATTTTAAATTAAGTTTATCTGAGCTTTGAGGCTGTAGCAGAGGTTGATTTTGTTTTTTCTTATGTGTCTATCCTGGGGCTCACAATGCAAATATACAAAGAAGGGCATGACTGGCCAAAGGGGCCTTAGTCTTTGGCTGCAATTCCCTGAGAGACTGTGATGGATTAGCTGTGCACTAAGTGTGGCATGGGGAGGGCGGCTTTCCTCCGCATGGCCTGCCAGCCTATGCTTTTGTAATCGCCTATTATTGGACCTGACAGATCACACACACATAGGTTTTCAACTGGGAAGCGAACTCCCCAATGGCTTGTCTAATTCCTAAGATAAATGACTTTGGCATTTAGGAGATCACTTCACTCCACATGTCCACATCTTTAATGTCCTTGAGCGCTGCACAATCCCTGTTTAACTGTGTTCTCTCAACACTGTAGTATGCACTTTGTGCTAGGACCTGTGGTGTCTTGCGCTTCCCACCTGCACTGCTACTCTCAGCAAGGAGGGGAAGAGTCACACATATTCACTGGACCCTACCTTTCCATTTCCTATTCTAATAGTAAACGCCCTGCGCTTTATGATCTAATTGCTTCAGCAGCTATGTACGCCAACATCCGCCTCACTAGTTCAATGGCAATGTTATGAGTTTGGGTTCTATCTCCTTTGTTCTCTGAGCAAGTGACTGAAAAATTTTCCAAGGTAGAGAACCAGCATGTAGATAAGGCTCCTCTGTGTGTTCTTCTTTTCCTAAGGATTGCAGTCCTCTTCGGTCTGTTGTTCGATACATGACAACTGTTTGCACTTTGTCTGATGTTATGATTCTGCAGACGCATGATGGGAAACAGAATCAGCAATTCATCACCGACTAGTAATCAGGGTCTTCTTTGGAGAGGACTGTTGAGTGTGTTTTGTAGTGTCTGTATTTTCAGGTTATGCTGATATATTCAACTGACTTCTGACAATTGGATTATGAAATTTGAGAGAGAATTCGTAGTGTTTCATTGTCTAATCATAGCAGTTGAAATCATGAAGAGGTGAATGGCATTGCCAACTGACAAGAATGTAATAAAGAGTAGGATATCTGTGCAAATTTATATATTTTAGGAAGTGCAAATAAGTACTGCAAGCAAATGGAATAAAAAAAGTAGATTTAGAAGTGGGAGAAAAGCTGGGTATGTACACTATATTGAAATATAAATGTGAAGTATTAGGAGACAGAGAGAGAGAGAGAGAGAGAGAGAGAGAGAGAGAGAGAGAGATGCTGTCAATTGGACAAACAGGGCAAATGAAAAAAAGTTGTGTATAAAATTTGATCCATGTTGGTAATTGGAACTAGATTATTGTATGTTGCCGCATGTCCGAAAAGAATTAAAATACGATATAGTGAATAATATTATTGCGTGCAGGTTTCCTCTATAATAAAGATTTAAATAATTATTAGCTTTGTTTATGTCAGAAAATTTCAGACAGTTTTCAAATTACACAGTATAAAACATTTTAGTGCTCATGGTTGACAAGGAATCAGCATCTGGGAAGCTATAAACAATAGGGAACATATATGTCTGTGGTTATGTTTGCTTTCACAGAAGAAGACCTTATGGAATGTTTTCATCCCATTTTTGCTCTCAATATAAAGTAGCTCTTGACCACATTGAAGCTGATCACCTTGTCTTGCTTATGGTTAGGCTGTCTTCAAATCCTTTCCACAAATAAGTTTTAAGCTCTGGTCTTTCTGCTGACATTTTCATACATTGCCATCATACAGCAGATGGCTGAGGATTCTAATCAAGAGATTTTGTACAAATCAACAAAAATCTCTGGCCAGAATCTGTAGTTATTGAGGGAAAAAACCCCATCCAGAACCATATGTTCCAGTATCCTGCATAAAACTCCGATAGGAAGTTTGCACATCATTTAATCATCCTGTTCCATATTACAGTATAATTCTTCACTAATTCTTCACTGTGTCAGCGGCTCAGTGCTTAATGCAGCTAAAATCAGCCTCCTTTGCATTAAGAACAGCGTAGGTTTTTAAACACAATATCCTATCTCTTCCTGCCGACTATGGTTCAATATGCCCGTAGTGACATGACATAACATATAGATATGGTTTTCAAGTTTTATCTCTTACTTGGATTTAAGATAAGTGAAACTCAGCATGCATTATTTTCAAAGCATAGAATACATTATATTTTTAATGAGCAAATGTATGATTCGGGTCAAACCCTAATGTGAGCTGATTTGAAGACAATTATAGTTTTTCTTATAGTCAGGATTAGGGTCTGAGCATGTATATTATAAGAATCCAACAGCAGCTTTAAATGAATTTTGACTCTGTGAGCAATAGACTTGAATGCAGCTAAAACATAAATCTATGATTATAGCTTAATTTGCATGTAATGTTATGTAATTGTTGCAGTGCAATGAGACAGGGTTATTATATAGCAAATTGTATGTGATAGTTTATGTATGCTCAAATAGCTCCAACACTTTTTAAAAATGACCTTTAATAGAAGTCAATTTCAAAGCATTTATACACTGAAACTTGCATTTGAGCCTGTTTTCCTCCTACATATCTTAACAACAAAGCATAAATTAACTACATAGTATCAAAGGCACACATAAATTTCAATCTATCCATAATCTAAATTTATAACCCACTGATTTCCTAGAAGTTGCATCATGATTTAGTTCTTGTAAATAGATGATGCTTTCCCATAAAGACAATTATAAAATTGCAGGAGTTTGCATTCCTCACACATTTCTCTCTATAAAATTATAAATAAGATCAATAATATGCTCTTAAAGATGCAGCAACTATAGCTTTTGCAGGTACCTGGAATTTGGTATAAGTCCCATGAAATAAACATACATATATTAGAAACTTCACTTATACAATGTTTCCAATATACTTTAATAATATGCATAAAGGAAAACCACTACACTTCTATCGTAAATTTGATCAATCAGAGTATACATGTTATGATAAATATAAGCATGCAACTGGGGCACCTGGGTGGCTCAGTCGGTTGAGCGTCTGGCTTTGGCTCAGGTCATGATCTCGTGGTTTGTGGGTTTGAGCCCCGTGTCAGGCTTTGTGCTGACAGCTAGCTCAGAGCCTGGAGCCTGTCTTCAGATTCTGTGTCTCTCTCCCTCTCTCTGACCCTTCCCTGCTCGTGCTGTCTCTCTCTCTCTCTCTCTCTCTCTCTCTCTGAAATAAATAAAACATTAAATATATATATATTAAAATATATATATAAGCATGCAACTAAAAATGCCTTAGTTCTCCCACAGAAGCCTTTTATAACATTATTTGCCCATGTAAAAATAAATGCTAGTCAAGGAAGTTTGAACTGATTCCCATTTTCCTATGTTCTCCTACTTGGAAGAAGCTTTCAGCTTCTTTTAGCTGACCTTAAATTAATCTAAAGATATTCAATAAATATTTTATATTTGGTCATAATGGCTTCACTCCTGTCTCCCTCCCCAATATTTACAGGTAAAGAAAAGTCTTACATATTTTTGTTCCAAATCCACCTTTATTTAGTTAAAACTTTTAAGGGTACTGTTAGAACAAATATAGCTCTTATGAGTACAACCACTGTTAAAAAGAAATCTGATATATTTCTTTATATATATTTTATATATTTCTTTACATAACTCTATATGCATACTTATAAACAATAAAAATGTTACTAAGTTATTCAGAAACTTTCAAGATATAATCTCTTTCTTCATACACACACACATACACACACATGCACACACACACACACACACACCCAAAATTAAAAAGATTATATTGCATTTTCCATCAGACACAACTGAGAAAAATGATAAAAAGTAAAGGTAAATTGAGATATGTATTAATTAGGCATCAGTAAAGAATGGAGAGAGAGAGACGTAAAGAGCAAAATCATACGTTGCAAGCATTATTCTCCTATGAGCTGAAATCCGCCATTTTCTCCTTCTTAGAGTCATATGATTGGAGCAGTGCGGCATTGACTAAGAACTTCTAAAATACCTCAGTAATGCCTCATCTTTTGTTTGTTTAAGCAGACACAAGAATCAGTAGATATTAAGGAAAAATCTTTCACCTGAAAGGCCAGGAGCAAATCAACAGACAGAAAAAATAACTTGAAAAAAGCAGAGAAGGACTAACAGGGAGATGAACACTGGGTGTGAAGCACTGGGATTATTAAGCTTGTCAGACCTTATGTCAAGTACAAAAAATATAGGGGATAAGAAAATGATACTGAGAAAAAGAACAGAGAATGAGAGATACCTTTGAATTGAACATTTTATAAAAATTATAATTTAACCAAAACGTTTGGAAAATAAACTTGTGCCCCATATCTCAGAAAATAAAGAAAAAAAAGAGGAAAAAAGGAAAAAACATTGGAGAAAATATATTTTAAAACTTAGGTGATTAGTCAGTAAATCCAATGTCTGAATATAATTGCCAGATGGATAGAATAGATAATACTAAGGAGATAAACTTATGAAAATATTTTAGAAATGGACAGAATTTAAAGACTTAAATTACTAGATTAAAATATTCTATCAAATGAAAAGTAGAATGGAAGAAAATAAATTTTCACAAAGGTATAGTGTTGTAATATTTTGATAATATTACAATATGTTGTAATATTTTAAATACTAGGGAAGAAAAGGTGAGTCACTAAATAAAATGTCCATACATCTCTCAAAAACTTTGCTATGTTTGAAAGAAATTAATATTATTAATGATTACTCTGTAACCATTAGTGTAAACCAGAACTGTTCAGGCAAACCAGGGTGATCCATCACCCTATATATTAAATACCAATAATTAGGAAAGTTTTTTTTTTTACAGCAATGCTAGCAGACAAAAAAAAGTGAGGAAATATCAAAATGTCGAGAAAAAAATCTTACAAGTCTATTTCTCTTAACGTGAACATAAGTGTGAGAGTAAAATTTGCATAAGAGGTCCTGATAACATAAAGGTCATAGGTCAATTAATTAAGGGTCACTTTTGTCAAAATAAAAACTACACTCAATAAGTAAGTAGCAAATGAATTAAAATAGAGAAATCGAGGCGCGCCTGGGTGGCTCAGTCGGTTAAGCGCCTGACTTCAGCTCATGGATCAGAGCCCTGTGTTGGGCTCTGTGCTGACAGCTCAGAGCCTGGAGCCTGCTTCCGATTCTGTGTCTCCCTCTCTCTCTGCCCCTCCCCCACTCATACTCTATCTCTCTCTCAAAAAAATGAATAAATGTTTAAAAAATTAAAACATAATAAAAATTAAAAAATAGAGAACAATATCTTTTTTTTTCCTAGAAATTCAGTTACATGACCAAAAGATAAGTGTTATAAGAACAGAAATGGGCATAGAACTGAGGGACTAATTTTGGGTTTCATTTTTGTTAAATAACAAATAGAGTGTACTTTTGATACAATAGAAAGAGAATCTGAACAGTAAATAATAATAATAGAAGAGGAATAAGAGATAAAGAAATGATAGAGGAAAATCCTTGAAGGGAAACAGGGATATGCTATCTAAAATATAAGAAGGGAAATTAACATTGGACAGGATATGTAGCATTTCTTTTCTTTCACGCAACAACAAAAAATGACCCAAGAGTTGTGAACACTGGTAAAAGATTTGAAGACTAAAATAAAAATTGGTAATTCTTTCCTCATGGGTTCACTTGGTTAATAAGACATGAATTCCACTGCTTATAAAGATGTGCATGGAAGAAATGATAGGAGTTATCAGACTCAAGAATTTTATTTTAGGGGCGCCTGGGTGGTTCAGTCGGTTAAGCATCCGACTTCGGCTCAGGTCATGATCTCACGGTCAGTGGGTTCGAGCCCCTCATCGGGCTCTGTGCTGACAGCTCAGAGCCTGGAGCCTGTCTTCGGATTCTGTGTCTCCCTCTCTCTCTGACCCTCCCCTGCTCACCCTGTCTCTCCCTCTCTCTCTCTCTCTCTCAAAAATAAATAAAACCTTAAAAAAGTCTTTAAAAATTATTTTATTTTAAGGCAGAATTTTATTTGTCTACAAGAAACAAAAATGTTCACAGGTTTTCCTTTTACACATACAAATGTCTTTATTTTGACTTAATTTTTGAAAAAATGGTTTTGCTGGTTACAAGATTCTGCACTGTGAATACGTCAGCCCACCGCCTTGTTGGGTTCCATTGTTTCTGAGAAGTCACTTGTTAATCTTATTGTGGCTCCCTTCTATATGAGTAATTTTCTCTTATTGGTTTCAAGATTTTCTTTTTATCTTTGGCCTTCAACTATTTGACTATGTGTGTGGGTGTGGCTGTTTGTGTTTATCCACCTTGCAGTTTATTGAAATTCTTTAATGTATAGGTTTATGCTTTTCATGAAATTTACAATGTTTTCTGCCATTTTTTCTTTGAACATTTTTTCTGTCTCTTCCATATTTCTCTGAGGCTCTGTTTATTTTTCTCTCTGTTCCTCAGGTTATATAATCTCTTTTGATTTATCTTAAGTTCATGTATTTCTTCTGCCAGCTCAGATATACTGATGAGCCCTTTTAGTCAATTTTCATTTTAGTTATTGGGCTTTTGAACTCTATAATTTCCATTTGGTTCTTTTTAAAGATAATTTATATCTCTTTATTGGTATTCTCTATTTCATGAGTCATTTTCATTATACTTCCCTTCAGTTATTGAAACATGATTTCCTTTATTTCTCTGAACATATCTATAATAGTTGCTTCATATTCTTTGCTAATTCTAACGTCTAGACCCCTCAAAAACATTCTCTCTCTTTCCCTTCTCCCTCACTCTCTCTCATATATTTGCGTCATACTTTCCTGTTTTTTCATGTTTGAAAATTTTTTGTTGAAAACTCAACACCTTTTATAATATATTGAAGCAATTCTGAATCTGACCCACCCTTCTTCTGAGTCCTGTTTTTCCTGTTTGTCTGTTTGTTGAGCAACTTAATTGGGTTGATTCTATAAAGTTTACTTCTCCTGTTTTGTGCTTCTTTTGATGTCTGTATTCTGATCCTCCGCCCCCCCGCCTTGTTTTTATTTTTGAATTTGGCTTCCTTGGTCACTTCAGGTTAGCATAGCATAGTGATCAGCATTTATTGGTCAGTAGTTGAGCTTAAGACCTCTGCACTCATAAAATCTTCAACACTTACCATTGGATCTGTGTGTGGCCTATGAACTGATTTCAAAGTTGAGGAAATTTACTAATTGTAACAGTTTTAGTTCCATAGTTTAGTTCTAATAATAGCATGGAAATAAAATTTCTAGTCACTCTTGAAAGACTTGGACAGATAAATCATTTTTAAGATACTTGGATAAGTATGATTTTAGCAGGGTCTTCTTTGACTATCTCTTACCCCAATTTGCCTTTTAAACTTCTGGCTATCTATTTTTAGTGATAACACAGCTGTTAGCCTCTTTTGGTTGTTAGCCACCTGAATGGGGAACAGTAAGATCGGGGAGAATGAGCAACAGAAATCTGCTGCTACTGCCCACCCAAATTAATTATTCATAACAAGGAGTTAAGGGATATGGGGACCAGTGTTGATAATTCACTATTGAATCTGACCTCAATATCTCTTGGTTTTGCCAGTACCACCCAGATTTGATTTTCTATAATAGGAAACTGGGGGAACTAGGTGTTGCCCTGGCTCAAATGCTACAGCCGCCCCCCTGGTCTTACCCAGTTTCTGTTTGTTGTATGCTCTTTGGCCAATTTCCAGTGTCTTGAAAGTTTGTGACCAGGTTGACTGATGTTTTTGTGGGAGACAGGATTCATTCCTCCAACTCATTAAATGGTCGTTCCAGATATCCTACCCTCCATGATAGGGGATTTGAGGAAAGAAGAAAAGTGGACAAGGGGGAGTTAAGAGATAAAGATTCCAGGGACAAATAAAAAGTAGGTAACAATTGAACCAAAAAGAAGATCTTGAATTTGGAGACTGAGATTTTAGTGACACAATTTCAGAGGTAATAGATCTTATTTTCTAGGACTAATCAGTATTCTGTGTGAAAGGATGTATCTATAAGATACCCAGACTAATCTTTGATTTGAAAGGGTATTGATCTATCAGAAAATTTTCAGGAAAAGGACATGTATGATATATATAAACGTAAATTCATGAACCAAGGTACTAATGTTAAGAAAATAACATAAATAAGAAAGATGTGGGGATATTGAGAGGGAATAAAATTGTGAAGACATTTGTGATCTCAGAAATCCCAGTGTAATTATTTTAGAGGAACCCCAGTTTGTCTTCAGAGGTATTCCAGAGTAAAGTGACTTTCAGTTAATGAGAAATCTCATGATCTGTCCTTTAGAGTATCAAGTGCTGCTGTAATTCCAAGATGCATGCCATTGCACACAAAGTCATCAAGGAATTATGCAGCTAAGTTTTGTTGGTATTAAATTATCCAAAGGCCTTAATGGCCATCATTTCCATATCTCCATATATCCATCATGTCTTTAGTTTATATTGTTTCATGCCTCTTTCAGATCTTACTTTTGTAACACCAAATCACTTTATACTGCAGTCAGGCAATTTACAAGGCAAGAGTATACTATTCTGTCATTTGTCATCTTTGCATGTCAATCACCCACTTTGAAGGTCTGCATTGCATTGCATTGGAGAGGAGAGCCCAGAAACTATCTTTACCAGGTCTCCCTTTATTCTATAGTTCCAGAATAACGCTCAAAATATTTGAAAGATAGGAAGAAAAAAAGCTATTTTTCTTGAGAGTTCACAGTGCTAGCACAGCGGCTTCTCAGTCTTTCTAAGCACAAATTTTCTGACACCTATTAAAGGGGTAGTAGGGTTTCCCAACAACTTATGAAAAGCTGTTTGAATGTTTCATGACAAAGTCATCAAATGAATATTTCCCTTCTTGACCTTCAGTCTCCCAGCTCTCTATGTATTTGTGTGAGTCCAACATTAGATCTATGTTAAACTCCTTTATTTCTGTAAGACTTCTAATAGATATGTGTTTCTAGCAACTCCCAGATTAACATAAACGATACTTACTGACAAGGTCATTGTGTCAAAATATGTATCCCATATTAGTTTAATTATTTCAAATTGGTAGGTTTGTTTCTTTCACAGAGCTTAAGACATTGCTGTCAGAAATGATTAGGGCTACATATTCAGCATCTACATCAAGTTTCTCATTAAAGTAAACAACCAAA
Organism: Cryptoprocta ferox; assembly: GCA_028646485.1. Classification (NCBI taxonomy): domain Eukaryota; kingdom Metazoa; phylum Chordata; class Mammalia; order Carnivora; family Eupleridae; genus Cryptoprocta; species Cryptoprocta ferox. The sequence continues at coordinate 43,292,938 of CM053562.1, forward strand.
ACACCTAAGAGAAGTACCTTTTTTCCAGCTTGATCATGTGTAGTACCTAGAAATTCACAGTAAAGTTATATAATGCTAGTGGGCATAGAATCAGTTTCTTAAAAGAAGGAAATCCTTCACAATGGAAGGTTGATAGATAAAGCAACACATAGTCATTAAAACAACATATTTCTTAAGCAACACAATTGATAGGCACATATAGTAGTTAAGAGCACACACTCTGTAACCAGGTAGGCTCTTTGATGTTTGTCTTTGTACTGTATGAGCAGTTTCTATATTTCTTCATCTGGAAGCCAGGGAAAATAATAGTACTTCACAGGGTTGTTGTAAAAGAGGAAAGTACTTATATATGTAATATATATATGTAATATGTGGAGGATAGTTCTTGGGGTACAAAAAGGGCACAATAAATGTTAGGCAAAACCCAAAATTCTACTTGTTTTTTAAATCTGAAATCTAAAGTTTTCTGTAACATACTCATGACCAATGCAATTATGAAACTATCACAGGAACATGTGACTTTTGTTTGTTCAGATGGCCAATGCTTAGGCTAGATCTTGTTCTAGGTGTTAGAACAGATAATACAATTTCAATCCATATGAAGAATATGAGTTTCCTATGACATGTTTGGTTAAACTGCATCCCTACCCCATCTCCACTGGACTCCTGTATCACTGGGAATTAAATAGATTCTCAGAAAGCTAGAGTTTCTTTTTGCAAGTAGATAGCTGGGGACCTGCTAAAAATCCTCCACAAGATGCATCTCAGTCACATAAACCTCTGACATTTTGAATATGTCATTATCTATTCTAAGATTTAACTATTTTCTCTTTCTCTACTTGCATTGTCTGATGTGGGACAGTTCAAACAGAAGAGAAAACACCAAGGCAAAAAATTTAACTGAGGTGACATTCACATTCCTTCTAGGCTTAGCTAAATTTAAGTTTGCATGGACAATGCTAAAAGCATCACATTTTATTCATCTGGTAGCTGGCACATGTGTTTGACTTTGATTTTAAAATATGTCACGATTTCAAAAATGTTAAAATAGGAAATATATATTTTGGAAATCAAAAAGGACAATACTGTCACAGTAATCTTATTCGACTTCATATCTGTTGTCTAAACTAAGCAAAAATTGCTTGGAGAGAAGACAGAGCAGCTAATTGTGAGGTTGAACTTAAGATAAATAACTCTAGAAAAAAATAATGGATGATCTGAAGAAATATAAAAGCTGAAATTAGGAGCCACACAACAGAGATATAAATTAGTTTAGGGAAACCAAATGTAACTACAATATAACAGATATAATAGAATATATATATGTATATTTTATCCTAATTACCTCCCAAAGTCCAGACCTCCAAATACTATTGCATTAGTGATCAGGGTTTCAACATACGAGTTTTGAGGACACATAGATATTCAGTCCATAGTGCGTGTGTGTGTGTGTGTGTGTGTGTGTGCGCACTTATGAATTGGCATCAAAAATATATAAAAGCTTCTAATAATAAATATATCATGATAAAAATACAGAATCAAAGCTCACATATTTGTAATCTGCACCTAAATGACACTCTTCAAGTTCTATGGACTTGATGTCTATGTCCTCTCAAAATTCATATGTTGAAACCAGAATTCTCAGGTAGGCTTATATTAGATTATTAGATCCTCACCATGGGATTAATGCATTTATAAAAAGAGGAGGAGAAAAAGGATTTGTGACAACACAGAAAGAACATAGCTATTTGCATACTAGGCAGAGATATCTCATCAGAACCTACCCATGCCGGCACCTTGATCTCGGACTTTCCAGCCTTCAGACTGAGAGAAATAGATTTCTGTTGTTTAGGCCACCTAGTTGTGATATTCTCTTACAACAGCCTGAACTGATGAAGACATCAAGAAAATAATGAAAACACGAGTCTTAAAACAGACCTAAAATATCACCCATATAACCTGAGTGTGACTTTCTTTATAAGGCTCATCCAGGGCACGTTTTGTAACATATTTTCCAAGTAGCTCTTTGGAATTGTCTTCTAAATTAGGTTTCAAAGGTTGTATTTTTACATTTTATATTTCCTTATGATTAAAATACGATCACTCAGTAGATTTTCTTCTCTTTCCATTAATCCTAAAAACGGGCTTATACAATAGCTTTTTTATTACTAATTCTTACTGAATTCATTATCCGACATATTTATTATTTTAAAAAATTTATGTTACTTTAACCAATGTTAGAGTCGATGTTTAAGATATACATTTTTATTTAGTATGACCATTTTCTTTAAATAGCACATTTTGCAAGAACACTCAACAGAGCTTCTCAACTTTCATTTAGAGAAATCAAAGAAGTATTAAAAAAGAGGCTTATCATGAAAAAACACAGAATAAACATTAGTCAATTAGGGACTTGACAAAATGAATGATAATCAGCAGCACACTGCTCATTGATTATTTTAATATTCTTGGCCATATCAGTGCTTATAGAAACTAAATTATTTTGTTCTAAAAAATAACTTTAGTCTAATGTTGAAGAGAATGTGTCATTCACTGAGAATTGTGATTCTCCTCTTCAGCTCTGGGTAGAATGCATCTGGAATGCAAAATGAGAGTTCACAAAAACTGATATTTTTGTTCTATTAATGTTTAATTATTGGGCATAATTTTGCAAAAGGAGTAAAACACTATTCAGAGAATGATGATGGTGTTTAGGGGAAAAAAAGATCATTTATCTTTTCAATGAACTTTTTCTAAAAACAATTCTATTTGTAGAAGCTACACTTGGTGCCAGTTTATCACATGGCTTAGTTAGAAATTTTATCATGGTCAGTGTTCCTTAGTCTTCACAGGAACATTATCATTAGTTATTAAGGTCCTATCTTATGCATTTAGTGCTGGGAGCTGCATCGGCCTTGCTGGATGACAGTCACAGTGAGGAAATGGCAGACGTTTGAACAGCTCCTGCCATGATAGGCGAGGTATCTCCTTCTACTACTACTGCTCATGTTGAAAATAAGCCTGTTGTCATTAATTAGGCCTTACAGCGTTCCAAATCAGACCGATATTCCCCACACAGTTACCCCACAAGAAAAAACATTTTCCTGTCACTACATAAGAGATTTTGGATCAAAACACTTTTGACAAAAGGCTCTTCTAATGAGCTTTGCAGACTGAAAACATAGACTTGAAGGGGTTAAAAACACAAAAATTGCATTTAAGTCTGGCCTGGAGAAAAAAGCCTACTTGTAGATAAAAAAAATTGAAAACAAGGACCGAACATAGTCCCTTCCTAAGGTCTACATTTTATGAGTATCCTCCCTTGTACTGACTTCAGTTATGAGGATGGATAAGAATGTGGGAAACCCAGGTACAAGGCCAACACACATAGGTCTCCCATTGTGCTTACATCAAAAATGGGCTTTCTCAAGAAGATTTACTCAACCTCACTGTAAGTGCATTACATGACTTGGTTGTAAC
>CM053562.1:43296517-43349672 GCA_028646485.1 Cryptoprocta ferox
CGTTTGTTACTTTCTTAATCTTGGGGACTGACGCAAAAATGAGAGATAGTTCTCTGTACACTCTTTTTTTTAAAAAAAATTTTTTTTAATGTTTATTTATTTTTGAGAGAAAGAGACAGAGCATGAGCAGGGTAGGAATAGAGAGAGAGGGAGACACAGAATCTGAAGCAGGCTCCAGGCTCTGAGCTGTCAACACAGAGCCCGACACGGGGCTCGAACCCACGAACTGTGAGATCATGACCTGAGCTGAAGTCGGCCGCTTAACCGACTGAGCCACCCAAGCGCCCCTCTGTACACTTTTGATGATTAAAGCATCTTATCATAAAAAATTAGTCACTATAAAAAATTTCTATTTTCTAATGTCATCACTTCCAATGATTAAAACATCTTATAAAGAATTAGTCACTGTAAAAAATTTCTATGTTCTGATGTCATGTTATCGCTTAACCTATATATAAAGACACCAAAACAGACAGAACAGAGATGCCTGCCTGGTGATCAAGAAAGAAACTCGAGGCTCTCATCACTCTCTCGTGTCGACACCGTCCATCCTTTCAGGGACCCCTGGACCTGCTAGAGCTGGACTCCGGCAATTTAGATTACCACAGAAATGGATTTTTTCAAGATGAGTTAATGTTTTCCTCGCTACCAATATCTTTAACTATTTTCTTGGAAAATAGAGTCATTATGGTATTGATAGTACTGCTATTAAGTTTTGTCATTCATAATGAATGCACTAAATAAAGCTTTCCAGAAAAATAACATATTTCCTGAATTTGAAAAGAAAAGCAATTTCAAAACCATCATGAATTTTGTAATAAAACTCTCAATAGAGTTAAAATCTAAAAATGAAACTCCATGAGTTTGTTACAGTGATATGCATCCCTTCTTAATAAGAGTAAATATTAAAATAGTTATGTCAGTTAATCATTTCAAAAGGGTATTGACTTTAACATAAAATATAATAAAGTTCTATGTGTTTCAGTGCCATAATTCTTTAAATATGTATATTTACACACATGCACATACATATATATGCACACACACACATATATATATATATAATACAGAATTTTAATTAAGAAGATATTAAGGAGGGACTATGACTACTAACTTCCACTTCTAAGCCCTTTACCATACCCTGTTTACTTATGTCCTCCTATTACCATTTCTTCAGTGTTCATTAGTATCTACTATGAAAGAATAATAACAGATACACATACACTGAATTTGCCCTTTTTGCATGCACAAAACACAGTGAATGATTAACTAGGAAAAAATAAGCTATTTTTTTCAGTTTTCACACATATATATTGCTATACCTGTGTTTTACTTGTAAATACCCATCTTGCATCAAAATGAGTGATTCACATGACTGAAAATAAGCTCTTTTTATAGTGTATGAGTGAATAATAAAGAAAATATATTAACTGTCACTATTTAATAAAGGCGAGGTGTCTCTATATGCTGATCATGTTTGAAAATTAAGTCTTTCAATCAACTACCACTGTGATATCTGTTCTGCCTTCTTGCAGTAATGAGCTAATATAGTGCAGAGTCCAATTACTATCTGGGCACTCAACTGGCCCACTGCCCTAAAACTGATGATGTGGTCATTTAGATTTGTTCTCGTTTATTAATGTTAGTTGTATGTTATTGTTATGATATAATTATTGTTTGTTAACAAACCAGATATGAGTCTAAAAAGAAAATGTGTTTTAAGGATACTTACTTGAAAGCTGAAAAATATTAAAAAATGAGTTGCTAAAAGTATTCTTTTTCTTATGCTAGATCAGTATAAGGCTAGTCTAATGAAGCAATGGAAATGATAAATTTCTAAATGACTATCCCTTTAAATTACTTCATGAGAATTTTGAAGTTCTTGCCTAAATTTTTAAAAATGCATATTGGAAATTTCTCATTTATGGGAGAAAAAGTTCACTGTCCTTGGACAGATCCATATTCAAAGGCTTTAGCTGTACGTCCAATGTTCAGCAAAGAAAATGCTACTTATTTGTTTGAAAATGAAATAATATACTTAAAATATACCCATGTGATTTTCAATGATTTATTGTTTAATTACCTTTTAGATTAGAATTAGGGGATTTTGTTTATTTTTATTTCATGATTGCTTCAAAATGCTTTATGAGAGCTGCATGAATATGATATAAATAACACCAGATTAGGAGTAAAGAGAAATCTGTCCACTGACTGTCTTTTATTAAACATATATCCTTACCAAAATTCACGTTCTTTTTCTTTAAAATAGTTGACTGGATTAAGTAATCTCCTAGGAATATTTATATACAGGTATTGTGGTACTTGGAAAATGTCCAATTCTTAGTTCATTTGCACCTGTACAAAGAGTGTTTTGAAAGTTGATAAAGTTTTAGGAAACTAAGAAAAATATGTTTTGAAAAAATCTTTGGATCATATATAAATATTTCTAATCAGTGGAAGGTTTTGAAAAGTAAAAGAGTTGTTATACCCAGGCTCAGGAGTTTTGTTAAATCAGTTGATTCTTATTTAATTTTTCTCCTGACAAATCCTGGAGTAGCCAATGAGTGTTACCTGCCTACTGTGATCACCTGATAAACGAATTCAAACCATTAGCAAAAAAAAAAAAAAAAAAAAAAAAAAAAAAAAAAATTAAATGACAGAGTTAATTTAATTTAAAATGAGAAATTGCATCACTCTTGAAAACTAGTCCAAGTTACCATTTCTAAAAGGGTTTCTATTGAATTTTAACTATCTCTTTTAGTATAATGTACTTTACTTCAAATAATTTAGAACTAGTATATTTGGCAATTTGGGAAATTATATAAGGTTATCAATGAGATTTGTCTTTTTTAAATTTGTTTTTAATGTTTTATTTATTTTTGAGAGAGAGAGAGAGAGAGAGAGACAGCATGAACAGGGGACGGTCAGAGAGAGAGGAAGACACAGAATCTGAAGACAGGCTCCAGGCTCTGAGCTAGCTGTCAGCACAGAGCCCAACGCAGGGCTCGAACCCAAGAACTGTTGAGATCATGACCTGAGCCGAAGTCTGAAGCTTAACCTACTGAGCCACCCAGGCACCCTGAGATTCGTCTTTATTAAGAACTCTTTTCATTATATTTATCTTGTTAAAATGTGTTTTCTACTGATGATCTCCTAATTACCATAATGTCACTGGCACTTTAAGGATCTGCATACTATTCAAGTGTCACTCATTCATTCTTCATCTATTCAATGAAAACGTATTGAGCGCTTATTTTTTATCAGCACTTTCCTAGCCAATATGGGTACAGCAGTGAACAAACACAATTCTATCCTGTGTAAAACTTACTTTCTGGTTGGAAAGACAGACAATAAAAAATATAACTAGGCAGAAACTTGCTATGGTAATAATAAGTGGAAGGAGGAACAAAGGCAAGGAATAGGAAATGTTGGGGGAGGTAACATTTTAGGGAGGCAATCAGAAAAAGCCTCCTATGAGAAATTGACATTTGAATAAAGCAAGTGAGTATCGATTCAGATTTCAGGGAGAAGAACTCTGAAGCAGAGACATTAGCAAAGGCAAAATCTACCAGAAGTGTGTCTACCTTTCTGGAGGAGATACACACAGCACAGCTAGCAGACTGAGCAAGGGGAAGGAGTTGTAGATGAGGCCAAACAAGAGTATGGACAGATTACTTGCTATAGGAGTGTTCAAAAAATGATCCATGAATTAGTGCCAAGAGAAATACAGATATTAAAAGTGTTTAGACCCTTTTATCGATATTTGACATTACCATGACATCCGACATGTTATCAGTTTGAATTCTTTTTAACATTTCTATTAATCCATTCTTATTTGTTTATTAATTTGACAACAGCATTGGTCCATGAAAACTCGGATGGAAGGGAATAATTTTTTGTCCCACAGATAGTTTAAGAAGCACTGAATTGGGAGACTGTGACTCATTCCCTGAGTAAGATGAGGAGTAATTAGTATTTAAGAAGAGGTGAAACAGGATGTGGCATATGTATTAGGAGGATCAGTCTGGCTTCTGTGCTGGCAAATGATCCATGGACAAGGACCTAACAGAGGACAGGAGTTAGGTGGCTGTTGAAGAAACAGATGAGGGAGGATAGTCATTTAGGCCAGAGTAGAAGCAGTGAAGGTAATGAGATGTGCTCACGTCCTGGATATATTACTGAAGATAGAGAAAGGAAAAAACTTAGGAAGATGACATAAAATGTGAGATGAAGAGAAAGAGAAAAACCATGGATGACCCAAAGTTCTGTTTGAGCAACCAGAAGACATTGCTTTTTACTTTTTACTAAGCTAAAGGAGTTTGGGAGAGGGGCAGTCTTGGCTGGTGGAAGGTGAATCAGAATGCCCAGTCAAGAGCTCAGCTTGAGGTGTATTCATTTTCAGAGACCCCTATACAGCTAAATAAAGAATGTCAAATAGGACCTAGCTTGAGGCAAGAGAGAAAGTGAAGAAAGTACTGCAGTTAATGTTAGCAATGAAAGCATTCAAAAGATGCAAGTTAAGAGACTATAATTTCAAACAAATAGAAAGTCATCCTGAATTGTTTATGTATCAAAGTCTGGACCGCAGTCATTTTTTTGTTATTGTTGTTGTTTCAAGTTTTTATTTAAATTCTAGTTAGTTAACATATAGTGTAATATTGGTTTCAGGAGTAGAATTTAGTGATTCATCACTTATGTATAACACCCAGTGCTCATCACAAGCAGTGTGCTCCTTAGTACCCATCATCCATTGGCCCATCCCTACCTGTCCCTCCTCCAGCAAACCTCTGGTTGGTTTGCCTCCCTCTCTAGTTTCTTAAATTCCACATATGAATAAATCATATGGTATTTGTCTTTCTCTGACAGACTTATCTTGCTTAGCATAATACATTCCAGCCCCATCCACGTGTTGCAAATGGCAAGATTTTGTTCCTTTTGATGGCTGAGTAATATTCCATTGTGTGTATACCACATCTCCATTATCTATTCACTGGTCAATAGACATGTGGGCACTTTCCATAGTTTGGCCATTATTGATAGTGGGGCTGTGAACATTGGGGTGCATGTGCCCCTTCAAATTAGTATTTTTGTATCCTTAGGATAAACACCTAGTAGTACAATTGCTGGATCATAGGGTACTTCTATTTTTAACTTTTTGAGGAAACTCTACACTGTTTTCCAGATTGGCTGCACCAATTTGCTTTTCCGCCAAGTGTGGAAGAAAGTTCCCCTTTCGCCAGATCCTCACCAACATCTATTATTTCCTGTGTTGTTAATTTTAGCTATTCTGAGAGCTGTGAGGTAGTATCTCATTGTAGTTTTGATTTCTATTTCCCTGATGATGAGTGATATTGAGCATCTTTTCATATGTCTGTTAGCCATGTATATTTCTTGTTTGGAAAAATGTCTGTTCATGATTTCTATTCATTTCTTTACTGGATTATTTGTTTTATTGGGTGAGTTTGATAAGTTCTTTATAGATTTTTGATACTAACCCTTTATCTGATATATCATTTGCAAATATCTTCTCCCATTCCGTAGGCTGCCTTTTAGTTTTGTGGATTGTTTCCTTTGCTCTGTTTTTATCTTGATAAAGTCTCAATAGTTTAGTTTTGCTTTTGTTTCCCTTGCCTTGTGACAAGTCTAGGAAGAAGTTGCTGAGGTCAAAGAGGTTGCTGCTTTTTTTCTCTAGTAGGATTTTGATTGTTTCCTGTCTCACATTTAGGTCTTTCATCCATTTTGAATTTATTTTTGTGTATGGTGTAACAAAGTATGAACTACAGTCTTAATGCTACAACATGCATTTTCAGATTTGATTTGTATAGTAGTTCTTCCAAAGCATTATTTTCTAGGTTTTTTTGTTTTTGTTTTTGTTTTATTTTTGTTTGTTTGTTTGTTTTGTACAACAGACTGGCACTCAGAAGATTAAACATTTGACCTAAGAGAACATACAATATCGATAATATGAAAAACAAAACATGTTTGTCTAGCAATCTAATTGCTAGATTATATTAAGCCCTTATTAAACAACCATTAAAGACCACCATTATTTCATTTCAGAGTATAAAAATTAGAACCAATATATTAAGTATCTTGCTGGAGCTCTCACAGTCCTTAATTGATGGAGACGCAATTTTAACACAGTGGATAGATTCACAGAGGCCAAGAAGTTAAACGATTATAATCAATGCCCTCCTTTATGAGAGGAAGTACTCACAATTAGATACTTCCCATTCGAGACCTCATTTATTTCCCACTCTCCCAGGCTAGCTCTTTTCAACTTATTTCTCAAAATTTGAGCATAGATCAGATACCTGGAGAGTTTATTACATAAGGATTGCTGGGTCTCATCCCCAGAAATTCTGATTCAGTTCATCTGGGGTGTGGCCCAATAATTTATATTTCTTACAAGCTCCCTGGAGATATCAATGCTGACACCTCTGGTTTGGGAAATGCATTTTGAGAACCTTGCTGTATTAGAATATTTACAGACAATAATGTGAAATCCTCAAAGAGTACATATATATATAGTCTTTCTTAAGGAACTGTGGTTTAATAGAATCATTCTAGTCCTCATACACTAGAAGAGGGACCATAAATCTTGAATGTATTATCAAAATGGTTTTCTGGCTTGGCTCCCCCTTTAAGATAGGACATTTTTCTGAAAGAGACAGGCAAAACCACAATGGCAATTTTATAAGGAATGAAATCATGCTGACAGCAGGCAGTGTCTTCCAAGCAGAAAAGGGGTGTCACACTCAATTAGCTCTCTGGATCTATGGTGAAAGGAGCCAGGTGAATAGCTGTATTATGAACTCAGTTTTTGTTTTCTTTTTCTTGTAGGTCAAAAGATGTATGATTGGAGAGACTCCATTAAAGATGTCAATGAGAAAGAAAATGCAGGGAATGCGAGGGCCCATAGTAATCATGAAAAAGACAGGGAAAATGAGCTCCTCCATACAATTATTACTCAATGTGATTTACCTTTAGATGTCATAAACAGATGATCTGATATACTAATTTCATAGTTATATTTTCTCTGGTAATTGTACTTATTATTTACCTTTTATCACTTTCTTTTTTTCAATTTTACTCACAAAAATGTATAGTTGAATTTATAATTCACTTCTCTACAGTCGTATTTAGTAACATCATGGAAAGCTCTTAATACACATTCAGGCTTCCATCACTGGACAATCTGCTCAATTTCTCACATAATAATTTCAGTAGAATATTTATTAGTGAGCATAGAAAAGCGTTTCTCAATATGCTCTTTTAAAGGAAAATCTCCAAATTTATTTCAATAACTATAATCCCTATGCTTTTCATTCTTTCCCCTCACTTTTTCTGGCTTCTAGGAAACAAATGTACAGAATAAATTGTCCAAATAACTTGGTTTATTATACTGCTCTAATTTCAAATAGAAGACTAAAATGTGTGAGTGACATATTTGAAGTTGAAATCACAAGAATGTGTTTTTAAAATGTTCAGTTTAAAAGGCTACCATAAAATGTTCAAATTCATTAACAGCCCACAGATGACAGTATACAGTGATGGCATTCAGTGATCTAGGCTGCCAGCCACATTTAAAAGGTAAATTCTCATTTACACCCCTTTTTTCTCTCATTTCACTTCTTTTTGACACTTTTTCTCACTGAAGTATTAGGTGATAATGACACATACATTCTCAAAGTTTAATTAGGAGCAAAGACTTTTTTCTTTCATTAATAAGTAATCTAAATAGTTATTAATTATTCTTTTGCTTTTTAAAAATGAAACAGACAAATTTTGAAAATTTAATTTTTCATGTGAAAGATTACTCTTTATGGGACACACCGTTTATTTCTCTTGCACTGAAGAGAAGTATTTATGACATGGAGCTGTACTTTAATGGATATTTAAATACATGTATTTTATGGTAAAAATCTTAAGAGGGGTTGTTTTAAAAATATTAAAGCCCCTCCTTATTTAGAAGTTGAGTATTATGTGCATTGGATATATATCATTCAAATCCTACATATTCTATTTTTTCAGTTTAAAGTATTTATGCAATTTTTAGTACATAATATTTATGTTACAAAATTCACAAGCACTAAGATATATTTCTCCTGAATTTTGTCATTCCCAGAGACAGCTGCTGATAAGAATTTCTATCTTTATTCCATGCATTATACAATATATTTATACATACAAATATATTTGTTGTTGATTGTTTTGTTTAGAATAAATTACATTAAACTATACATATTTACAGTTGCTATTTATGCTTAATACTCTCTCCTACAATATTTCTACACTAGAATATATATAGCTTTTCCATTCTCTTTAATGAATATGGAGATATTTCATGTGTGTGGTGTGACTCATGGAGCTGTACAAATTATATTGCTTCCAATATTTTTTAGAAGAAAATATTTACAATGAATAATGTTATATATGCATTATTTTTCAAACATTCAATTATATCTGTAGGAAATTAACTGAGTAAGGAATTTCTAGATCAAACGTTCTACTTTAGTTTGATAGGAATACTTAATGACTGCCCCATAAAATTTCAATCTCAATCCCACCAACATGTGAGATTAACTCAGCAAAAGAATGAGTTATCAATATTTGTCAATACAATAAGGTAAATATTGTATCTTTAATTTAGCATTTCTTTCCCTCATTGTGATGGAATTTGGGCATTATTTTGAAATGAAGAATGATTTTTGTTTGATTTCTCATTGAAGGGTTGTTAAGAATTCTTTCCACTTAATTCCCCAATTGCATTGGATAAATTGATCATAGTGATTTGCAGAAACACACACACACACACACACACTGATAGTGTGTATGTGTGAAATATGCATAATGAAAATTACTAGTATTTTATTTCTTGGATTGCAATAGGATAAATTTCATATGGATCAACCTAATATTAAAATTGTCACTTTGCTTGTGAAATGAGTTGAAATTTTCTTTGAGGCTACCTTGTTGTTTTGTCTTTTGAAAACTTTTATTACAATTTCTTTGTGATTGGGCTTTGCCAGATAGACATATCTAAATTTTGCAATCAAATTTTTTATATTTTAAATTCATTTGTCTTCTTAGTTTTGAGTCATTTTTCAAGACTTTGCTATAAAAATATTAAATCATTAAGTTAATTATCAAATCATTCAAACTACCACAAGAAAACAGCAGACCCTCTCCCTGTGTTATTACAATTTAATTTTCTATAGTAAATTTTTAATACATTCATAACTGAATTTAATACGATATTTGATAAGGATTAAATTTTGTTTTCCAAGTTTCTAACAGATCAATAAAATCTGTTAAAAATTCATATTTCCTCCAAATATTTGAAATGTAAAATTTACTATATTTCTGAACTTACCTTTCTCCTGTCTGCTGCTTTATCTTTCTATTCATGCACTAGAATCACTCTGTTTAAAACACTGTGATTTTAAAATATATTTAAATATTCAGAAAGACTAGTGGCTTTTCATTAGACTTCCTTTCTGAACTATCCTTCTACTTTTATGCATGATTAATTTTATATAACTTTAGACTGAACTTGGTTAGTTAAGATTTTGGGTTAACATAGATACATGTATGTGTATGCATATAAATATACATATAAATATATTTCTATATAATATGTAAATGTCATATAAAATATGAATGTATATGTATAATTTTTAGTTATATATTACTGCACAACAAAATTACATGAATTTTGACAGCTTAAAAGAACAAGTGTTTATTATCCCACTTGTCATTTTCTGAGTGCCTGGAATCCAGGAGTGGCTGCGCTAGGCTCTCATGAGGTTGAAGTTAAGCTGTGGGCCAGCTCCACACACATCTGAAGGCTCAACTGGGGCTGAACAATTTCCTTCCGAGCTCACTCACCTGGTTGTTGGCATGCCTCAACTCCTTGCTGGCTGTTGGCCCAAGGCTTCAGGTCAATGGCAGCTGGGTCAATGGCAGCTGGGTTGCTCAAAACATAGCAGCTTGTTTCCTCATAGTGAGTCATCTGAGGGAGGAAGAAGGAGAGAGAAAAGAGAAAAACAAGACAGGAGCCATAGTTTTTAATAACTTATTCTTTGAAGTGATGTAACATCAATTCTGTCGTATTTTGTTCATCTACAGCAACTCTGGCATGACATAGAAGGAACCTATACAAGGTGTGAAAGCCCAGAAGAGGAGCTGGGGCCTGTGGAGGTTGGCTACCACAGTGTAGCCTCTGGGCCACAATGTTCCATGTCCTTCTCACAGGCAAAATACACTCATCTGCTAATATATGCAAATGTCTTATTCCATGACAGCATCGGCTCCAAGTCCACAATCTTTTATATAAATCAAGTCCAGGTTGGTTGAGTCTTTCATTCCTTCAGTTAGTCAATCAACTAGTTGTAGGACTAATCTATGCAGTTGCAGAGGTATATCACTGGACGACAGAAGAGAAATATCACAGTGCTTTTCTTTTTATGGGACCACCAAATATTTTTTGTTTCTGAACTAGACAACTTGTGTTTGGACTTAATAAGCAGAGGAGTATTATTTAAAATCTCTAGGCCACAGGGGTGCTTGGGTGGCCCAGCTGGTTAAGTGTCCGACTTTGGTTCAGGCCATAATTTCACAGTTTGTGGGTTTGAACCCAGCATTGGGGTCTGTGCTGACAACTTGAAGCCTGGAGCCTGCTTCAGATTCTGTGTCTCCCTCTCTCTCTCTGCCCCTTCCCGGTTACACTCTGTCTCTCAAAAATGAATAAACTTTAAAAAAAACTGTATAAAATCTCTAGGTCATAGATTCCTCTTCTGAGAATTCCATATCTCAAGGCCTAACTACCTATATCATTCTGATATAGTAAAAATTTGATTAAAGTAATGAATTTCAAACTTAAAAACTTTTGTCTCCATAATCTTAACATATCTCCTATCAGTAACATTTCTTACTCATATAGCAATTGATATTACAATATAGTAATTGTTCAGATTAGGAAGAAAGTTAGACAATGAGTAGTATCAATAATCCCTGGATTAGGAAAATCAATATAATTGTATTGTAAAGCTTAAAAGATAGTATATATAAAACACTATCACTAGTTTTTTTCTTTTTAGTTGCACATCTCTTCTTTTCATACACATTTTCTTTTTTTATGTTTATTTATTTATTCATTTGTTTGTTTTGAGAAAGAGAGAGATAGAGAACGAGCACAGAAGGGGCAGAGAGAGAGAGAGAGAGGGAGATAGAGAATCCTAAACAGGCTCCATAGTGTCAGCCCATAGACTGATGTGGGGCCCTAACTCACAAACCGTGAGATCATGACCTGAGCTGAAATCAAGAGTTGGAGGCTTAACTGACTGAGCCACCCGGTGCCCCTCATACACATTTTCAAAATCATATTTCAAGCATAGCTAATATTAAATTCTTCAGTTTACAAGCTTATAGCAAATATATTTTTAAAATGCCAACAAGTCACTGCTCACATCATTACTTGTACCATCTACTACTTCCAAAATATTGTGTGCCAAGCATTATTGCATGAAAAGCATATAAGGTATAGTCTGTTTAAAATTCTGGGGCAGATAAATGCATTAACACATTTGTAACAAAGAAACAGAATCCAGTCAATTTCCTATATTAAATGAGAGAAGCAACACTTAAACTTGAGAATTAAAAAGAAATGAGAGTGTACAGAACATTGAATCTTTTCTCATATGTTCTCCTTAAAGTGAATTCTATTGTCATTGCAACCTATAAATTATCTTCATTAAAATTATGATTTTAACCTTATTAAAACCACCACCACTGACTACAGGAAACCGTGGCTATATTTTAGCTGACCTTATGAAAATTAGTTTTATGTAGGAAAATACCCTTGCCAACAATGCACTAATTTTATGGTATTATTTTTCTTATGTCTTCAATAATTAGTTGCTTTATTGTGCTTCAGACCTTCCCAAAATCACCTGAGAGTTGTAAAAGCATATTTCCCCCATTTTCTTCTGTTCCCATGAAGTCCCCAAGAGAAAATTTAGCAAAGTATTATAATTAGATATGCAAACACAAAATGGACATACTAAATTATAATAGTACTTGGAGATTTTTCTTCGAAAATAGTGTTTATGCATGATCCTCACTAAATAATATAACTCATTTTTAGCTGACTCAGCCAAATTTTAAGTTTATTTGTTTTCTCATTAAAATAAAAATAATAATGACTTTATTCTTGGGATAGTACAAAATTAAATAAAAGCATCATTGGTTCACTCATTGATTCAGGAAGTACACTTTGATACATTTCAATTTATTTTACTACACTATTTATAGAAAAGCAAGCACAAATTCTATAATTTGTATACCTTCAAAACCTAACTGAATGCCTCTGACTTCATAAAAGAATGTAAAATTTTTCCTCATTTATTCTTCATTCCTAATGCCTTATTCTTCATTCTTAATGCCACAGAACTAGGTGTGTGTCTTTTCTTTATGTTGAGATGGACTTAAACTTTAAAGTTCCCTTAAATAGTGTTTTGCTTAAGCTTTTCAAAAGCTTCTTCATTAATATCATAAGACTGACTTATCATTTATGTTGTGTTTTGCTATATTAGTTCTACCCTCTGTTAACCTACTGATATAGCATAATTGGCAAAATTAATGATATAATAACACTGCTTCATTGCTGAATCAAACATATATTAGTGTAATTTTAAAGTTATTTTATGGAGAACACAAAATTAAAGCATTGTTATTAGCAAATACAATTTAGAAAAGTCTGAGTTTGTTATAAAATTCCTTCATAAAATACAAACTTTCTTGAAATTGAGTGACTTTTTCCCCATACTTCAGGTGAATTATGCTGGTTTATACATCATTAGAAAGAAAACATAAATCAGGGCATAGAGTACATTCTGGGCTTTCTCTACTCAGGATCTATTCCCCTTCTCCTTTTCTAATAGTATCTGGGGTCTCCTTTAAAAAACCTTTTCCCTTTGCTTTACGGTGTCACTATAATTTTTTTTTTTCTGTAAGAAGCCATTAAGAACAAATCTTTCCCCTCTGACATGCACGATTGTTATGGATAACTAAACCCTAACGTGCTATTGTATATTCCCTCATCAGACCTAAGAATTGGTCAGCAGTGATTCAGGTCAGGGCTAGAAATCCCAGGACACATTCCCATGGTACATGAACAGTGGAAGCCAGTTTGCTATCAGGAAGAAAAAAATGGATGAAAGGCAGAGTGATACCATCTAAGTGATAGATGGTAAAAAAAACACAGAAAACTTTGAAACATATTTGAAGTTTGGTCCACTTATTATTTATGTCAGTTAAAATTGTGTTTCTGTTAGTTTCAAAACAATGCATACTGTTTTATATAAAATGGTTAACAGGAAATTAAGTCAGTACAATAAGCAATAGATCTTGAAAGTGTAGGATTAGCTGACTGAGCCAAACAGGTGGGCCAGAAGGCAATGATGATGCATTCCTCTTTTTTGTTTGTTTTTTAAAATTTTTTTAAACGATTATTCATTTTTGAGAGACAGAGCGCAAGTGGGGGAGGGGCAGAGAGAGAGAAGGAGACACAGAATCTGAAGCAGGCTCCAGGCTCTGAGCTGTCAGCACAGAGCCCAACACAGCTCGAACTCACGAACCGTGAGATCATGACCTGAGCCGAAGTTGGATGTTTAACCGACTGAGCAACCCAAGCACCCCTCCTCTTTTTTTTTTTTTAAGTTTATTTATTTATTTGAGAGAGAGAGAGAGAAAGCATGAGTTGGGGAGAGGCAGAAAGAGAGGGAAAGAGAGAGAATCCTAAGCAGTCTCCACACTGTGAGTGCAGAGCCTGATGCAGGGCTCGAACTCATGAACCATGAGATCATGACCTGAGCAGAAGTCAGACACTTAACTGACTGAGCCATCCAGGCACGCCGACACACTCTTTTGATAGGGAATGTAGATATGCTTTACTTTTTCTAAAATGATGAAGTGATTGCTTACACTGTGGCCTGTTTTATATTGAGACTCAGACTATTTACCTACAGTAGCTGTAGCACTGAGGAGTTTAGAGGAAAACAACAAAATGAGTCTAATGTGTATTGGATATTTCTACAAGCTACCAGTAATGATCTAAGAAAGGGATGGGGAGAGGTAAAGTAAGTAGCTTAAAAGCCACAAGGGAAGAAAATACAAGTTTTCTAAGGGACCCTTTCTGTTTGTAGACTGATGTCCAAAATGAACCAGTCTTAGAATCTGTAGGTTGAGAAAATTGGAAAAAATTAAGTTATCTGCCCCATGCTAAGGTTTGCATTACAGAAAAATTGATACAGGACCAGGCAGCATAAAGCTGTTCTCAGAACTTTCAGCTGGTCTGGCACACTAGCTAGCTACATGGTCCTAGGCAAATCTTTTAAGATCTTGACATGGATTTTTCCACATTGTGCTCCAAATAAAGTCGGTGTCCTGCACCCAGAGAGCAGAACTGCTAATCCTCATTGTCTGCCCCTCTTGGCCACGTAGAATATCTACACTATGGACTTGGGGAGCAGGCCCAGGTTAAAATGCTGTAATCTTATTATTGTTATTGAGATTTAGAAGGTATTCTTGAATCGATGTTTCTAAGTTGTTACATGCCTCCTCCTCATTTTCCTGGGTCTTTAAATGATTGTTTTTGACCACTTGCCTGATTTTTTTCTTGCTTGTTTGGGTCAGGATTTGCTGAGTTCTTTGCTCGGCCGTCCTGGCAGTCCCATTCCATACCTATCTCTCTTTGCATCTGCAGCAGGACCCTACTTTGGTCAGAGATTCATCCTTAGTCAAAAGCTCTGGGGTTTGGAAGAAAACAGGTTTAGCTGGTTAATTTCCAAAGGTTGATGGGGTCAACCCACACCTTCTTTTATTACATCCTCACCTCAGCAGTGCTTTTACAACATCCTGATCTTATCCAGGAACCCTAATGACTTGTGCTGTTGGTGTAGCTTAAGGCCATGATTATCTTCTTACCAAATTGTGGAAGGCGAAAACAGTGTTTTTCCCCAGCTTGTCCTCTCAGTGCTGCCTCACAGCCACCACTGCACTTGTTACAGCCATTACTTTTATACCCACATACCCGAATTCATGATACTTACTGATTCCAAGGAGCCTTTACTGACTTATTGATTTTTCAAAACTTTCCATAGTTTTTAATTCTTCAGATTCATGCTCCTTTTTGGCTTTTGACGGTCGAGTTGGTGAACTGAAGAGTGAAAATGGAACAGTACATGCAACTTAATGTGTTCACTCTTCATTACTTGTTGAAAATATACTGAGCCAGATTGTCAAATTTGACTCCAAGGAGCAATGATATCCATTTCGAAACTTTCCTAATCATCCAAAAGATACAAGCTAACATGCCTTACAGGTAAGCTATCACAGAATCTGAAAAACATCCATATTGCTTCCCCAGCTCTTCTTTGTTTCCTACTCTATATTTAAAACAAGTCTCTAAGTGATGTATGTCGAAATCATTTTACAAAAAGGGAGTTATTCTGGTCTTGAAACATCTCCATTTTATACTCTAATAGTTACATAGATGAATTTGACATTTTCTAGCAGGCCACGTCCAGGGGGGATTAAATGCATGGGCTACAGGAAGATTAGCAAATTCTCTGGAGAACATATGAGAAGCGATGACCTAACAGAAGACGCATATTTTAGTTCAGACAAAAAGGGGGAAGGGGCTCTTTTGGACGATGGAGGTGTTTCTTTAAAATAGAACCAAATATACGGGGGTAAATGGACACCACCTACTGTTTTATGTTTAATAATTTGCTCTCCAGTGAGGGGTAATCTTACAGTAGTCTTGATTTATAGCGTATGCCAGTTTTTGTGGTATAAATACATTATGGATGATTTTAAGCTACCAGTGGATTTGCATAGGAAAGGGATGTATATAATTGATTCTCAATAAAGCAGTTTCAGGCCACTACAGCATGCCACTAGTTCTCTCTCTTAAATACATAAATTCCGGGTTTGGTTGTCATAAGCATCCCACAGAGGCCAGAAGCATTGTGCTAAAAGTATTCCATAGATTAAGACATTACATTATATTTCTCTTAGAGACTCTCAGGGAGATTGATTAGCATGTTTACAAACAATTTTGACAAAGTCATTTTTTTTCTTTTTTTATCATTTTTAAATGTTTTTATTTATTTAAATTCCAGTTAGTTAACGTACAGTGTAATATTAGTTTCCCAGGTACAATACAATGATTCAACAATTCCATACAACACCTGGTGCTCACCACCTATTTAACCCATCCCCCTGGTAACCATCAGTTTGTTCTCTATAGTTGAGAGTCTGTTTCTTGGTTTGCTTCTCTCTCTCTCACTCTTTTCTCTCTCTCTCTTTTGTCCCCCTATGTTCATTTGTTTTGTTTCTTAAATTCCACAAATGAGTGACATCAGCTGGTATTTGTCTTTCTCTGACTGGAAAAAGTCATTTTTTCATTTTCCTTAGGCATTATCAGGTTAAAGAGGATGGGCTACTTTCTTACAGGAACCCTTTTCTTTCCACTTGTCAATTTGCTTTTTCCTTTTAGTCTTGAAGATACACATAAATGTACACATACACATTTTATACAGAATTTACATATATATTTTTAATTTCTCAATAAAGATACACTTAAAGGTAGTTTAAAAATGAGATGCCTATATTTATGTCTATATTACTTTATTGGTTTATATTATATTATATTATATTATATTATATTATATATTATAATCTTTTACTTTAATCCAACAATTTTATAAAGATAAACAGCGACTAAAGAAACTGTCAGTTTTTGGCAGTCTCTTTTGAGGGGTGTTTCTTTAAAATTTTTTAAAATCTTTATTTATTTTTGAGAGAGAGACAGACTGTGAGCTGGGGAGGGGACAGGAGAGAGGGAGACATAGAATCTGAAGCAGGCTCCAGGCTCTGAGCTATCAGCACAGAGCCGGACATGGGGCTCAAACTCAGGAACCACTAGATCATGACCTGAGCTGACGTCTGACACTTAACTGACTAGCCAGCCAGGCGCCCCAAGGTGTGTTTCTTTTAAATCAGATATTATGGGGCGCCTCGGTGGCTCGGTCAGTTGGTCATGATCTCATGGTCTATGGGTTTGAGCCCCACATCAGGCTCTGTGCTGACAGCTCAGAGCCTGGAGCCCTCCCTCTGTGTCTCCCTCCCTCTCTTCTCCTCCCCTTCCTTGTGTTCTGTCAAAAATAAATAAACATTAAAAAATAATAAATCAGATATTATGTCTTCATATACTAAAATACTTTTTGACAGAAAAGGGAATATAAATTTAGTTTACAGAGAAAGCATAAAATTTTTGTTGCTAAAAGGATCTCATAATGGACATGTGGAAATTAGGGCTGTAACCTGGAGTTTGAGAATTTTTCAAAGCAGAGCCACAAAGAAGAAGCTGATAACAATTACTTTTAAAGCAGAAGAAAGTAATATTTGGCATACCTGCAACTTTCTAAAAATGTATTAAAATACCAATAATACACATGAAAATATGCAGTGATAATAAAGAAAATTGCAGCAGATGAAGTAACAGTAGTATTATTTGTTATTTCCATGTTTCAACATCTCGTTAAGAGATGAGCCTTTTTTGAGAGCCATATTCTATAATCATTTTTATTGAGATTATTTCAAATAAATAAATTACCATTTTACTAGAACATAAAAAAATAATTATATCAGAGTACAATAGAAACAATAAACATGATTTCTCGTTAATAGTGTTTTAGGTATTAATCTCATTCCTCTTGTGAAAGAAAGTATCATTCTACCTTTATAGCTAAGCTGATTCCTGTTTCAAAGAACTTGTTATCAGAGTGGCTGAACATAGATTTTGTTCTACTTGTAATTCTTTCAACTCCCTCAGATTTTCCTGAGTTTCAAGGTACTTACATGTGACAGATTTTCGTGTTAGTCTTGGAATGGATGGAACATTCTGTAAGTAATGGCATTTGTCTACAGAGGAATTTGCAACGTCTAAAATATTTTGAATACATTGGTTTAAAAATAATATACAGTTAAAATTAATTTCAAATGTTTCTTTGTACTGTGTGTGCAAGTGTGAGTGCATGTACATGCATCTACTGCACTATTTTTTAGTCTGGTTGTATTATATTTCTGTACGATAATGCTTGGCCAGAGTCCATTCACCTGCATGGGAAGCTAAAAAATAAGTTGGATAAAAAGATTATTCAAATTGTGGAGTTTAGGAAATGCTGGGGAAATTACTGTGTTGAAAATGTGTTTGTGCAATAAAATCACAATATATGTGGTGAACAAAAAGATAGCAAATTATGAAAGTGGTCACTAGGCAACAGTAAAAATGTGAGCAAATGGAGTAGGAAAGATGAGAAAATGTTCTTCAAATTATTTGAAGTTCCATAAACAGGAAGTAGAAATGGTGTGGAGGAGAGCTAAGGATGGTAACAATGTATACTCATATTATTAATGTAAAGTTCATATTTTTGTGTCTTTCACACCTAAGGGGTGTTTTTTTTTTTAAATAGCTATCAGTAAAAGAATAGTTCAAAAGTAGCTTTGAATAAGTAGAGACTCCACATACATTTCAGATGACAAAAGGTTGAAACAATGCCACCTGCTGTGCCGACCTAGCATCTTAAATTTTACTGCTACCAGTATGGAAACCATTTTGTCTCACATATAAGTGTCCATCGATATCAATATGAAAAGTTTTAGTCACTATAATGAAAAGTAAGTAGCACAACAAATACTAAGGCTGTGAAATGTGGCCATGCAAATTAAATTCTGTATGAATGGTGCCTGCTGGGTTTGGATGGTATACAAACCAGTGTGGGTCATTTTGCAAAGCCGAGAGAGGAGTTATGTTTAATGAGTTGTAAGTATTATGGTATGAATGCAAAAATGCTTTCCATTTGTTTTCATTTTGAGAGGAGTTTAAATTGTGTGTGTGCGCGCGCGTGCGCGCATGCGCGCACAACAGAGAATCATTTAGAATCAGCCAAATACAGTATGTCATGTTGGGTTCATTGGTATTGAGCCCATCACTTAAAACCATTCATATGATGAGTTTATTGAAAGAGAAAATTTAATATTTTTATGACTAGAGTGCACAATATTGTCACCATTCACTTACAAAATAATTTGTACGAGTTTTAAGGTAATTGGTGGCTTTTTTAAGCAGTCTAATAATAGAAAATAGGAACTTGGAAATCTGTTAATCTTTCTGTTACACTGTGACTATTATAGAAGGGATGTTTTTCATTTCATATAACTTTTCACTGATTTCGAACTATACTTGCCTACATCTATTGTAACATCAAGCTGTTCAGATGGGGGTTAGTATTCTTTTCTATCTTTCCTGCTTTATGAAGCTAAGGTCCTGAATGAAAAGGGTATGTGTTCTAATGGAATTCTCCCCTGGGGCACATCAAGTCATTTTATACAATGACACACTAAGAAAGGCAATTTATGATGTGTGACTGACTCTAATGCGACTTTTTCATCATTTCATTTGTTTTCCATTAGTTAGGAAAAAAACACATATGAACTATATAGAAATCTTTTTATTGTAGTCCACAGGGGTTTTCTGGTATATTAGAATTCTGGTGGAATACAATATTTTATAAAGCTATGAAAAAATGGATTTTAAAAACATTTTTTTATCTTCAAATCTCTATCAAGAATTCTAAAACATCCGCAAAGCACATTTAAATTGTAAAATATTACAAATGCCTTAAAAATGTATTTTAAAGATACATGTTTGTTTAAAACTTTAATCAGTACTTTTAAGTAATGTTCAATTATTGTAATTCAAGATTCTAAAATGTTTGTGATTCAAATATGAATCAAATAAAATCAGAGCTCATGGCTCTGATTATATAGTTTGAATTAACAAAGCTCTATTTTAATTATCTGTTTCCATCATGATTTTTTGGTTCTTCTCCATGGGTTTCCAATAAACAATCACCTAAAATATACAAATATATCTGGGGAGAAAATACTAATTATCATCATATATAACATATTTGACCGTTTACAGAACATTTACATAACAGACCATTTACATAACGTCTTCAATCCAGTTAGTTTTTTTTTCTGCTGTTTCCACCCCCTGATTTTACACCAATTCCAATTTCTTTGATGTTATTTTCATTAGGGCTTTACTCCCAGTCTCACTAGTTGTTCCACCTCTTCCTGACTTCCATTTATCCTTTTCACATGTTTACGTTCTTTGCATTATTTCAGACAAGCTGTAAATTTTAGCTCATTTATTCAAGGTAGTGGCTTGTTTAGATTCTCAGAATTTAGCCTGGTAGTGCAGGAAGGAATGAATAACACTATAGAAGGTAACATACAGGTAAAAGTAAAATATAAAATAATGATCCATTAATAAAAATAACAATGGGGCACCTGAGTGGCTCGGTCAGTTGAGCACCAGACTTCGGCCCAGGTCATGAATTGGAGCCCAGCATCAGGCTCTCTCCTGTCAGCACAGAGCCTGCTTCAGCTTCTCTGTTCTCCTCTCTCTCTCTGCCCCTCCCCTGCTTGTGCACGCGCTCTCTCTCTCTCTCTCTTTCTCTCTCTCAAAAATAAATAAAAACAGTTTAAAAAAATTAAAAAATAACAAAGTATCTGCAAGTTTATACCATATTTTGGCATTAAAAGTCAGATAGTAGTAAAACAATATAAGAGAAAGCATAAGTGGTTTTAAAATACTGTAAATACTGTGCTATATTTTGAAGTGGTAAAGCATGTTACATACCTTTGTCTTATACTGGGACCTTTCACCCACTTTACCTATTCTGGGGGCCTTTGCCCCATTTACCTAATCTTATTTATCTAATCTTGTTTACCCAAACTTGGGTGTATACATCCTATGGCTTTCTATTTCTCTATGCTTTCTTAACCCATTAACCCATTGTTCAAGTTCAGGGAATTCCTTTTTTAATATATATATTTTTAATGTTTATTCATTATTGAGATAGAGAGAAACAGAGCGTGAGTGGGGGAGGGACAGAGAGAGAGGGAGACACAGAATCCGAAGCAGGCTCCAGGCTCCGAGCTGTTAGCACAGAGCCCTATGTGGGGCTCCAACTCACGAACCATGAGATCATGACCTGAGCAGAAGTCGGTTGCTTAACCAAATAAGCCACTCAGGTGCCCCAGCTCAGGGAATTCCTAAGCTTATTCCCCACATCTATCTATCTCTCTCTCTATCTATTAAATATAATTTATTGTCAAGTTAGCTAACACACAGTGTATACAGTGTGCTCTTGGCTTTGAGAGTAGATTTCCATGATTCTTAGCTTACATACAATACCCAGTACTCATCCCAACAAGTGCCCTCCTTAATGCCCATCACCCATTTTCTCCTCTCCCATGCCACCCCATCACCCCTCAGTTTGTTTTCTGTATTTAAGAGTCTCTTACGGGTTCCCTCCCCCTCTGTTTGAAACTACTTTTTCCCCTTCCCTTCCCCCATGGTCTTCTGTTAAGTTTCTCAAATTCCACATATGAGTGAAAATATATGACATCTGTTTTTCTCTGAATAACTGATTTCACTTAGCATAATACCCTCTAGTTCCATCCACATTGTTGCAAATGGCAGGTTTTCATTCCTCCTCATTGCCAAGTAGTATTCCATTGTATATATAAACCACATCTTCTTTATCAATTCATTATTTGATGGACATTTGGGCTCTTTCCATAATTTGGCTATTGTTGATAGTGTTGCTCTAAACATTGGAGTACATGTGACTCTATGAATCGGCACTCCTGTATTGTTTGGATAAATTCTTAGCAGTGTTA
Organism: Cryptoprocta ferox; assembly: GCA_028646485.1. Lineage (NCBI taxonomy): Eukaryota > Metazoa > Chordata > Mammalia > Carnivora > Eupleridae > Cryptoprocta > Cryptoprocta ferox. The sequence goes on from CM053562.1 coordinate 43,318,343, forward strand.
TTGCTGCATCATAATTCTATTTTTTAATTTTTTGAGGAACCTCCACACTGTTTTCCAGAGCGACTCCACCAGTTTGCATTCCCACCAACAGTGCAAGAGGGTTCCCATTTTTCCACATCCTCACCAACATCTGTTGTTTCCTGAGTTGTTAATTTTAGCCACTCTGACTAGTGTGAGGTGATGTCTCACTATGGATTTAATTTGTATTTCTCTGATGTGAGATGTTAAGCATCTTTTCATGTATCTTTTGGCCATCTGGATGTCTTCTTTAGAAAAGTGTCTGTTCATGTCTTCTGCCCATTTCTTCACTGGATTATTTTTCAGGTGTTGAGTTTGGTAAGTTCTTTATAGATTTTGGACAATAACCTTTTATCTGATATGTCAGTTACAAATATCTTCTCCCATTCCGTCGGTTGCCTTTTAATTTTGTTGATTGTTTCCTTACAGTACAGAAGCTTTTTATCTTGATGATGTCCCAACAGTTTATTTATTTTTTTTTATTTCCCTTGCCTTTGGAGATGCATCGAGCAAGAAATTGCTGCAGCTAAGGTCAAAGAGTTTGTTGCCTGTCTTTTCCTCTACAGTTTTGATGGTTTCCTATCTTGCGTTTAGGTCTTTCATCCATTTTTAGTTTATTTTTGTGTATGGTATAAGAGAGTGGTCTAGTTTCATTTTTCTGCATGTTGTGTCTAGTTTTCCCAGCACCATTTGCTAAAGAGACTGTCTTTTTTTCCATTGGATATTCTTTCCTGCTTTGTCAAAGATTAGTTGGTCATACATTTGTGGGTCCATTTTTGGATTCTCTATTCTATCTCTTCCATTGGTCTCTGTGCCTGTTTTTGTGCCAATACCATACTGTCTTGATGATTACAGCTTTGTAGTGGAGAGGCTAAAGTCTAGGATTGTGATGCCTCCCACTTTGGTTTTGTTTTTCAACATTTCTTTAGCTACTCAGGGTCTTTTGTGGTTTCATACAAAAGTTAGGATGGTTTGTTCTAGCTTTGAGAAGAATGCCAGTGCAATTTTGATTGGGATTGCATTGAACGTGTAGATTGCTGTGGGTAGTATTGTCATTTTAACAATATTTGTTCTTCTGATCCATGAACATGGAATGTTTTTCCATTTCTTTGTGACTTCTTCAATTTTTTCATAAGTTTTCTATGGTTTTCAGCATACAGATCTTTTACATCTTTGGTTAGATTTATTCCTAGGTATTTTATGGTTTTGGTTGCAATCGTAAACAAGATCAATTTCTTGATATCTCTTTCTGTTGCTTCATTATTGGTGTATAGAAATGCAACCGATTTATGTGCATTGATTTTATATCCTGCAACTTTATTGAATTCATATATCAGTTCTAGCATCTTTTTGGTGGAGTCTTTCGGGTTTTCCATGTAGAGTATCATGTCGCCAGGGAAAAGTGAAAGTTTGACTTCTTTGCCAATTGGATGCCTTTTATTTCATTTTATTGTCTGTTTGCTGAGCCTAAGACTTCCAACACTATATTAAACAACAGTGGTAAAAGTGGACATCTTATCATGTTCCTGATCCCAGGGAGAAAGCTCTCAGTTTTTCCCCATTGAGAATGATATTAGCAGTAGGCTTTTAATATTTGGCTTTTATGATGTTAAGGTATATTCCTTCTATCCCGACTTTCTTGAGGGTTTTTATTAAGAAGGATGCTGTATTTTGTCAAATGCTTTTTCTGCATCTATTGACAGGATCATGTGGTTCTTTACCTTTCTTCTATTAATGTGATGTATCACATTCATTGATTTGTGAATATTGAACGAGCCCTACAGCCCAGGAAGGAATTTTACTTGATCATGGTGAATAATTCTTTTAACATACTGTTGAACTCAATTTGCTAGAATCTTGTTGAGAATTTTTGCATCCATGTTCATCAGGGATATTGGCCTGAATTCTCCTTTTTAGTGGGATCTCTGTCTGGATTGGGAATCAAGGTCATGATGGCTTCAGAGAGTGAGTCCGGAAGTTTCCCTTCCATTTCTATTTTTTGGAATAGCTTGAGAAGGATACATATTAACTCTGCTTTAAATGTCTGGTAGAATTCCCCTGGTAAGCCCTCTGACCCAGGACTCTTATTTGTTGGGAGATTTTTGGTAACTGATTCAATTCCTTTGCTGGTTATGGGTCTGTTCAAATTTTCTATTTCTTCCCATTTGAGTTTTAGTAGTGTGTGGGTGTCTAGGAATTTGTCCATTTCTTTCAGATTGTCCAGTTTGTTGGCATATAATTTTTCATAGTATTCTCTAATAATTGTTTGTATTTCTATGGTGTTGGTTGTGATCTCTCCTCTTTCATTCCTGATTTTATCTATTTGGGTTCTCTCTCTTTTCTTTTTCAGAATTCTGACTAGGTATTTTTCAATGTTGTTTATTTTTTCAAAAAACTAGCTCTTAGATTCACTGATTGTTCTACTGTTTTTTTTCTTTGATTCTATATTGATTATTTCTTCTCTAATCTTTATTATTTCTCTTCTTTGCCTAGCTTTGGGGTTTCCTTGCTGTTCTGCTTCTAGTGCCTTTAGGTGTGCATTTAGGTTTTGTATTTGGGGTTTTTCTTGTTTCTTGAGATAAGCCTGGATTGCAATGTATTTTCCTCTTAGGACTGCCTTTGCTGTCCTAATTCCAGAGTGTTTGGACTGTCACGGTTTCGTTTTCACTTGCTTCCATATATTTTTTAAATTTCTTCTTTAATTGCCTGTTTGACATATTTGTTCTTTAGTAGGATGTTCTTTAACCTCCATGCATTTGGAGGCTTTCCATGTTTTTTCTTGTGTTTGATTTCAATTTTCAAAGCATTGTGATCTGAAAATATACACGGTATGATCTCAGTTCTTTTATATTTATTGAGGGCTGTTTTGTGACCCAGTATGTGATTTGTCTCAGAGAATGTTCCATGTGAACTTGAGAAGAATGTGTATTCTCCTGCTATTGGATGAAAAGTTCTGAATACATCTGTGAAGTCCATCTGGTCCAGTGTATCATTCAAGGCCATTGTTTCTTTATTGATTTTCTGCCTAGGTGATCAGTCCATTGCTGTGAGTGGAGTATTAAAGTCCCCTGCAATTACCATATTCTTATGAATAAGATTGCTTATATTTGTGGTTAATTGATTTATATATTTGTGTGCTTCAAGCTGGGGGCATAAACATTTATAATTGTTAGCTCTTCTTGATGGATAGACCCTGTAATTATGATATAATGCCATTCTTTATTTTTTGTTACAGCCTTTTTAAAGAATCTAGTTTATCTGATATGAATATGGCCATTCCAGCTTTCTTTTAACTTCTAATAGAGTGATAGATGGTTCTCCATCCCCTCCCTTTCAATCTGAAAGTGTCCTCAGGTCTAAAATGAGTCTCTTGTAGACAGGATATAGATAGATCTTGGTTTTTTATCCATTCACCCTATCTCTTTTGGTTGGGGCATTTAGTCCATTTACATTCAAAGTTATTATTGAAAGCTATGGATTTAGTGTCATTGTGTTATCTGTAGATTTCATGCTTGTGGTGATGTCTGGTCCTTTGTAGTCTTTCAGCTTTCTACTCACAGATGTCTCTTAGGATCTCTTGCAGGGCTGGTTTAGTGATCATGAACTCCTCAGTTTTTGTTTGTCTGTGAAAGCCTTTATCTCTCCTTCTATTCTGAATGATAGGCTTGCTGGATAAAGGATTCTTGGCTGCATATATTTCTTATTCATTACATTGAATATTTCCTGACACTCCCTTCTGACCTGCCAAGTTTCAGTGGATAGGCCTGCTACTTATGTGACTTCCCGTATAAGTTAAGGCCTGTTTGTCCCTAGCTGCTTTCAGAATTATCTTTGTATCTTTGTATTTTGCCAGTTTCACCATGATATGCCATGGTGAAGACCTATTCTTGTTGAATCTCATCAGAGTTCTCTGTGCTTACTGAATTTGGATGTCTGTTTCCTTCCCCAGATTGGAGGAAGTTCTCATCTATAATTTGTTCAAGTAACTTTCTGCCCTTTCTCTCTCTCCTTCTGGAACTCCTATGATATGGATATCATTGAATCACTTAGTTCTCTAATTCTCCCCTCATTGTCTAATATTTTCTCATCTCTCTTTTTCTTGGCTTCCTCATTTTCCACAATTTTATCTTCTATTGCACTATTCTCCTCTCTGCATCCTCCATCTTTGCTGTCACTGGATCTAGTTTATCTTGCACCTCATTTACAGCATTTCTTAATTCGTTGTGACTATTTCCTAGTTCCTTGATCTCTGCAGCAATAGATTCTCTGCTGTCTTCTATGATTTTTTTCAAGCCCAACTATTAATCTTTTAACTATTATTGTAAATTCTTCATAAGATAATTGTTTATATCTGTTTTGAGCAATTCTCTAGCTATCATTTCTTCCTGGAATTTCCTTTGAGGAAAATGCTTCCATTTCATCATTTTGGCTCATTTTCTGTCCTTTATGTGTTTTAAGAGCCTGTTATGTGTCCTGCACCTATAAGCACTACTTTGGTAAAAACGGGTCATACACTGTCCAGAGCCTGGCCCTTCAAAAGGTGTTTTTGGAGTGTGTTGTGTGCTCACTGTTGTAGTGACTCTGATTTTTTATTTCCCTACTTGTAGTGGTGGTTTGAACCTTCCACCAGGTGTGCTTTGATTTGTTTGTTGAAGTAACCCTGGAAAAAATTTAAAAAGGGGTGGTGGTGGAAGAAGCCTTATCCCATACAAAGAGAGAAATGACAGGGGTGTGGAAAAAGAATAGAAAAAAAATTGATGGGTAGAGAATGAGAGAAACTATATGGCTAAATCCAGAGAGAGAGAGAGAGAGAGAGAGAGAGGAAAATAAAGAAGAAGGAGATACAGAAGAGGTGTAAAAAGAACAGATTAAAAATGTGTGCTTAAGCAAACCAACAACCAGAATAGAGAAGAGAAGAAATAAGAGGAATGAATGAAAGAAAGAAAGAAAGAAAGAAAGAAAGAAAGAAAGAAAGAAAGAATATATATAATAAGAAGTGACCAAGAATCAAATCAGAAAATGTAAAACTGCTGGACTGATGTCTGATGGTGCCTCGAAACTGGTGGCTGTGCTGGTCTGGAGGAGAGGCTGTCTGGTTTGGTTAGTGTCAGTCGTGCTCTGATAGATACAGTTACCAGGCATGGGGGTGGGGTTTAGTGTAAGCAGCCTCACCTTCACTGTGGACCCACTGTCCTCTTCCCTAAAGCCCCACCTTATTGGTGATGGGGAGAAAGTGGCAACACCCCAGTCTTTCCTTCCTGGACTGTGTGTCCCAGACCACTCTGTTCAGGCTGTCCTCACAGCGCTGTGCAGGTGCAAGTGGGCCGGTTTGTCTTGATCCACAGTCTCCTAAGCCTTCCAGGTGCTTGGCTGGGATTCAAACCCAAATGTCTTGAAGGATCCGACTCACTCACCCCAGTTCTGGGGTAGTGACACTTTGCCCAGCCAACCAAAAAAAGACCTCAGGCTGAAGGGTGCTTGCAGGGTCTTTTATCCTTGGAGCAGCTATATACTTTCATTCCACAGCACTCAGGGGAGGGGACTGCTCTCTCCAACTGCACCTCTGAGCTAACTACTGAGCTGGGGGCTGGCTAGCCCACCCACCAGGTGCAGGAACAGGGCAGCAAGACCCAGTGGAGAGAAAGTCCTGCATCCCTGGATCATGTTAGAAATTGGGTGTTTCTCCATTTTTTCCATTCCCCAGTGTGTGGTCCAGAAAGGTTTTTCTCTTGTCCAAATACAATCCTACACTTCCACAGACTCTTTCACTTCCTTTTGTCTCTCTATAGAAGGGGATCCCTACCCTCCCAGCCTGTGCTGCCCATTTTGTCTCTTCCAATTAGCAATCACCCATTTATGGCCCACCAAATTGTCCCCATTGGCCCCTAGAGATGTTTCTGTTACTCTGTAGCCCAGATTCCTGGAATTCCAAGTCTTCTGGCCTTAATACTGCTGTGTTTGAGGTACAGGGGAACTTCAGGTCCCCCTACTTCTCCACCATGTTGACTCACCTCCTCTCTTCATTTATTTAGTTCTTTTGATTTCATTGATCAGAGTTTTGTAGCTTTCCTCATATAGATCTGATATATATTTGATCTGATATATATTTTGTTAGACTTATCATGAAGTATTTCTCTTTTTTTGGGTGCTAATATAAATTCTATTGTCTTTTTTTTTTTTTTTTTTTTTTGAGCGAGTAGGAAAGAGGCAGAGAAAGAAGGAGAGACAGAAAGAATCCCAAACAGGCTCTGCACTGCCAGCCTGGAGCTCAACATGGAGCCCATGAACCATGAGATCATGATCTGAGCCAAAACCAATAGTCAGATGCTTTAATTTACTGAGCCACCCAGGTGCCACAGTGTTGTGTTTCTTACTTTCAAGTTCCACTTTTGTGGACTTTGTATATTAAACCTAGAATTTTGCAACCTTGCTATAATCATTTATTAGTTTCAGAAGTTTTTTTGTCAATTATTTTGGGTTTTCTACATAGACAATCATGTTATCTGTGACAAAATTTATTTATTACTTCCTTCTTGATATGTATACATTTAATACCTTTTCTTATCTTTTTGTATTAGCTAGAACTTCTGATAGACTCTTGAAAAAGGATAGTGAGGAACACATTCTTGCTTTCTACCTGATCTCAATAAGAAAGCTTTGAGTTTTTCAGTGTTAAGTATGATGTTAGCTATAAGTTTTGTAGATGTTTTTTTATCAAGTTGCGGATGTTTCCCTCTATTCCTAGTTTACTGTGAGTTTTTATCATGAATTGTGTTAGTATTTGCTAAGTGTTTTCTGATGTGAAATGTTGCAGTCTGGGAGTTAATGGTCAAGAAAGAATTCTTGAGATATCTTCAGTACAAAAAAGGTGATTTTATTAAAACATGGGGACAGAATCTGTGGGCAGAAAGAGCTGCACTTGGGATTGTGAGGAGTGATTGTATACACTTTTTAGATAGTGGGGGGTAGGGATAGCCTAAGTCTCTGAGGAATTTGGAAGCAAGTCTTCCATGACCTTAAGAGGCTAGCTACTATTAGGAAAAAGTCATTGGTTTTTGTCTAGTAAAACTTTAGTCATGAGACCCTTCAGATGTGTATCAGTAGGCCGTATACTTAGAGGATAGTTGCTAACATATATCTTGGTTGCTAACATATATCTTGAGGTGGGGTAGCGTTAAAGGAAGTTTCCAAAAAGATTTTTATATGTTAAAGAAGACTTAACAAGATCCTGGAGGTCAGGCTAATGTTAAGCTAAGGTTGCTTTGCCTCTAGCAAAATATTAATTTTGAGACAGGTTAGCTCTTGGAAGAAGGCCACTCTGCCTGTCTCAAGGAATTGTCAATGGACTGAAAGTTGTAAGGAAATTTAATAATTTTTCCTACATTTCTTTTGCATTTGTACTCCACATCATTTTCTCTGCATTTGTATGATCATGTGATTTTTTTCTCTTTTATCCTGTTGTTATAATGAAAAACATTAATTGATTTTCAAATGCTGAACCAGTCTTGCATACCTGGGGTATACCCCACTCACTCATAGTGCATAATTCTTTTTTATACACTCTTGCAACCCATATACTGATATTTTGTTAAAGATTTTTACATCTATGTTCATGAAAGATATTGGTATGTAGTTTTCTTTTTTTCTTTTCTTTCTTTTTCTTTTTTTTTGTAATGTCATTGTCTGGTTTTAGTGTTACGGTGGTAATGCTGGCCTCAAAGAATAAGTTAAAAAGTATTAGCTTGGCTCTACCCTCTGAAAAAGATTGTAGAGTATTGGTATTATTTGTTCCTTAAATGTTTAATAAAATTCACCAGTGAACCCAGTTGGTCCCAGTGCTTTCTGTTTTGGAAGGTTGTTAATTATTGATCTGATTTCTTTAACAAATTTATGAGCATTAAGACTGACTATTTCTTCTTGTGTAAATTTTGGAAAATTGTGCCTTCAAGAAATTGATCCATTTCTTCTATTTTATCAAATTGGTGAGCATAGTGTTATGTATAATATCCTTTTATTATCTTTTTAATGTTCATATGGTCTGTAGTGATGTCCCAAAACATTGATTTTTACCATTAACTATGATGTTATCATTGCTTTTTTAAAGGTGTTCTTTATCAAGTAAAGAAATCCTCCTGTATTATTTCCTCTTATATTTTCTGGAGAGATTGTACTCAACTAGTGTCAATTCTTTAAACTTTTCATGGAATTCTCATGTGAAAGAATCTGTGCCTAGATTTTTTTTTTTTTGGAGGGAATTTTACATTACAGATTTAATTTTATTAATAGTTACAGCACCATACAAATGATCTCTTGCATATTGGTGAGTGTAGTAATTTGTGGGATTTTTTTTTTGGTAAAATTGATTCATTTAATCTAGGTTGTTAAATTTGTATGTGTGGACATTTCATTTGTATTTCCTTATTATTCTTTTGATTTCTGCAGAGTCTATAATGACATCCCATTTCCTTCCTGACATTGGTAATTAGTGTCTTCTCTCATTTTTGTTTGTTTGTTTGCCAGTTTTCCTAGAGGTTTGTCAATTTTATTGATCTTTCCAAAGAACCAGATCATTGATTTTTTTCTACTGCTTTTCTGCTTTCACGAATTTATTCTTTCTCTTATCTTGTTATTTATCACTTATTTTCCTATGGGTTTATTTTGCTCATCTATGTTGCTTTTCTTTTTTTAAAGGCCTTTGAGCAAGGGAGCTAAGAATATTGATATCTATTCTTTTTTTAATATAAGTATATAATGCTATAAATGTCCCTCTCTGACCTACTTTAAGTCTATCCCACCTATATTGATATGTTGTAATTTCATTCTTATTCACCTCAAAGTATTCAGGCAAGACACTCTTGCCTTTGTCTTATAAAGACCCTTGTGATTACGTTTGTTCCACCCAAATAATTCAAAATTATCTCTCCATCACAATATCTTTACCATAATCATACCTACAAAGTTTATTTTGCTATGTAAGGTGACATAGTCATGAGTTCCAGGGATTGCAATGTGGAAATCTTTGGGGATAGGGCATTATTTAATATACTATACTGGATCATAAGATTCCAAGAGCAGGGATCACCCAACAGAATCTAGCACGTGGTCTGCTGAGCAAGAAATGGGGGCATGGTGGAGACAGAGCCACTGACAAAAACACCACCTAAATAGAGAAGAGGGAAAATGCTATCTCACTCCATGCTCCAATCTTTCTTCAACACCTCCCAGTAGTGGATCTGGCTGGAAGCTAGATGACGTTGGAGCCCAGGGAATGCATCCTCCATGTGTTAGTCCCCATCAATATAGAACCAAAAATAAGGGAGAAAGTACAATATCTGAGTGGAATTCCCTTGACTGCCCAGAAACGAAAAATTTCAAAATCACAATAAACTACTTCACGGTGCCACAATAGCTAATGCTATTCTAGAAAATGAAAACACACAAACAACGAGAGGTGGTTTGTTTCTAGTTCTTAATGGTTTTTACAACAAAAGAATTCTGATGCAAAAAGCACTTGGTAAAGGTGATATTTTCAGTCCTTTAAAAAGCAGTGGACCTTTTTATCTAATAGGCTTTCATTAATAAAAATATAGTGCACTGGTTAATCTTTTAAAGGGGTTGGTTTGACAAATTTTTGCCATTTTATGATAACCAGGCTGTGCTGTGGCATCCCCTCTATTATCAACCTCCAGAGGTTTAGATGGCCTAAGAGCTTGAACGCCTCTCTTTTAGTTCCTGCTTTTGCTTTCTGGAAATACTAATCCAATTTAAATCAGAATAGACCGTTATTTAATGTGATGTAGCATTGCACGGTGTGTTTTGAGGTAGCTCATTTCACAATATATGCAAGGCACAGACGATAGCTCGTTAGAGAATGAAACGCCGCCCAGGCAGGGTTTCATCTGCACGCAGCGGAGCGCAGCTGCGACAGAAACTGGCACCTGCAGCACATGCAAAGTCAATTGAACTAAATACACTCAAACAGCTCTGCTCGAAGGGCAAAACAGAAAATGGATGACCACTATTTCAGAATGGAAATGAACCTGCGATCACGACAGAAAGTGGCTCACTTTAGACAGGCAAACCCGAAGCCTAGAATTAAAATAATTAGTCTCTCAGAAGAATGGCTCTGTAGCAGCTATAGCTCTAATCTGTTTATTGACAGCTAAATACCATTGCAGAGCCAAAAATGTGGAAAACGACGGTCACTGGATATATGTAGAATAACTGAGCCTTAATATATAACTATTGATTGTATCATTGGGCTTATATGTAGAACAGTACTTTAGAAAACCAATATATCTAACTTGAGAAAGTACATTTTGAAATGGATGGATCTTCCCTGGGCATGTGTCCAGTTACTTATTTGGTTTAAGATTTTTTACTCCAAAATGTGTGCATTAAAATGGGGACTCTATAGGTGGTGTGTGTGTGTGTGTGTGTGTGTGTGTGTGTGTATGTTTAAATTTTGGGGAACACAGCATTATTTCATTGTATTATTGAGTACCCCTCTCTTAGGTACTATATATACCTTATCAGTAATTCTACTATCATTCTACAGTGTAAGTATTATATCATATTACAAATATGAAAACCAAGCCTCTGAAATTAGGTTATAGCAAAGAATATACTAAGTCTGAGAACCCTTTTTTCAGAGAAGTTGTTTTTAAGTGAAACTCTTAGTTAAAGATTTCATTGGAAAACAGTTTTTGTGAGTTTAAACAAGAGTGGATTTTGGAAGATCCAGAGTTAAATTTCATTCTGCAAAATAAATTGCTGTTTGAAATGCTCACTTTGATTTTATTTTAAAGAAGAAACTACTGTCAGTTTATTATGCAAGGTTTCATCATACTAAACCCTAATGTATAATTTTAAGAGTACAGGGGGAGGGTAGGTTTTCCACAATGAATTTGTGTAGTATATGTTCTCATCAGGAGAGTATACAATAAGTTGGATTAGGAAGTATTCTCTGAACAGGTGGCTCAAATATTTTATTTAAGTAGAGACCCACATTTGAGAACAAATATTTTGATAAGCCTTCTAGTTTTCAAGTTTTTAGATTCTGGGAGGACTTGCACCAAGTTTCAAGGGAAACTAATTTGTATAACAGAAGGAAACAAATCCAGAGAGGGATAAACAGAGGAAAAGAAAAGCAAAGTGACAAAATTCTTTTTAATATGTGAAATTGATGCCATCCTATATTCTTTTATATTTTAGTAAAATCTATAAAAGGTAAGAAATATCTTTTGCATATATGGATTTCTTATACTGCCAGTTAAAGAGTCATTGATGTGCATTAAATAGGCACAAAATAGACAAAACATGCATGAATATACGGGGAAAACCACCTTCAGATAACAGGATGGTTGGGAGTGATTCACTGTAGACTTTATGAGAAATTGTCAATTTCATTGTCTACAGGACGTTAAAAATCTAGGCCACACTTAACTACTTCTTTTCTTTCAGTTACTTTATCTTTTACATTATAACCATTTTAAAGACCTGTCTTTATGAGAATATGCCTTATTCTTTTATGCATCTCTGGCTTTTGTACAAGAAGCCCCCTCTCCTTAATCCATTCTCTCCCCTCCCCCCATCTTTTCCCCAGAATAACTTCTAATTGCCCTTGTAATGTCAACCTTCCCTGAATGCTGAGTGATCGATTCAATTTCATTTTGAAGAGTCTTGTCATACCTTATAGTTAATATCTATCATGCAGTTTTTAACTTATATTTTTTATCCAATGTCTACTAATCTATCTCCCTCACTTGAAAGTCAAAACTCAAAGTCAGGGCCCCATACTATTACTTATACAACTATCAATGGACACAGTAGGTGCTTTAAAAAAGTGTTGAGTTGTGGGGCTCCCGGGTGGCTTGGTCAGTTGAGCGTCTGACTTTGGCTCAGGTCATGATCTCTCAGTTCATGAGTTCAGGTCCTGGGTCGGGCTCTGTGCTGACAGCTCAGAGCCTGGAGCCTGCTTTGGACTCTGTGTCTCTTTCTCTCTCTGGTCCTCTCCTACTCTTTCTCTCTCTCTCTCTCTCTCAGAAATAAATAAACATTAAAAATTTTTTAAAAAGTGTTGAATTAAAGAAAGAGTAACTTAAACAGTATTTTTTTTATTTGAGAACATCTTAACAATGTAATTTTTTATACATTAAAAAGCATATATGGTATGCTGGTGATTAAACCTGTCAAAAATGAAAATGCAATATTTTTAGAGTATAATTCCTCATTTCTGTTAAAATGTTACATTATATCATTTTCTTATAAATTCAATATTATAGTCTACTCTTCTATGCGATTGTGAAAATATCTTGTAGAACTTTTGAAATCTTAAGCTAGGGACATTCACAAGGACAATAAAACCAAATCAGTATGATTTCTTTTGGCAATAATTCACAAATAAATATGTAGAGAAACTCCAGAGTGAAGAGATCTTTATTGGTTGCTAAGTGCCTTGAGGGGCGCATACAAAATATGGTTTCAATGGCTTGTACTGACTTTGATATGACCTACAGTTTTTCTGTAACTGTTCTATGTAAATGTGTTTATCATGCCTAAGTTGTTTCTTCCTGTATTATAGGAAGCATTTTAGAAAGAGAGAGGAATTGTTCAATTACATATTTACAGTGCAATAGCCAGTTTTTAAACAAGTCCTAAGGACATATGGATCATAGGTTTTATTTTATACATGTCATTCTATTCCTTTATTTCTTCCAAGGTTCCAATCCCTTCTTGATTTTCCTCTTTTTTTAGTTGATCAGAAAGGAAATACGGGCTATTAGTGATAGGAATCTCTGAGGGCTGTGTAAGAGCACACTCAGATACAGAGACAAGGGCAAACAGATGCTCATATCAGAAGTCATCTTCCAAAGTGTTTACAAATGTAATAAGGACTGACTTTATTCCATCATATGTTGGTGTCTAACTCTTTGGGAAAACGTTTATCTTTCAAGGAAGAATATAATTTACTTTGGAGCATGACACACACTGTCTTTGTCTCCTATTATATGCCTCACAGTGTTTTGGGGTAGGGATTTTTTTCAAATCCAGCTCCCTGAACGCTTGTAGCAGAATTGCCTAGAGAGATTGATATATATGCAAATTTGAAATCTTATCCCATAACAGTTAAATGACAATCTCTGGGTTGGAGTAACAGAATATTCTTTTTAACATGTGTTCGTAAGCTACTGGCTTACCAGTATCTGGGCATGAGTTTAATAAATACCTCTTTATTTTACCTGCTCATTACTCATGACCAAGATACTATCACTTGTTTGCCAATTAATACCACTACATAGCTATAAAATTCTCCTAAAATAATGAATTATGTGAATAGTTGTAAAAGGAGAGGGGCAGAGGGAGAGAGAAAGAATCTTAAGCAGGCTCCATGCTCAGTATGGAACCCGATGTGGGGCTTGATCCCACGACCCTGGGATTATGAACCAGGCAGTAATCAAGAGTCAGATGCTCGACCAACTGAGCCATCTACATGCCCCAATAGTTGTAGATATTTTTAAAGTAAATAGAAAAGAAAAGGAAAGAAATAAAATTGCAGAAAATTAAGTTCTGATACTTCCATCTTAATTTTCAATAAATTTTAAATATCCAACGACAATACCCCCAATATGACCTTTATATAGGGCTTAGTCCCAGAATACAACAGGACTGAAAGGTTTTCCATGGATACCAAAGTTCTCCTTATGACAGTATGGCCATTTTATTTATCATAAATATAAGCTGCCTGAGACCTCTGTCCCCAAAATAATTAAAAGCTGATTTCTACCTCTCCCTAAGAGATCATCAGGATCAATCTTTTCATTTCCACCAGAGTATACAATCCTTATCGTCTCCTAGACACTTATGCCTGGGTACCTAGAGGCACACTGAGTCTGGCCACCACATCACCCACCAGTCTGGGGGTGAAAATTTATTTATTCACCCCAATGTAATTGGAAGGTCTGTAAGAAGAAAAGTGCTCTAATAACAATCACTTGGCCAAATCTTTCCTTTGACTTTTTTCACTTTGTCTGAAATGAGGTTTCCTCCCTGATTCCCAGCCCCCTTTGGCAATCAATAATCTCTATGGCTCACTCAGTAAACCAATTTTATTTTATTTTTCCCATAATCTTTACATTTCCAGTCCTGGGTAACAGTGGACATTTTTCTTGCTCTGAATTATCACTTCCAGACACGTCCTGTGATACACCCCCTTTAAAAGAAAGGTTCTGAAAGTACATTCCATGGTAGTCCATCATAATGCAGTCATGCACCTTCATTCTGTCCAGGGCCTCTAATTTACAGCCCCTGACTTACTATCACTTTCTCCAGCATTAATATTTCATCACTTCCATGACTTTAAAATACACAAAAGAGGATTTTTCCTCATATCTGGCTTACCAGTTTGTTAGATTTTTCACTTTCAATGACCATACCTCATTCACATACTTTTAGAAAGTCTGCGTTAAAGCACTGATATCACATATATATAATTTTTTAAATTATCACCATCTTTTCCCTGTCCTCTAATCATTGTCTTCATCAGAAATCATGCAAAACTGTTTGTATAAAATGTCTATGCATTTAGCAAAGTGCTAATAGCAAGACTTCCAAGAACATAATGACATTTCATAGATTAATATTTCCATTTTTAATTTGTTATTATTTCCAAATTTTTAAAAATATTTATTTATTTTTGAGGAGGGAAGAGGGACAGAGAGAGAAGGAGACCGAGAATCCCAAGCAAGCTCCATGCTGTCAGTGCCGAGCCTGATGCAGAGCTTGATCCCAAAAATCATGAGATCATGACCTGAGCTGAAATCAAGAGTCAGATGTTTAACCAACTGAATCATCCAAACGCCCTAGTTCCAAATGTTATTTTTGCCCAGAAAGAAATTTATATATGCATGTATTTTTATATTTACTTTTTTCATAGCATATAAAGGTCATAGATTTATTGCTTAATGCTTTTATTATAGTATATTCCAATTAATCCAAAATATAGATATTAAATTGTTTGTAAAATTGTTTTTTCCTAATTCTGTTTCTTCTCATTGATATTTATCAGCAGAGAGGTAAAAACAAGAACAAAATCAATACTGCTAAGACTGTTTTTTCTGGCCAAGATGAACAAGGATGAAATTTACCTTCCTGCTTGAGACAAACAAATAAACAAAAAACACTGAAACATACAATGAGGGTATTTTAGATGCTGAGCATCAGGCAACATAGCAAGTAAAGAGAAACCTGAAAAAAAAGGGAAACAAGAGGGTAGACATGTGCCCTAATTATTGTACTAGAAACTGAATTCTAGTACTTCACCTAGGAAGGGAGAAATCCAAGAGGAGCTCAAATTTGGTTTCTCTGAGTTGAGGAGACAGAGCTGAGACTCTAGGGAGACTAAGGTGGCCAGAGTTAGGAGAAAAGAATATCAGAGAGGAGGAAGCAGCTGTGAAGAGAGAAAACCCTATAAATCTGAGGGGAGTACCCTTCAAATTTGCAGTAGGTGATGCAAATGTTCAACATGTGCATAAAGAGTTATAAAGAGCCTTGAAAGAATGATCTGGAAGTATAGAAAAAAGTGTCCAGTTCCTACACAGGGTCAGGAATAGTGCCTGTTCCCACCACCTAGACTAAAAAATCTAAATTCAGAGAATGTTGAGTAGGCTTTTTGAGAAGATCTTGCTTTAGTAATGGGTTATAATTAGCCCTACTGAGCAGCTCTATGGAACTGCCTAATAAACCACAAAATCAAGATGCATAATGAACAATTTCCCTGTAGCTTAATGGTAAAGAAGAAGAAACAAATCAAGAATATTTATAGAAACCAATGGCTAAACTGCCCAAATGGTCTCAGAGGTCACATAGCCTCTCTTCCACTGTATTCTACAAGTTGAACCAATCATAAACCCTAAGAGCGGCATGCCAAGGAATTTGGGGCCCCTATTTTAAAATTATCATAGTCATACCTCAAACTTATTTTGTGGTTACTGCATGAATATTGGTACTGGATTTACTGAGAAAATTATACAAACCTCATGATCAATTCATGACTAAGAGGAAAAGGACCTATTCCAGTAGATAGAAGCAAACAAAAGCATTGAGGATTTAGATATTCATATAAATGTATAATATAAATTTAAAGATACACACAAAACTCATGAAAATAGGATAATTACATTGATATATTTGAGATGTGAGTATGATTATTTCCAACCCTTCCCAATTTAGTTCCCTAGCTTGGCATATGGCAAAAGCAAAAGAAATTTGATAAAGTACTATAAACTAATTAGTGTTGTAAGTATAGCTTCTGTTTGTGTCATAGTATTCCTTTGGGATCAAGTTAATATGGTCATGGCAATAGTATGCAGCAATGAGTCAAACTAAAATATTTTTTATCTTATTTTCCACATAGATCATAAAATTTATGTCAGTGGTATAGTTGACTATTGGTTAATACTAAGTGTTCCCAGTAAATCAATGTAAAATAGATAAGTCTACCATAACCATCCCATAGCAATAAATGTCTAAGAATCTAAAGGGCAATTTATATGCTTTGATCATTCTGGAGTTATTTTTGTATATATTTTAGGTCTAAAATATTTCATATTCTTTACCCTATACAGACAAACTACACTGAGTTGTCCTTTTAGAGATAGAGATGTTAAATCAATAGCCATATGCTTGATCTTAAAAACCTGTAAATGATTTGTAAATTTAAGTTAATAAAATAGCAGAAATGCCCTGAAATGGTAGTATGTTAATCATGTATTTCCATTTAAAATGAACAGCCTTCAGTTAAAATCCTACTTATTTTTCTTTATGAAAAATAAGATACGTTATAACCTTAAAGAAACATGGTCTTAGAGATACGGAATATAGTTTCAAACATTCACTAATAACATTAGCATTATTTATTGAATTTTAAAACTTAAAATGATGCTCATCTGAGGTCATTTACATTCATCTTTAAATCAATTTTGCTCTTTTTCATACGGTGACTTAAATTCCATGTGCAGCTATTGTTCTTTGTATACAGATGTAGTCAGTATTCCATGAACCTGGCTGATTCAAGCTTCTTTATGCAGTGAATCTAAAATGTGCCAGGATTGGGTGCCTCAGTGGCTCAGTGGGTTAAGCATCTGACTTGGGCTCTGGTCATGATCTCATGATTCATGACTTCAAGTTCCACACTGGGTGAGCTTAAACCGCCCTTTTGGGTGAGCCTCGCTTCTCTCTCCCTCTCTCACCCTCCTGCTGCCCCTCACTCACTTGTGACCCCTGTCTATAAAAAGCAAAATAAAATGTGTCAGGACTGATAGAGCACAAAAAAGAAAAATGACATAGACAGCTACATACTGTAATGTTGAAACTCATGGCATATTTGTGTAAGCAGGTTATATGTTTACCTAAGTCTTTCTGGAAGAAATGATAATCAACTCATTACTAATTATCATACTCTACAAGGAGAAATGTATTCAAGTAGTGCTTCTGAGTTGAATTTATCTTAGTAACTTTAAAACACTGCCAATTATAAGATGTTTCATTATTTCATGTACATTATAGAAGGAAACTAGCCACAAATTAAACTACATAACAATGTTCTGTTTCTAGTTTTACATTTTCTTTATTTGATACACATCAAATGTAGTCTTTTGAGTTATTCAGGGTTTTCTGTAAAAACGAAGAGAAAATACACAATTATATCATCTGAAATGCACGGACAAAGACCACCTCTTTGGAATCAACTTCTGATGGCGGATTCTGACACTTCGCTAGGGACACCATCTTTTGTGCCATCAGGAACATTGATGATGCCGCGTTTCTTACATAAGTAGGGATTCTCTCTTAAGGTTTTTCTTCCAGGCAATGAGTGAGTAGGTAGATCACTGGAGTGGCTTTCAGTTTCTTGTTGTTCATTAAGCTCACACTAGTCTTACCCAGTAAAATTTTCAGAAATTTTGCAGAACAGGGAGCAGAGCAGCCTCTCAGCAGCGGCACCAAACAACATCATGGATGTCTCCTGCACATATGGTTCCCAACGTCACTGTCACCAAATACGGTGTGTTTGACCTTGAGACAAGAGCTAATGGAAGTGAGGATTGCATTAACACAGGAAAGCTAAGGAGTCTAGAGGCTCCCAACATAAACCTCATGCTGGTGGACTTGCCCTATAAGGGGTATGGATCTGCTTCCATTTTAGTGCTGCCCAGGTCACAAATTACATGTTACACTTCTAAAAAAATTTAATAACCACTTTTTAAAATTTAGGAACATTCTTGAACCAATAATCGAGTAACCTCAGGAGGATGTATATTTGCCTCCAACTGAGTACAAGGTTTCAATGAGAATTTCAAAGAACTTAATTAAGGACAAACATTCCCTCATTTTTCCTTAATACTGGAGTCAGGTTAACTTTTCCTTTAGTACCTTTGCCATTATTTGGCTTGACTTTAGCAGCCTGATCAGATCTACAGTTTATGCCTTTCATTCATATTACTTAATTTATTCTAATTTAGATTTACCCACATCTCTGTTGAATTGTTCATTTATCCCAATTTCTTGAGATATTAATCTTCATTGTTTGTTCATAGTGTCATTCACAGTAGGCTTTAAACAAAGTTGATAATAATCCACCAAAAATTTCTTGGGCTTATTATTTGGGTGGTAGAGGGAAGAAAGCATATAAATCAAGCACTGTGTTACCAATAGTATAAAAGATACATTGCTTTCGAATCCAGTATCAAACCCTCATGAAATATAATTAGTTCTGTCCCTCATTGTTCTCTAATAAATTACTAAGATAAATAGCACCAAGTTTTTCAGCAGTACTCTCATTTAAAGGGATTTTCTCTGGCCCTCCTCCAGCTCTTGTATTCTTCATAGAAGAGGAAGCTAGGGTTAAAGAGATAATGTCTACCCTGGGTGGGTTTGCTTTGTGCCTCCAATTCTGTTACAGAACTCTGAGGGCCCAAGAATTCTAAACTCTAACTTAGCCTTCCAGATTGTTACAGAAGTATCATTTTCAAGGTGGGAAGATAGAATATATTCTATGTAACATTTTAATGACTTGATTTATGTATTTTAAATAGTTAGATACATGGTATGTAGGCCTTCATCTTATAGTTTAGCCACCCCTGTAGATGCAAAGAGGGGTCTTATTTCAGGATTAAACAAATGCAAATGCCCAACAAACTCAGAAGTTTCCTTTATGCTGGCTTAATGCATATAAAATGGAATATGTGTTTCCATGTTTATGGATTGTTTGAATAATACTTTTCCAAAGTTATCTTCCTTCTAATCCTGTAATCGCTCATCCCTTCTTTTGTTGAGAAATAGTTCATAACAAAAATGGATAAATCATGCATGAGAAGTATTTTAAAGTCCCCCTTCAACAAACTCCTTTCTTTTGGAAGTAAAATGTAGCATGCCAATATTTAAAAATGCAATTAACACTATTTATTTATTCAGATTGTCACAATTTTCACCTCCTAAAACCAGTGAGAATTTTTCGCCCCTTCCTTCCAGGTTTCTCCCAAGAATAAATGTGTTAATGATATCTGTAATACCTCATGCTGTAGCAAGAAAATAATGAAGTCTCAAGCTCAGACACCCTATCGCTTTTTATACTATGTTTTCCAAACAAAACAACTGGTATTTTCTTTAGTAAATTTGAATTGGGGATGCTTATGAAAGAAAATTACTCACTGATTATTTCTTGTATTCTCTTGTATCTAACAAACTGATATATATATCAGTGAATATAACAATATGCCACTTAATGATGTTATTAATTTCTATATAAGTGTCTCCACTCAAATTGAGTTATAAATATAATAGAATATGATGAAGTTTATTATTGGACATTATATTAGATTGAATATTTGGAGAGAATCTCACAGTGTATAAAGCTTTACCTCAAAACTTTGATAATCAATTTAATGATCATCATAAATTTAATAGTTTATTAATTCTCCATATATAATTGAATTTTTTAGTTGATTTGATCAGCATTGAAGAGGAATGATCAAATTAGAAATGGCCATTTTAATCTAGAAGTTCTTAAATTTGAGTTATCACTGCTCTCCAAAAATTGCCTAATACTTTTTCTTAAGCCATAGGGCATAAATCACCCTCGAGTTGTAGCATAAAAATTAAAAACTATAAGGAAGAAAGTCACATATAATAAATCATTCCAAAGTGACAGCACTAAGCTGAGATATATAGTGGCTTTACAATTTTTTTTCCTCAAAAGAGCCTATTAAAGAAACAATAATCCTCTGTGTTGTATATTTGCTCCTCAGTTTGGTAGATTGCTCCTGAATATTGTCTCACATTTTCTTGTGTGCCAAGATAAATACATTTGATACTTTTAAAAATATCAGATTTGAAATATATTTAATGTAAAACAATGTATTATAGAATATTATATTTGGACTTCCTGATTTAACAGCACATATAGTCTATAAAATTAGGACTCTGACAGTTTCTGTTGAAAATTTGTTAATGTGAAATTGATGAATGATGTAATAATTTTGTCCAAGGATTTTAATTAGATTACTACAAAAATACAACTGTGAGACTAGCTGAAATTTCTTATTAAAGTGATAGAATATTATTTCCCAAGAGAAAACTCTAAGCACTGAACAGCATTTAATTGAAATTATTTTTGTTATCATGCTTAAAGCTTTAAGTGATTCAGGATCTTTCTTTCCCAAAATAAGGACTCATGTGTTCAATGTGAATAAAAAAAAAAACCTCAATAGCACAAATACTCATTTACTTTACCATACTTTGTGTATTTAGACTTGAATGCCTCAGAGTATTTTACCTTTTGTATATAAAAAAGTGAGTTGAAACTCCTGACATACGCGAGATAATTTTTCCCCTCAATCTTTACCTTTCTTCCTTTTAATTGATATATCTCTTACTGCACCACTATGAAAATTTATTCTCTTTCATTTTAATTGCCAATGGAATCAGTCCAATCAATATTTGCTGAAAACTTGTAATTAATTTTCTTTCCTATCATGACTTTTCCAGTGGACAGAAAAAAATTGCATTGAATTTGGGAGTTCTTATAATTTTCATATGAAAAGAATTCATTTTTCTTTTTTGTAATGCATAATTACTATGTACAAAGCATTGTCTTTCTTTTAACAATACTTTGGGCTAATTAGTCTCTGTTTTACAGATGCAGAATGCAAGATTCAGATAGAATAGGTGCTAGGAAAATCATTGAAATTTTAGATATTTTCCTGTAAACTAAATATTTATTATTTCTGGGGTCTTGAGTAATAATAATTATTATAATATAATTATATAATATATAATTATATTTATATACTCATATATAAATATAGAATATATATTATAGAATTGATTATAATATATGTGTAATTAATATATAATATAATATAATTATAGATAATAATTATTATATGATTATAATATTAATAATGATAACCATATTATAGTAATACTATAATATTATAGTAATAATACAGTAAGATATTATAGTAACAGTGCAGTAATAGTAGTATAATATAGTAATAATACTAAAATATTATTAATAATAGTAATAATTGTTATTACTATTATAATAGTAATTATTATTGTTGTTATTATTATTAGATTATATTAAAATTACATATAGGAACTTTAAAAAGGTCTGAGTAGGAGTGGTTAAAAAGGATGTCCTTGCCTAGATATGGATTGTAGGAGAAAGACACTGCCTTTCAAAATTAAGTATGATGTTAGTTGTAGATGTTTGTAGTTTTTCTTCGTCAGATTAAAGAAGTTCTCTTCTATTCCAAGTTTGTTCAGAACTCTTAAAACTTATGGCTGAATCTTGAATTTTGCCCAATACTTTTTTTTCATCTATTGTCATGATCCTACATTTTTTCTTATTTTCTTATTTACTCTGTCATTGTGATGGGTCGCATTGATTTTAAAATGTTGAACTAGGTTTGCATTCTTAGTATAAACCCTTTTGATTTTGATGTGTTATTGCTTTTATATATTATTTCAATTTGCTGCTATTTTCTTGAGAATTTTTATATTTGTTTTATTAATAATATTGGTTTTTAAAAATTATCTCTGATGTGTCAGGATATGTTGCCTCATATAGTGAAATGAGAAGTGTTGTTTTCTCTTCATTTTCTGGAAGCCATTTTTAAAATCTGGCACTAACTGTTTTTTCAGATGCTTGGTATAATTCACCAGTGAGGTCATCTAGGCCTAATTTTTTTTTTCAGAAAGATTTTAGCTACATATTTAATAAAACTGAGGTCATCTATTTCTTCTTGGATGAGGATTTGCAGTTTGTATATTTCAAGGAGTTCATCTATTTCAACTAAGTTGTCAAATTTTGTCAATGGGGTTCTCTGCAGTATTCCCTCATTATCCTTTAAATGTCTGTAGAATCTACAGATTCCTGTTCTATTTCATTCTTGATGTAAGTGATTTGTGTCTTCTTCCTTTTTTTCTTACTCAAACTAACTAGACATTTAATCAATTGTATAGATTTTTTTGTCAAAGAAGTTGTTTTTTGTTTCTTGGATTTTCGGTACTGTTTCTTCATTTTCAATTTTATTGATTTCTGATCCTATATTTATTAATCCATTCTTTCTGTTTGCTTTGGTTTAATTTTCTGTTATTTTTTAATAGTTTCTTGAGGTGGAGTCTTACATTATTGACTTGAGATCTTCATTTTCTCCAAAGAGCATTTATATATTTTCCTCTTATCTTGTTTTAAGTGTATATTCCTAAGTGTATAACATTTCCTATTTTCCCTTGAGGTGTCCATTTTGCTCTGTAGATTATTTGGTAGGGTGTTGTTTGCTTTTAAATATTTTTAGATCTATCATATACCCTTCCGCTATTCATATAATGTTTAATTCTCTTTTGTCAGAGAACATAGTTTGAATAACTTTGATTCTTTAAATTTAATATGGTTTGTTTTGTGACCTAGAATGTGATCCATTTTGGTAGACGAGGGCATTGCCAAATCATGTGGATTGATTCTTCATTCTGTAAAATGGTTTTATGCATTGGATGATGTCTAGTGTCTGGGTCTTCTGCCCACTAAATGCCAGTAGTAACAACAATCATTTTGCAATGATTTTCAGATTTCCCTCAGAGATATTTAAATGCCTTTTGGTGACAAAAATGCCTCCTATTGAAAATAACTGATTTAAACAAACAAATATTATAATTATTCTTAAAATAGTTATTTGTATTTTATATATTTTAGATTTGCTTGTTCTCAATCCTACTTTAACCATTGCAAATGTGATTATTAAGTTATTTTACCTTTGTCTCTTTGAGTTAATTACTGTATGTAAAAAAGTACACTCAGGAAAAAATACTTATCAGTAAATTATTATTTCAGTTTAGCTTTCTTTCTGTGTGTGTGTATGTGTATGTGTGTATAGTAGTACAGGTTAGCCATTAATACTGGAGATTTGGGGTTTTCTTGTACCATATTTATCTGTATTTGCTGACTAATAACAACTGCACATTTAGGAAAAATAAAGTCCCCTCCTTCATATTTATAAATTTTATTGTGGTGAAATTGATGTATTTTTTTAGAAAATAATTACTTTTTAGTGTTTGTCTAAGGGAATGTGGCTTGAGCAAGTGTCTCCTGATTGGTGATGGTAGGCAAATTGTGAACGATTTGATAATCACTTAATAATGATAGTTTTTGAGGTAGCAATTTAGACCAGCTGCACTGGACCTTCTGGTCTCATCATTATTTCTTCTCTGCGAAATAAGCTGTCATTATGGTTCACACAAATACATTTTTGTTTTTCCATAACTAGAACAGCTCACCTGGGACAATCAACAAGGGAGAAATCAACTATATAAAAATCCTCCTTTGCAGAGAGGACAGCTTAATATAAATATTATTATTAATGGATTTAGAAAAGACATTTCTCTTATTTTTCTGTCCAATAAGTGATGTTTTTATTTCCTTTACTTATGCTAATGACAGTGATTTAAAAAGTCACAAACAGTTCATTCCTGAGTTAAGAATACTCTCATAGCTTATTGTATCAACCTTGTCCTCAACCTTGTCCTCATAGAGTTGGTAATAACTGATTTTAACTGATTGATAATAAGTGATAGTTTTTTTTAACTTTCTCATGTTTCAAATTACAGAGAGTAGTGTGAAAACATGTCACTTAGTGAATTTACAAATTATTTTTTACAGAAATGCTTAATTTATATCACATTTCCTCAACTTCCTTAATAAATCAAACCCAGATGAACATGAAATACATTATTAAGGTCAAACTCTGCTTTGCAGTCCAATAAGTATCAGCACTTTTCACAAAAGCAATGATTCTTAATGCTACTATGACTGCTACCACATTCCTGAGAGCTTGCTTTGTGCCAGGTACAATACCTCATTATCTAATTCAATCTATTTTAATCTTCAGAAGAAAACATGGGTTGGTGCCATATCTAGCAAATGAAAAACCTAGAAATTGAGACCAGATGGGGCTCTTCTAAAAGCTTTCATTTTTTAATATTTGTGTATTCCCCTCAAAGAATAGACATTCATATAGCTTAGGATGTTGAGAGCATGAAGTGAGTGGCCAAGGAAGTAAAGAGGATGTGCAAAAGCATGAAGTCAGCCAAGAGCATAGCTCTGTTACCGATTTATAAGGAGACCTGTATATGGGTTAGAGGATAAAATTCGAAGTGCAGAGTTACTAAAAATGAGGCTGTGTAGACACTCAGGGACAAATTCAGGGAGGACTTTGTAGATGATGTTAAGCAGTCTGTAATTAACCCTGAGAGCATCAGAAAAGCATTGAATTTTGAGCAGAAAAATAATATCCCTATGCTTAAAGAAACTTTATTTTTTTTTGGTTAATGTATTGTAAGACCATAAGACTGGAAAAAGAATTTATGAAATCGAATCTGTATTAAAGTTGCTGGATGGCTGAGTCTTGGATTTGGGTCATGGAACTCACTTCTGGGGTTTATAAGAAAGTAAAACTTAAGAATAACACCACAGTTTCTGAACAAGAGATTTGTTAATTTTTGTTTGTCTGGCAAGGGTTTAAGTACCCTGGGAAAAAAAATTGGAGGGTACAGCAGTTTTAAAACTTTGGATACATTTATCTTCATTACACTTTTTTTTTTCTTTGTGTCTTCTGTGGAACTCTGTGCTGGGGCCAGTTTCTGCAAACAGCTTTTCCTTCCTTCCTTCTTTCCTTCCTTCCTTCCTTCCTTCCTTCCTTCCTTCCTTCCTTCCTACTTTCCTTTCTTTCACATACAGCTTTCTTTTAAACTATTTTCCCTACCATGTCTTAATTATGCAAAAATCCAGTTTTCCTGTGGGTTTATTCCCCCATTCTTTTAAAAAGGAACATTTTATGGGCACCTGGGTGGCTCATTCCATTAAGCATCTGACTCTTGGTTTCAGCTCAGGTCATGATCTCATGATCATGTGAGTTCGAGCCCCTGTCAGGCTCTGTTTTGACAGCATGGAGCCTGCTCTCCCTCTCTCTCTGCCTCTACCCTGCTCCCTCTCTCTGTCTCAAAATAAATAAATAAACTTAAAAAAATAAAAAAAAAAGAACATCTTCCCTACTCTCCTTTGCCTACTTGCTGTTTGGGGACATCACCAGGCAAACCCTACTTCATCCAGGACCATTCATGGTGTGTGTCTGTTTTACAGCATTAAAGAATTCAAATCTTGTTCCCACATTTGCCTGTATTTTGGCTCTTCTCACCATCTAACCACACCCATCAAACCTGTGTATTAATGGAATTCTTACAAAGGTTTTCCAATTATTTTCTGAGGTATTGCTTTTTATTAGAAGAGCACATTGTGAGCTTGGCATTATATTTTTCATCTTGTTTGTGTATACTATGCAAAATGTATAAAGTTTCAAGAATCAATGCAGATTTGTCCACTTTATACATGGTGTGCTGATTTCAATGGAGATAAGAAGTTGTTGGTATAATTAGCAGTAAAAGTCATTACTCAGAACTATGCTTTCCTATATTTTCACTGTCTTCCTTTCCACTGTGTCCTCTGTTTAGCTCACTTATTCCACCCACAAGTACCAGAGATCTACACAATAATTCCACTGAACACTATTCCCAAGGAAACGATGGCATTCATTTCTTGTTTTTTGTTCAAGCTGATGCATCTGAAATTGACTTCTCAGGCCCTGGGATTTCTACAGCACTTACTTGTCTAACATATCTTGCCATTTAATCATATTCTATTGTTCTTACTTTTTCGTAAGCAACTGATAATCCCATTACTTAATGAGATGATTTTAGGTATCTGAGATGGTGGAGTCTCTTCTATTTTTATGCTACTTTAGTAACGATCAAAGGGATCCATTTAATCTCAGAGGATTTAGCAAATCAATGAAATGTTAGTGGATTCTAGCCTGGGAAAAAAGGAGATTTCAAGTATTCTCTTCACACAGAATTTCACTTTCAGATGTCTTAATCATACGTATTATTACTGCCTAAGCTTCGGTCAGTAGATGCCTTGTGAGATTTTAAATTTGTATTCCTACAGTGATGCCCTCGTTTGGCTTCCAGTACAACATATTCTGTCTTATCTTCTACTTTCTCTCATATATGTGTAACATATATATATAAAAGATTCAATAAAATTATTATTATATTAGTAAATGATTAAATGATTCATTGGAAAATATTTTATTAGTAAGTAAAATAATATGCTCTGAATTTCTCTCTGTACATACCTTACTCCTGTTTATTAGGTAAGGTTAATTTCACCATGAAATTTTCCTAGATTAATTTATGAAACCTGGGTCATAGTCTGGCCATGATGTTATTTGCCTAGGCAATCTAAGTTTCTAGTTTATAAGTAGTGATATCTATTTAGCAAGTTATTGTGCAGACTCAGAGACATAACTATATTTAAATCTTAATACATGTTAGATGCATAGTATATTTTTGTTGTTGTTGATTCAACCCCCAAATTCAAGTCCCCAGATTCCCCAGATTTTATATTATAAAGTAGGTGGTCTGTAGTAGTTTTTTTGGCTTATTTTTTACTCCTTTCTGTATTTTTAATCCCATTAGTAGCAAATTACTCCTAGAATGAGTAAACATATCTGTTATTTATTTTTACCCTTACTATTATCTAGCACAGTGCCTTATATTTCAGAGTTGCTTAAAATAATTTATTTGTGAAGTGAGTACATTTATTTTCCACGTGCTAGCTGAAATACAAAGACTGCATCCAGACAGACAACATCGACACATTCAAGGCTCCTGAAAGAAGATTGCTAAACTGGATTGTGAAAATATATTATGAGCATTTAAAATAAAGGGAATGCTTATTTTTATTGCTAGTAGAAATTTAAAAAAAACCTGTTCATAGTAAGTAAAAAACAAAACAAACTGTAAAAGATTTAGAAATAGATTCAATCAAAAGCACAGGGTATATATTTAAGAAAATTATGAAATTTTATTAAAAATTATAAAACAAAAATGTCATAAATGGAAAGATAGATATAGTTGCTTGCATCAAGATGGTGTGATGGAAGTTGAAATATATTATGGTCAATTATTAACATTGTTATACATTCTTGCATTGTTACTTATTTTTTACTTTTTTTAAAAATTCGGTTGTTTATATATAGTGTAGTATTGGTTTCAAGGGTAGAATTTAATGATTCATTACTTATATATAACACCCATTGCTCATCGCAATGACAATGAGTGCCCTCCTTAATGCCCGTCTCCCATTTAGCCCATTCCCCCATGCACTTCTCCTCCAGCAACCCTCAGTTTATTCTCTGCATTTGCCTTCCTCTCTGTTTTTATCTTAATTTTCCTGTCCTTTCCCTGTGGTCATCTGTTGTGTTTCTTAAATTCTACATATGAGTGAAATCATATATTTGTCTTTCTCTGATTGACTTATTTCACATAGCATAATACACTGTAGTTCCATCCACATTGTTGCAAATGGCAAGATTTCATTCTTGTTGATCAGTGAGTAATATTTCATTGTATATATGTACCATGTCTTCCTTATCCATTCATCAGTTGGTAGACATTTGGGCTCTTCCAATAATTTGGTTATTATTGATAGTGATGCTATAAACCTTGGGGTGCATGTGCCCCTTCAAATCAGCATTTTTGTATCCTTTGGATAAATACCTAGTAGTGCAATTCCTTGGTCATAGGGTAGGAAACCATCAAAATCCTACAGGAGAAAACAGGCAGCAATCTCTTTGACCTAGGCCGCAGCAACTTCTTACTAGACAGGTCTCTGGAGGCAAGGGAAACAAAAGCCAAAACGAACCATTGGGACTTCATCAAGGTAAAAAGCTTCTGCACAGTGAAGGAAAAACATATCAACAAAACGAAAAGGCAACCAATGGAATGAGAGAAGATATTTGCAAATAGCATATCAGATAAAGAGGTAGTAATCAAAATCTATAAAGACCTTATCAAACTCAATGGCCAAAAAACAAATAATCCAGTGAAGAAATGAGCAGAAGACATGAATAGACACTTTTCCAAAGAAGGCATCCAGGTGGCCAACAGACACATCTCCAACAGAGATGATGCTCAACATCACTCATCATCAGGGAAATACAAATCAAAATCACACTGAGATACCACCTCACCCCAGTTAGAATGGCTAAAATTAACAACTCAGGCAACAGCAGATGTTGACGAGGATGTGGAGAAAGGGGAACACTCTTGCACTGTTGGTGGGAATGCGAACCGGTGCAGCCACTCTGGAAGACAGTGTGGCGGTTCCTCAAAAAATTAAAAATGCAACTATCTTATGACCCAACATTGTTCCTTTCTTAATTTTCTTTTCTAAAAAGAATAATTATGGAATATGCTGTGATATAGGATAGTGCATTATGTAAGTCATCACATGTAGCTGACTGACATCCTTTGGGGATGTAGAAGAGAAGCTAGCACTGGGGTGAATTGGACTACATGACTCTCAGTACTTCCTTCAAAAAAAGATAATATCACGATATTACCAGGATTAAAAGAATGTTCTGTGGACCAGTACCATTGTGATCCAAACTAAAATTCTTTTCCTAAAAGTATATGTCATTGAAAACTAACTTTAAATTTCTGAAAGGCAAATAAGAAGAAAAGCAAGTACATTTGTTTTGCCAGGAAATGTCCCACATGCTTTTCATTTTTTTACTGAGCTAATAACAGTCTGGTCTCAAGTAGCAAGTCCCAAGTACTATATTGTATAATACTATATATTGTCTAGCCATGACACCTTTAGTTTCTAAACTTTTATATTTATAGGCTAAAAATTACTTAATCTTTATTCAATCTCTCACTTTAAATTTCTGATCTATTGAATCTCACTTAAGAAGAGACTAACTAAAACATACTTGCCATGTATTACAAGTGTAGAATGTCTAGGATATTGTTCCAAGGATAGTTTCACTTCCAGCTTACAATTTACAGAACTTGTAAAAATAGGATCAAATAAAATTAAAGCAGTATCTTCTTAGGATGGGATTGTTTCCTGTTTCCTTTATTTATTTATTTATTTATTTATTTATTTATTTATAGCTCATAAGCAAACTGTTGAGTCTGAGCAGTTTTGTTTCACTTCATGAGAAAGTTGAGTGATCCCTCTGCACCTGCACTTTGAGCCAAGTAAGCAGCTTAGTTCCTGGGTTCTAATGTAGCACTTTACCAGCATCTTGGAAGCCTAATGAACCTCAAGCATATTCATAACAGCTCCAAAGAAGCCCAGTGAATCCGTTTACGCTATTTATGCAACACACATTTTTAAAAGGAAGACTTAATTTATTTTTAGTGCACAGAACTCCCTCTCTTTCTAAGGTTTTCTACCTTAAAGGCATAAAACTGGGTGAGAAAGGGCTCCCTCCCTCCCAAACCCCACTCTCCATTGTGATGCAACACCACAAAGATTGTTTTGTAAATATTTTTAAGTGTCCTTCCCTGAGCATTGAATATAAAGTACTTTGTTTCCTTTCCTGCTGAATAACCACCACTACTGCCCACCACTGCTCCTATTTCTGCTACTATTACCATCACTGCTACTACTGAAGCACTTAGTATGTTTCTGGCAACACTGAATGACATTATTATTATGATTTTAACAGACTAGCAAGCTGAGACAAAGAGGTTAAGCATGACAAATGGAAAAATTACATAAAATTAGTATACAGTAGCTTTAAATCATGAGAGAATCAGAAAATATGATAGAGATCCACCTTTTACTTTCGTTCTTCATTCAAGTTGTTCATTATTTTTATAAATACTAATGGAAATCCAGGTTGCTTCCTGGTTTAAAAATGCATTTAGCTTCTTTGATGTGTAGTTTGGTGTATTGCCATTCTAATATTGGCAGCAGGGCACCTGTGCTATGTAAAATTCTCTGTCCCGTTTAGGTCAAGTTGAATTTTTTCTTAAGAGAAATGAAAAGTTCTCCTAAATAATCTGTGTCAGTAAAAAGAAACTCCTATTAAATAGTGCTTCAAAACAATTATGTACTTTAATACTTATAAATACTACCTTCTGGTTTGAAAAGTAAGAAAGAAATGCATCATCCTAGCATATATAATTCACTAAATACTCCTATGCATTACACTTTGGTACAAAAGATATTTTTTTCTTTGATTAAAAATAGTGTCACAAAAACTAAGACCAACAAAAACCTACAGACTAAACGGCATTTACCTTTATATTAAAAATAATAATGCATTCAAAAAATAGCAATGCAGTTTGAGGAAAAATACCTTCTTTTCCCAGCTATTGATGAGTGTATACAGATTCAAAATATTCGGATCAGAAATGAATTCATTTTTAGACGCAATTAAAGAAATCTGGTAGTATGGTGATTAAGGTTTTGAGCAATTTGAAGTCATAGAATATTAAATTTAAATCATGTTTCTAACTGTATAAACTTTGATAAACAACTCTACGTTGTTGTAAACTGAGCATAATACAAACTGGATCACGATGTCATTTTAAGTATGATTTGAACTAATTAAGTAAATGACAGTTCACTGCACATAGTAAATAACTAAGTTAATGTCAACTTCAAATTATTAACAATATTTCATTGTTTTATAATGTTAAAAATTAAAATATTTATTCAAATTGATTAGGCAACTTTCATTGACAAATTTATCTATAATATCTATGTCTATAAAAGTTTCTGCAATATATTCAAAGAACCCTAAAAGAATAATTGGAAAACCAGAAACATTTTCCTTACAGAGTCTCTCAAAATAGTAGATAGGCATGCTAGAGTCATCCATACGTTTAACAAGTATTT
>CM053562.1:43356512-43375972 GCA_028646485.1 Cryptoprocta ferox
GTTAACAAGACTAACAAGTGATAAATTGGAATCTCATAAAAGTGAAGTGATTTGCTGTAATACGGGATCCAATCTGTAATAACCCAATTTTCTTTCCAAAGACCAATACCTTCAATGTCAGTAGATTACAAACTAAATAAGACATTAGGAAGAGATGATCAAAGTTCTGAAAGCAATGTGTAAAGAGGAGAGGGATTTATCTTTCTTGAGTATTTACAAGAGGCATTTAGTAAGATACATTGTACAGGTACAGAAATGGAAATTAGTAAAGTCAAACATTTCATAGAATAGTTATTCAATGTTTAAGGCGAAAAGAAAAGTACTGTTTATCATCTACTATGTAATGATTTTAATGAATAATATCTTATTTGTTTCTTTAAAAAATTTTTAAATGTTTATTTATTTTGAGAGAGAGAGAGACAGAGAGAGAGACAGAGTGCAATCAGGGGAAGGGCAGAGAGAGAGAGGAACACAGAATCCGAAGCAGGCTCCAGGCTCCCAGCTGTCAGCACAGAGCTCAACGCGGGGCTCAAACCCACGAATTGTGAGATCATGACCTGCGATGAAGTCGGACGCTCAACCAACTGAGCCACCAAGGCACCCCTCATTTGTTTCTATATGTTAGTTATTATCACCTCATTTTATAGAAGAGACTTGGAGAAATATAAGCTAATACTGCTAATAAATGGTGGACTTGAAACCAGAAGGCAATTTCTCTAATCTTGTGCCAATATTATTTGTGGGATAACCACAGTTACAAAATGTGGAAGACATAGACTAAAAAAAAAGTATTGGTCTGGGCTCGCCTGGCTGTCTCAGTCAATGGAGCATGTGACTCTTGATCTCAGGGTTGTGGGTTCAAGCCCCACATTGGACATAGAGCTTACTTAATAAGTAAGTAAGTAAATAAATAAATGAATAAATAAATAGCTCATCTTTTAAAAAAAAGTGTTGGGCTGATTACAAGGTTTGTGTAAAGTTGATTTCAGATTATATAATTATATACCAGGAAAATTTTTAAATATTATGAAATTATGGAAGAACACTGAGAATGTGCTGAGCATTTCTGTCTTCATAATATGTCCATCGACAAGGAGAGGTTTAATATCTTTTTTTAAATAGATGCCACAGGAGATAATACTATATAGTATTCTTGCCAAAATTTAGGAATGCCCAAGTAGTAAATGGTGAACAGAAGGGTGACTGATAATTTATAACTAAGGTATATTGGCTTTAAATTTTAATTTCAATAAAAATAACACCAAATAACCCAAAACAGAAAGGACAAACCCCAAATGTTAATCTAGATTTAAAAAAACTGTAAAATTTCATCAAAAGTTTAGCTAGAACAGTTATGGTGACTTTCTGCCTAATAAAGTTTTTGCAGTCCTGCTGAAATCCTTTAATCACAGGGAATTAAGTTAGCTTCTTATTCATTAAAGAGGCAATTATTTCAGGACAGGTTTGCTGGAGTGGCATGAATATGACAAATAAAGCCATGAGAGAAAATAGTCCACATTTTCATGAGTTATTTTCATTTATATTCTGAAATTGAAGGCATTAAAATCAATCTAATGGTTAAATAGAATATAAGTTTGCCTTTACAAGAGAGCGGGGGTACTTGTACACTTGCTTTGATAGCATAAAACTGATTTAAAATGTGTATAAATATGATAGTTAAAATAATTTTAGCAGTTCATGTTCTCAGCTTTGGGAGCATGCCCTATGAAGAATATTTAACAGGTATGCTATGAAGGTTTCAGATTGTGAATTTTGCCAGAGCACTTTGGATACTTGGATATATCTAGGGCAGGGCTTTGCAGTTCTAGTATGGAATGATATTCAGAAGTTTAATTACTAGACAATCTTATTTCACATAGCAAGCTTTGAGTCTGAAAGTTGCATGAAGAACTTGAGTATTGTGGGCAATTTTTAGTTATCAACTTGCTTTACTCACCATGCTTGATGACCAAGCAGGTAATTTTTCTTCGCATGGTTGTGCTATTAGGCCCTGATCCCATGACATTTTCCATGTCTGCACATTCTCATTGTACCACACCTATGAATGAGCTCCTATGAATGTATCAGTTTCACAATACCAGTCCTTTCCAAGAGATACACCAGATACTAAATATAACATCTGGTTATATGTTACACTCAAGTTGCTAAAGTTTACCCTTTCATCTAGAATACTGGAGCATATTTTCACTTTCTATTACTTCATTTGGAATACTCTTCTCCCCCCCAAAAAAACTCCTTAATATACCTTTCTTTCTTCTTTTAGCCCTATGATTAATAGTCACTTATGAAAAACTTGTTCTAACCACCTGATATAAATAGTAATTTCCTTCTTTGGCATTAATTATCAACTTACCCTCTTTCATTTTACTTCATTGCACTTGGAACTTGATATTTATATGCTTATTTGTATATTTTATTTCTCCTCCATTAAATGGAAACTCCAGGAGCTCAAAGATTAAAGAGTATTATTACAGTATACCCACTGTCTGTAACAGTGCTTGCCATGAAGCAGCATGCATTTAACAAATATTTGTCAGATAAAGTAATGGTAGTTATTTGTCAGATAAAGGAAAGAATGGATAAATTCTTGGAGGCAACAGAAAAATATCCCTCTTGAGTTTCAATGGAAGATGGTTTTTTTGTTAGCTACAGTGAGTTCAGAAATGTTTACCATCAGCAAAATAATTAAATGTAACTAGAAATATTCTACGCATTAACTTAATTCTACTTTCTACTTTGTTGGTTTCAGAAAAAAAATTCTAAACCTTGCCTTGATATTTTTTGCAGCAAGTTTCATCCATTTATTGAATAATATAACTGACCATTTTTGTATGAGTTTATATTCCTAATAAGAAAATGCTTGCCCAATTGGAAAGATTTGTTTTAAACACCACTTGACAACAGATTTATAAAAAGTATTTCTTATGAATCAAAAAAATAATAGTTTTAATTCCGTTTTAACCAACTAAAAGAGTCAACTGTTAATATGATATTTTAAAATTCTATATAGGTGAATTGAATTTGTGATTGTAAAGCTAAACAGTTTAAATAAAATGAAACTTGTTTCTCCATATGAAGGTGACTTTCTCAAAAATATGGATTGGTATACTAATTTTTATAAAACATTTTTGTGATAAAAATTTTTACATGGTTGATCAAAAAAGTGAAAAATAATGTTATTTTCTTAGAATAATAACAATCTTTTACCAATTCCAAGGTATGTATTATGTTTTGGTTTATAAGTTTTACATGATACTATGGATAAAGTAAATTTAAGTCCTATTTTTCATTTCTTTCTTTCACTACCAGTATGTCTAATTACGGGTGTGTATAGACCTCATACAAAATGGTTTCCTACCATTTATAATGACAGAATATGCCATGTAGGAAAGATATACCTGCATAATTTGAAATAACTCCCTATTTCTAAATCAATATGGCCCATTTCTTCTAATAATGCCGTTTATTAAAATATTATATCCATTTTAAAGAGCTATTCAATTAATTATATTATTATGCAGAGGTTTAGAATGTTTAAGTTATTGAGACATACTTGTCAAAGTTTAAAGACACCTTTATAACAATCACTTAACCATACCTTAAATATTTTATAAAGTTTAATAATTGTCTAGTAGGAAGGCAACATGATGTTGTACAATTATTTCTACTGTGGATCTCTAGGCTTCCTAAAAATACCCTGTAATACACACACACACACACACACACACACACACACACCCCACTTAAAAAATTAAATGGTTAAGCAGTTAAGTTTTAAACTGACTGAAAAATTCTGTCCTCCTCTCTCTTTGCCCCCCTCCATCTCTCAAAACAATAAACATAAAAAAAAGATGCAATGATCTAGTGGAAATACGGTGAACTTTATAGTGACGAGACCAGGGTTTGAATTGAATCTTCCTTTTGCTATTTCTACGGCCTTGTTACATATAACTCAGGATCAATTACTGAACCTAATCAACTAATAATATCTGAAGAGATGTTTGCTTTTGCTTAGCCATGGAAGGTGATATCTATTTCTCACCGAAATCCCATCCTTCCCTGGAGGCTGATAAGGCTTTCTAAACAATAAAAAATAATAGCTACTAATATTAAGGGCCAACCATGTTTTGGATATTTTCATGATCATAGAATACAAGTTGCCTCACAGCAGCCCCAGAATTAAAACTAAATTATGATTCCCACTCTACAGATGAGAAAACTGAATTTCAGGATTGTTCCCTTGTACCATATCATCCAATTAATAACACGATGGACCTGAGACTTGAATACAAGGAGACCTTGCAGAGGACTCCAGAAACAGTTTTCTCACCTTTTATTAAGAATTGCCTTTTCTGTCAGTGGTTTCACTTCAACACTGTAATAAAAACAACAACAATTATTCATGGTCATTTATGGCCACATAGAAGTGTTT
Organism: Cryptoprocta ferox; assembly: GCA_028646485.1. NCBI lineage: Eukaryota > Metazoa > Chordata > Mammalia > Carnivora > Eupleridae > Cryptoprocta > Cryptoprocta ferox. The sequence goes on from CM053562.1 coordinate 43,360,966, forward strand.
GCTGAAATGTAGCTGAAAATAATCAGCAGAAATTGTGTGTGTTTAGATAATAGTTTACTACCAATTTCCTCCCTTTGTATCTCAGAAAAAGTGGACTGTGTATCCCAGTTCAGTGGACTGTATATTTGTGTCCCCTCAAAATAAATGTGTGGAAATCCCACCCCACAACATTATGGAATTAAGAAGTGGGGCTTTCGGGGGGTGATAAGGTCATGGGGGTTGAGCCCTCATGAATGGGATTAGTGCCTTATAAAAGGACCCCTCCACTCTCTTTCCACCAAATGAAGACACAATGAGAGGTTGACAGTGTGCAGTTCGGACTCAGTGCTCACCAGTAATGGAATCTGCTGGCACCTTGATCTCAGACTTCCAGCCTCCAGAATTTGAGAAATATATTTCTATTATTTATAAGCCACCCAGAGTATGGTCTTCTGTTACAGCATCTTAAATTGAATAAGGCACCCATGAAAGTTAAAACAAACAACACCCTCTATTGCAAAAATACTAGAAACAACAATTCTCCATTCTACAATTTACATGGAGTTAAAATGGGCTGACATTAAATCAATATATGCTGAAATCTTAAGTTGAGATGGTTAAGGGAAGAGGTGTTGCAGGAATGGTGCACAGCAGGGGTGGTTACTTGTACATCTGGTCTCCCAGGATCTAAACTGCTTCACTTACAGGATATATCTTTTAACACACCTTAGCTGTACTCTTCAATTTGTGCAGAGCAATTCTAGTTAGTAATTGTGACATTCTATATATATGTATATGTACACACACACACACACACTATATATATATATATATATATATATATATATATTGCTGAAACCATCACTAATATTTAGTTCAGAAAGAAAGGATTTTACTAGCATGGCAGTGAATTATGCCATAAGTTAAAGGAAAAAATACCACGTTTGATATCAAAACTGACCTTGAATAGAGATGTCCTATTCCAGATATTGAGGTAAAATTAAACTAGAATAAAATTTGCTGAAACTAACAATGGATTACAAAATAGAAGAGAAAGAAAGCTGTGCATTGAAGATGATGAGCACTTTTCTAGTTTTGAGATAAGATTTACTATCAGAATTAATAAGAAAAAGTTGAGATCACTCTGTCCTCATTAAAATTCATCAGTATATTTATTTAACAGGAGCAGAAATTTTTAAAAAACATGTAAAGATGATACATTGAGATATATGCCCAGAGGATATTTTCAGCTATTAATACTTCAAACGTTTTTCTATCTCATTTAACTGTCTTCTGTTTCTGGGGCTCCTTTTGGATGTATGTGGAGATCTTTTTTTTTTTTTTATGTCTAGGTAATGAGGTATGTGTTTGATCACAAAAAATCAAACAGGAAAAATAGTAGCTGAATTTAAATTCATATCAGAATTATAGTTGACATTTCAGAAAAGTGGATAAAAGATCTTGACTTCTTGCGAAAAAGAAACGCAAAGGCATTTTTTCTCAAATTTGTTGAAAACATTAGCTTACACATCCAAGTGTTTAATTAAATTTCTAGTAAGGTTAAAAACAACAACAGCAACAAAGAAAACCAAACTTTTATGTCTAATTCAATGACTAGTTTATAGTCAAGCACAAAGAAAATAGACTCAGTAGATAAGAACAAAAATACAAAAAGACAACGGGGGTAAACATAAATGCAAGATATCAATGTTAGAAAGATAATCGATTATTTTTATTTTATTTTATTTTTTAAATAGTTAAGAGATTTTATTCTAAATTTTTCTTACCATTTATTTTTTGAGAGACAGAGACAGAGCATGAGGGCAGGGAGAGGGAGACACAGAATCCAAAGTAGGCACCAGGCTCTGAGCTGTCAGCACAGAGCCCAACGTGGGGCTCAAACTCAGGAATGGCGAGATCATGACCTGAGCCGAAGTCGGAGGCTTAACCGACTGAGCCACCCAGGTGTCCCTAGAGATTTTATTCTAGTAGCTATAGTTACAGTGGTTGGTTGTTGAAATGAAAACTGAAAACAAGTATACAAAACAGTTGATTACTAATTGTGTACAGAAAGGAGTAACAGATTCCATGACACCAAATAAACCAGTTCTGAGGATTTCCCAAGGTAAAGTTTAACAGCTCCAGCTACTTCAGTGTTTATCAAAATACAAAAGAAAAATATAGAGGTCATCATTTTCGATGACAAATCTGATTCCTTGTGAAGCATAGGTTGGTGTGGGTGGGTGGGGCGACCCGGAACTTTGGACGCTGCGGCTTTTGATGACCACCATGTTCCATTCTGCGTGGTCATGAAAGAGTGCCTGTGATTCGCTCTGTCTCTGGTCATCTTGCATCCTCTAGTGTTTGTGCTTGTACTTGAGCATTCACAGCTGTGTAGAGAAGGGCTGGCAGCCGTGGTCATCCTCATGGACCCCTCGGATGGACCTTGGCTCTCCCTTGGGTCAGTGTGAGTGCTCTGGCTTGCTCAGGGATGCTAGGGGTCTCACAGGCAGGAAAGCAGAAGGGCATGCCTGTCATCCTAGGCAATTTTTACAAAGCTGGTTGATGAGTCTATAACACTTAATGCCTGTATATATTTGTTTTTGCTTGTAATGTCTGCATTTGTAGAAAATTGTCATTTGTTTGCCACAACAGAAGAATGCTGGAGTACAGGAAAAGTGGTTGAATAACAAAAATTTAGCCAAATTAGTAGTTATTTCTTGTCTTGACTCTAACATTTTTTATCCATGAAGGTATTTTTAGCTGGGTAACAAAAGACACAAACAGATATGGCTTAACCAATGTGCCAAGTTATTATCTGATAGATTTACAGCCATTCCACTCTTAGATCATTTAACATATCCAATATCAGCAAATCCTAAATTCTTTTTTTTTCACCCTGACTTTCTTATTAAGCTTTGTCTTAGCTCGGGCTACCATAATAAAATACTGTAGGCTAAGTGGCTTAAAAAAACATTTATTTCTGCGGTGTCTGGGGGGCTCAGTCAGCTAAGCCCCCTACTTTGGCTCAGGTTATCATTTCACCATATGTGGGCTCAAGCCCAGTGTCAGGCTCTGACAGCTTGGAACCTGGAGCCTGCTTCGAATTCTGTGTCTCCCTCTCTCTATGCCCTTCCCCTACTTGCACTCTCTCTCTCAAAAAATAAATAAACATTAAAAACAATTTAAAAAGACTTTATTTTTCAAAGTACTGGAAACTGGGAAGTCCAAAATGCCAGCTGATTCAGTTCCTGATGAGAGCTCTCTTCTGGGCTGGCAAATGTCTACCTCCTCACTATGTCTGCACATAACTTCTCCTTAGTGTAAGTCAGTGGAGAGAGAGAGAGAGAATGAGTGCTGGTTTCTTCCTTTTCTTACAAGGATACAAATCTCATCAGGGAGCCCCACCTTTCACATCTAAACTGAATTATTCTCCCAAAGTGCCTATGTCCAAATACATCACATTCAAGTATAGGGCTTCAACAAGTGAATTTGGGAGATAACATTCAGTCCATAACAAAGCTATTACTTCTCAATTTTTCCAGATGTCCACCATTAATTTCTAGCTATCAAACACATATAAAATATTGTCAAGTAGCTTGCTCAAGTAAAAGAAGCTTTTCTACATTAGCATCTCTCTTTTTTTCAATGCTTATTTATTTTGAAAGAGAGAGTGCATGAGCAGGGGAAGGGACAGAGAGAAAGGGAGAGAGAGAGAATCCCAAACAGGGTTCGAGGCAGGGCTCAAACTCACGAAATGTGAGAAAATGACTTGAGCAGAAATCAAGTGTTGGAAGCTTAACTGACTCAGCCACCAGGCTCCCCTTAGCATCTCTTTTTATCAGAGAAAACCTTAATCAGATGTCCTTCATCTAACTTCCCTTGTTGGCCAGTATTTTGCCACATCTTTTTCTGTAAACTTTCAACCAGTATAGCTAGTGGAATTACCATGATTGATTTAGATAAATCAAGTTTCACTGCCTGAGATTATGCATTTTTCTCTGAAGTACAACTTAATTGGATTTACATTACTAAGGGATATGGTAGGGGAAGTGGATATTTTTAGCGAAGAGTGCCTAACATAATCATTGGATGCCTGAATAACTTTGGCAAGTCACTTAATTCTTCTCTGCCTCAATTTACAAGTTAATTATGAGTTGTATTAATTATCTGTTGATACACGAAAGGTATCCCAAAATTTCGTAGCTTAAAACAATAAACATCTAGAGTCTCACAGTTTCGGAGAGTCAGATGGTGATGGTGGTTCAGAGTCTCATGAGGTGGAAATCTATCCATTAGCTAACTGCTGTCAACTGGAGACTCCGCTAAGCTGATTGATGCTGTTTTCAGCAGGGCATACATCCTTTCTGGTGTCAACTGAAGATATCAAGTTCTCACCATGAAGATCCACCAAGAATGATATATATTTTATTCATGAAAGCTTTACCAACTTCCCTCAAATAATGCCATAAAAATGCAAATTTTATCTGGAGCTGAAGATACCATTTTCCTGAAGTGGAAGGATCTCTCACAAATTATATGTCTGCAAAGAATTGACAAATCTGATCCTTGAAAGAATATCTGGGCTTGAAAACATTACTTATCATTTAGACTCCTTTCTCCTTACTCCCCTATATCTTCTCCCTCAGAATTTCCAAAATACTTATACTAATTTCATTTCAAATAATCTGAAGACACAAAATTTGCATTCAGAGAATACATTCAGAATTCACTAGAAAATATAGATTTTCATGAAAAAAGAAAGAACAGAAAAGAGAAGAAAAGGCATACTCATCATTAGGATTTACAGTAAGAATAAATTATTTCCTCCTCTTGTTCAGATAAGTGTTTAGATTTATAGCACCAATAAATATTTTACAAAGGTTTAGACATTGCTAAAACAGTAGAAGCCTTTCCAGAGAGAGGAAAGTAAGTTATTTGGCTCTTACCGTTAGACATCATGATTCTATGTTCCCTTAGAAGCAAGAGTCCAACAGCTAGCTATAGTTTAGGTCCAATGACTAGAAAGCAGTATGTCTTTTAATATTCCATGAGTTAATTTGATTATCTCTGCATTTTGGTTCATACACAGTCATACTGAAATTGCAGGTACATAAAAATTCAAACAAATCAAGGATGTTTTCCTTTATAAATTTATTTATTAATAGTCATATAAGAATGTCTCATAGACAATTGTATTTTCTGTCTGCACTAATTTCTGAGTTTAGGAATTTTTAATAAACCTTTTAATTATTCAAGTCAGATAAAAATATAAGTTATCTTTACAAAATTATTATTTCATTTTTGTAACATTACCTCAGTGAAATCATTACCTATGTCAATGTTGTGTAATAATTGAGTCTAATACAACTTAGGAAAAGTAAAACTTAGTTTTTGTCTTAATAATCATTAACTTTGTCAATGATATCACCTAAGTAGTTATTTTGCCCCATTTTCTTGTAAGAGAAATGGCCAAAATGAGAATATTTTTGAATACAGTGTTTTTATGATCAATGTTTATTTTACTCAATGTAGCTATTATTATAATGTAATTATGATATAATAGCTTTATCTCACACATTATGCCTTTAAAACTGTATAATACTTTTGCTAATGGATCTCACTAGATTTAGATAATATTTTAGATGATAATCAATATTAATAAGATTTCTCAATTTACATGTACATGATTCAAATTATTAGGAAAATTAGTAAACTTTTTGACATTCATCATTAAATAAGTTTCTTTTAGTGTCATTGTGCATCATTTCTGCTCTTCTAGGGAGAGAGACACTCTTGGGGCTTATTAATATAATATATTCTGTAAAATAAATTAACATATATGTGTTACACTATATAGTACATTTCTCCAGTCTCCAATAGAGGCTTTTATAAAAATAAATGGAATCATTATCTGCTTTTGAAACATATTAAGATTTTTGGTAACAGAGAATTATTATCTTAATTTCATTCCATTTAGGCTATTTAAACTACTTTATATTCCCTGGATATTTTTTTATTAACTTTAAAGTTTATTGTCAGGTTGATTTCCATATAACACCAAGTGATAAACAGAGGAAAATCATTTCTTCTTTTTTCTCTCTAAAGAAAGAATATAAAACTATTTCACATTTGAGGGCTTGTGCTTCTGGCCACCATGTGGTAACTGGGACTGGCATATCCCTTCTCATTCAAATAGTCAATAAAATACATTATAAACATTTTGAAATACTAGAAAACAGGAAGTACAGGAAACTCATCCATGAAAGATGAAAAATGAAGAAGGTGAGCTCTCGACTGGTCCAGGTGATGCTTGGAGAGAATTTCCATGTTATAAAAAATAATGGGGGATCTCAAACAGAGTTTGGCGGGCTGGCTGAGTTGAGAAGATGGAGTTCATTGAAACTTAGATGGGAAATTATTTTTTGATGAGAAGCTTAGGAGCTCAGGATTTAGAGGGCACAGCAGTGGAGAAGAAGAGGCTACAGCAAGAGAGAAAACTCAGTGTGTAATTGTCCCCTTGAGTCTTGAGCAGACTTCTGAACTATGGATGGGAAGAATTTAACCTCAGTAAGGGAAGAAACCACAGAAGATGAATAAGGAGGATAACCTCGAAAGCTCACACAAATTGGTGACTAGTTCATGCTGCAGTCAGCCAGATGGAAAAACCTCCTAAAACACGTGATACCTCATAGAACGTTGAAAGTGGTTTTGTTTTGCTACTTGTGTAAAATTAGGCTCCAAGTAAACGCTGCTCTGGACCTGCCCTAACAAAGCATAAAAACAGATCTCTAAAGAATCAAATGGATGAAAAATAAACTAACTATACTTAATAAGGTCCAATGATGTTTTCAGAAATATTACAAAATTTAGCATCAACCAAAGTAAAATCCACAATGTATGGCATCTAATAAAAAGTAACCAGTCATCCAAAGGAGCAACAAAATAGACCCATAACCAGGATAAAAATCAATCAGCAGAAACTGACATAGAAAAAGCCCAGATAGTAAAAAAGACAGACACAGATATAATAAACCTATTGTAAGTATGGCCCATATGTTTAAGAAAGTAAGAGAAAACATGAATGTCATTGATGAGCAGAAAAAAAGTACTATAGTAGTGAAAAATACAATATCTCAAATGAAAAATACACTGAATGGGGATAGCAGCAGATTAAACACCACAGAAGAAAAGATTACTTAAAGGGCACTTCAAAAGAACTTGGCCAAATACTTCACAGGGATGTAATAAACTACAAAAAAGAAAAGGGAAAAGTGAGCAGAACAGCAATGAGTTGTGTGTTAACTTCACATAATCAGAATCCCAGAAGATGAGAGAGTGGAGAGAGGAGAGAGGAAAAGCTATTTGAATTAATAATGACTATATTGTTTGAAGAAAAATTGATATATTTTTGATAAAAACATTAACCCACTGAGTTAGTTTCACATTGCTACTGTAACAAAGTATTGCGAACCTAGTGGCTTAAGGTGATACTAATTTATTATCTAAAATTTCTAGAGATCTGAATTCTGATGTGGGGCTGTGCCTAATATCACAGTGTCAGAAGTATTAACTCCTTTTTGGAGGCTCTAGGGGAAAATCACTTTTCTTGTCTTTTCCAGCTTCTAGAAGCTGCCTGCATTCCTTGGCTGGTGATCCCTTTCCGCTTGAAAGCCAACAATGCTCAGTCCAATCTTTTTCAGCCTGCATCACCCTGACACTGGCTCTTCTGTTTCCAGCCTTCCACTTTTTTTAAATGTTTTTTATTTATTTTTGAGAGAGAGAGAGAGAGAGAGAGCGTGAGCAGGGGAGGGTCAGAGAGAGAGGGAGACACAGAATCTGAAGACAGGCTCCAGGCTCTGAGCTAGCTGTCAGCACAGAGCCCAACGCGGGGCTCAAACCCACGAACCGCGAGATATGTATGACCTGAGCTGAAGTCGGACACTTAAATGACTGAGCCACCCAGGTGCCCGTCCAGCTTCCACTTTTAAGAACCTTTCTAAGTACTGTCAAAAATCCAGAAATAGCAAACTTTAAACCACCAATTAATAAATACCATTTAGTAAGAATTTATTGTGCATATAAGAACAGCCCTCAAAATGGGAGCTTACAAAAGATAAAACCTGTTATGAAGCTCAGAGACATGAATTTACAGGATGGCTTAAAAAGTAAAAGTGAGGAAGTTGTTTGATCTCTACATGATTGATTATTCCAATGGGGATTCCCAGATGCCAGGGGATTGGTCAAAAGTGATTATTTTATACCATCTATAGGAAAATGACAAGTTTCTTTTATGATTATCAGAGGCATTTATAAGAAATAACCTAAGTAAAGTTTTATAAAATAAGCTTATGTTTATAAAATAAGCTAGATTTCCTTTTGCTTAAATCGTTTTGTCTGCTCAGAGAATTCTCAAGTCCAATTTCCATTTCATAGTTAATTTAACATTACATTGGGTCCTCCTGGATTATCTCTGATAATCTCCCTCTGTTAAAGTTAAATTATTAGCAAACTTAATTCCATCTTCAACCTTAATTCTCCTTTTACATGTAGCATAACATTAACATATTTTGTGGATTTGGACTTGGACATCTCGGGAGCCCATTATACAACCTATCACACCTATAGATTCAATACATTTAACATACCTCAGGCAGAAGGAACATGAACAAAGCCACATGAAGATATATCATAATCAAATTAATAAAATTAGAGATAAAAAACAAAACTAAAAGGCAACTAGAAATTCAGGGCATGGAACACTGTAAATAACGTTGCCTCTAACTCAACCATGAGTAAAAAAATATATATATAAAGTTCAGCTGACAGAAGACTTCAGAAGACAATAAAACATCCTGACTTCCAAGGAAGAAGTTTCTGAAATAGTGACAAGTACATTTCAATTTTGCCAAGGTAAGGGAGAAAGTGGAAGGCAGCCATCTTAAAAGCAAATTGGAAAAAATCAGCAAAAATATTAAAGACCATGTTAATGCCAAGGTTCAGTTGCCATGAGAATTAGCAAAAACCTTGGGTACCAAATACAAGATGAGGATCCCAAACAGTCACACAGTTCTTTTCTTTGGATTCTACTGAGTCCTGTGAAAAAGACAGTGGTTAGTGCAGGAGTCCATGGAGACCCTCCCACAGTGACACAAACGTTCAGTAGGTGATTGGCTGTTGCTAGGGAACAAGCACAAAGCCCCACACATATAACTGTGACCTTTACTCCTAAGATGTAAAATTCTTAAACTGTGGTGGGAGAAGCTACAAATTGTCCTTCAGAACCCAGAAGAGAGGGGAAAAAAACCAACTGATCCTATAAGATGAGTAAAAACAAAGCTGGTCAATTTTTATAGAAAGGCAACTCTCTGGCACCCAGGATAAAATCAAACATTTTTTGAAGCTCGGAGGAAGAAAGAAAATCAAATGTTTATTCTGGGGAAGAGACAGCAAAGGATCTTAGGCAAAATATCCTATACCTAAACCAGACAGGGGTCTTCTATTCCTATGAGAGGAACAGGAATCTCTTGCCCAGGATCAAATAGAAACACAAATAAAGAGTTTGACTACCATGGACTGGAGGAAGGGGAAGGGGAAAAATAATGCCAGGAAGGAATTTGGACTCCCCCTAAGATTGTAGCTGTACCATGACAATAGAGAATTCTCCAGCCCTTACCACAAGTTTTGCATCAAGTAATCAACAACAGTTATCCACCCCTGGAGGAGGGCCCACTGCATGAAGAGAAACCCCATGTATGGTACAGGTGAGCAATAACAGCTGAAAGCAAAAGCAGCTAAATGGAGAGTAAACCTCCAGACCCCAGCCCCCACTCTAAAGACAAGGCAAGAATAGCTAATAGAGGGCATTGGAATATGTGTTGCACTGAAGGTAATGATAGCAATAACACAATATAAACCCAGCTCAGAGGCACCTGGGTGGCTCAGTTTGTTAAGCATTCAACTCTTGATTTAGGCTCAGGTCATGATCTCAAAGTTTGTGGGATCAAGCCCCACATCAGGCTCTGGGCCGACAGCACGGAGTCTGCTTGGGATTCTCTCTCTCCTCCTCTCTGCCCCTCCCCCTGCTCACGCTCTCTCTCAAAATAAATAAACATTAAAAAAAACACTTGACTTCTGATTATATTGACTCAACCTTCACCCTAACAACCTGAGAGAAATACTCATATCCAAGTATAAAGATTATGTACCTCAATTGGGGTCCCGAATGTAATATGGTAAATATTATAAAGAAGTATATTGTAAGCACCAGGATGACCAATATAGATGATATACTTGTTAATCATTTAAAAATAAGCATTTATAATATATACCTACAAATAGAAAAGTGTTATAAGATTAAATTTATTTGTAATAAAGAAATGGTTAAGAACTCAAACATTTTATGAAGTTATCCTCTATTGAAATTACCCTCCTGGTCTAGAATTTTTTTTTCTCTAAATTAGATTTTATTATTATAGAATACAACTCAACTCACTTGTTCCTACTGGCATATGAAAGTATGTGTATTTACATAACATTAACAATAAAAATAACTACTTGTAAAGTTACTTATGTTATCATTGTGTTAGATTTTGATTGTTTAAATTATTTGATCAGAGCCCAGATTTTGAAATCACTACTTACACATTTTCCTTGATTTCAATACTTAAAAACAATGAAAAATAATATAAAAACACTTATATTTGTTGAGCAATCAGTCATTTTGAGTTGGAGATCTAGCTACTTGAAAAACACAGTTCACAGTTACATTCATTTTTTTGCCCTTAAGATAATCTAGTTAAACTTTAAAGACACGTTCTTTTTATTAATGGAAATGAGGCAGACAACCTTTTGACTAGAGAGCTTGACAAAGGGCAAAATGGCTAGGCTTTATGGAAATCAAGTCTTAAAATTAAATTCAAACAACACAGTAAAAGAAGAACCATTCGGCTTCTATATTGGGATATATGAATAGCAAGGTGGGGCACTTAAAACGTTTTAAATGGTCTCATTTAATTTGTCATGACCTTACTACTATCACTGCTCTTTTCAAATGGGCCATGTTATAAACATTTCAAGAGTTGAGAGTCCATGGATTTCTGTTTATTATTAGATAAAAATTGCACAAATTATCCTGTCTACTTTGATCTAATTGGACAGATCAGGTGTAAACAGCTCTCCTTAAAACCTGTAGACAGAGCAGCTCTGAAAATAAAACTGAATTAATTTTCTCATTGTTAAATAAAAATATGTTTACAAAGGTCAGTTTCATAGACATATAGAAATAAGAATACTGGACCAATTATTTTTATACTTTGTAAAAGTGAAAGCAGAAAAGAGAAATATTGACTAATTACTTATAAACTATTCTCATAGATCACATAATCGTAAATATTTCAATTAAAAATAAATTATCCATCATAATAAGGAAGGCTCGTTTGTTCTTAAGATGGCAAATTCCAATGATTCTGTAAGTACATAACTTACATATCTTTAGTTTCTTAACTAACCAAGCCCTAAAAGTCAGTGACTAATATAATTAAATTTCAGTGTTCTTCATGCAAAAGTCTAATGTGTTGTTCTTGATTTGCTTGTAGCATTTTACACGGTCACTCAGTGACCCATATTCCCTCCAACTGGGGGCTTGGCTATCACCTGGAATTTCAGAGCCCTCTGCTAAGGCTAGACACTCCGTATTGGCCAAAAGATAGGGCAATGGAACATGGCAGAAATTACAGGTTTGTATGTGCCAGGCTCCAGCAAGGAGCACATTCCTTATATTCACATTTTATAGCTCAAAATTTAGTAAAATAGGCTTACAAATGTAATGTGGCTATGTGTCTGGAAAAGAAAGAGGAAAGAGATCTTGTGAGCACTTAGTAGTATGGGTGACATATTACAGTAATTTCTGATCTTAAATAGAGTTTACTGAATCTACTTCCTATCTTGTTACTTCAGTTTCCAGGAATGATTAATTCATTAACTTAACAATAAGTCACTCAACAAATATTAAGTGACTTCTAGTACTCAGGTTGCTTATCAACTGTCCTATGTATATAGAGTAATGAGCCATCTGGTTTGCTTGGCACTGATGAGGTTTCTTGGGACTTTCAGTGATAAAATTGAAATGATCATAGGCAAACCAGGAAGGTGAATGTTCTAAAAAAACAAGTATTAGTTAAATTATCATTAAAGACAGATACAATTTCTGCTAGTATTCCATGCTTTTAGTGTAAAATGTTATACAATACAGATAAAATGGAAATCTGCATATAGCCAAGTGTTAATGTTTTGTCACATAATTGCATAGTTACTCTGTATATATAGACTCATGAAACACATACTAGTTTTCCATCTAATACTTTTATCTATAGAATTTGCTTATACTTAAAATATAATTAATGTGTGTCACTAACATTATTTTAATGGCTTCTTGGCTTCTTAGAGAATGAATGCATAGTTTTTTATTGTATTAGCTTTTTATTGTCAGACATTGATTTCAGTTTTTGACAGCTACAAACTTTAATTGAACCACTAGGTTGGTATATAAATTTTTAGACTTCTTGTCAAACTACGGTGAGTTATCATGTGGCATATATTCCACAGGTAGCTTTAATTGGGAGAAGCTTATAGGGTCAGGAGAAGCAGTGGTAGTAGGTATGCCCTTGTGTTCTGACTAACACATAGCATTCTCCCTCAGGTTGTCAAGTTTTCAGTCCACTTGATTGAGGCAGCTCCAGTTGCTCAGGGGCTTTAATATATCAGGGGCTAGGGTCCTTGGCTAGGAACTGCCACTCTATGGCATGCTAGACTCTCAGTCTCCAATCCTGCTAGACCACCCAGTATTCTGTAAAAATGATTGACAATCAATGGAACCTAAATCTTGTGGGTTTTAGGTCCTGACTGATCTCATTAGGGAGGGTTAATAACCTGTGCTCTGAGAGCCTAGCTTAGCGGATCAGTCTCAGAAAAGTTCATCTTTTTATTTCCATTATACACATGGGTCAGAGCTTAAATACACCACTAGCACTACACAATACATATATAAAATGGGTTTATTTGAAGAAAATATTACTAGTAATAAATCAGTAGAGCACACAAACTCCCACATTTTCATAATGCTATAAGTGACCCATAGGGACTAGGTCTAGTAAGTATCCCAACTGAGAGAGACTCTGCTCCATAATAATCTACATGAATGTACTGAGAGGAGAAGAAAACATTTGGAATCATACTAATGGAAGTCCTTGTTCCAAGGAGTAACCTCATGAGTAATAGGCATTCTCCTGAGCTCAGCAACTGGAATCAGCCTCATCTCCTCTTGATTCTCCTCAAACTTGCTGAACCATTTCTCTGCTAAGCTACTAAAAAGGGACTAAAAATGAACAACCAAAATTATCTTGATTGTCTCTCCTCCATCTCAAGATGTCTAATAATTTAAGTAACATCACAATGTCATTGATTAAATGATAGAACATGTCTTTAAAACACTTTGCTTAATGTAAGACCTTTTTGAAGATATTGTGTCACCTTTTATAGTCCTCACTGGACTTGTTGGAATTTGACTCTATGCTGTATTTGCAATGATTAAACAGGCTGAAGTGTCTGGAAAAAGTCACTTTATTAACAGTTTGCTCAATTCCAACAAGAATACAGTTGGGGGTGGGATGAATGCTGAGTTTCTAGAGCCATAGTGATTTAAAAAAAAGAAACTATTATTTTCTTGCAAAACCATTAAGAAAAAGCAAAGGAGCTGTGTGCTGAGAGAACCCGAGGGAATAAAGACTTTCTAATTCATGATGTCACCCACTTCCTTTGCCACTGCTACTCTGGTCTCGTGTCTTGCCATCTTTTGTTAAAAACAAAACTAAAATACTAAACAAGAACAAAAAGATCAGTGTGTGCTAATAAAAGGAAAAAGAAAAGACGGGAAATTATTTTTTATAATATAAAAGGAGACTTAGAAGTTGACAAAATTATACAAAAAAGTAGAAAGAAAAAATCTTTAAAAATTAAAATGGTATTTATTTTAAAAGCATTAGTCTTCTGATGAGGATTAAAGTTTAGTTAAAAAATAGTAATATCAGCATGAGATTTAAGATTAATTAAAAGACCTAAAGTTAAAGAACTTAACAATCAGATAAATATCAGTATTGAAAGATTCATGTTAAAAGACAGAAGTTTAGGGGTGCTTGGGTGGCTAGGTCGGTTAAGTGTCTGACTCTTGGTTTCAACTCAGGTCATGATCTCACAGTTCATGAGTTTGAGCATCACATTGGGCTCTGCACTGACGGTGAGGACCCTGCTTAGGATATTCTCTCTTTCCCTCCTCTGCTTGTGCTCTCTCTCTCTCTCTCTCTCTCCCTCTCTTTCTCTCTCTCAAAATAAATAAAAACTTAAAAAAAGACATAAGTTTAAGAGTTTTATGCCAACCTGTGACTATTTTATAAAAATAAATTTGATGAGTATATATATGTACAGGTAACATAATAAGAATAGGTAAATAAGATATGAAATACTATATGTACTTACAGAGATTTCCCTTCCAAATAAACCTTTCGTTTGAGAGTCTACTCATGTCCCTAAAATCAGAAGAGATTTCTACAGCCACAGTCAAATTAGATCCCATTTTGGGTGTGTTGTTAATAAATGCATAATTAGGTAAGCGGGGGAAATGAAGAATAGGAAAAACAAACATGAGGCATATACACATGGCATATGAGTAGCAAATTGCATGGAGTGATCAGTTTTCTCCTGGAGGAAATTACTGTGCTGAAGTGTAAGTGTAAGAATAAAATTACAAGAGGATGAAAAAAAAGAGCAACAATGAAAGATGTTTACATTTTAATGATTATTCTTCAAATTCAGGGGACCTGATGATGCAACTGAGAGTTTGTACAAATGCAGATTTCAGGCCCATAGAATAAAGATTTCAATCAGTTAATATGGTTGCTGCCTGAGAATCTTCATTTTGTTATGTTCTCCAGATTAATCTGAAGTTTAAGAAATAGTACTCTTTACCTTTAAT
>CM053562.1:43376472-43444519 GCA_028646485.1 Cryptoprocta ferox
AAAGATGTTTACATTTTAATGATTATTCTTCAAATTCAGGGGACCTGATGATGCAACTGAGAGTTTGTACAAATGCAGATTTCAGGCCCATAGAATAAAGATTTCAATCAGTTAATATGGTTGCTGCCTGAGAATCTTCATTTTGTTATGTTCTCCAGATTAATCTGAAGTTTAAGAAATAGTACTCTTTACCTTTAATGAGAGCCTGAAATTCTAGAGAATTCCATCCATCTACTTATCAAGCAAAAATGCTAGGTCATAAAGTATTTTTTAAATGTATCTTCAATAACCATAATTTTTAAAATATTCACCACAATTGGTACTAGATGGAAGAACAGGGGGCATTTCTCCCAACACCAGGGTAATAGGAACACTATTTTATGTTGATTTAATTATTGTAAGATATGAGAATTATCAGGGGTTAAAAATTACAAGGTTAGTGAGTAAATTCAAATTAAATTTCCAGGGGTGCCTGGTTGGCTCAGTTAATTAAGTATCCAACTCTTGATTTTGGTTTAGGTTATGATCCCAGGGTCAAGGATGAAGCCCTGTGATGGGCT
This sequence comes from Cryptoprocta ferox, assembly GCA_028646485.1. Classification (NCBI taxonomy): domain Eukaryota; kingdom Metazoa; phylum Chordata; class Mammalia; order Carnivora; family Eupleridae; genus Cryptoprocta; species Cryptoprocta ferox. The sequence continues at coordinate 43,377,033 of CM053562.1, forward strand.
CTGTGCTGACTGCTGAACTTGCTTGGGATTCTCTCTCTCCCCCTCTCTCTGCTCCCCCTGTGCTCTTTTTCTCTCAAAATAAATAAATAAATAAGCTTAAATAAATTAATTTTCCTATTTAAAACAATTAATAAATATAAGATCCTACAAAGATACACACACAACCTTCATGGTCTCAAGAACAAGTGTTGCATAACAACAAAAACAACAAAATCAACATGGAGACTTGGAGAACAAATTATTGCTAACAAATGTAGCCAGGACTAAATATTGTGGTATAAAGATACAAAATAAGTAAAATTTAGTCTAACAAGGAAGGATTTTTGTCCCCCCTTGGCTAATGTCCATATCTGAGTATCTCTAAGGTAAATTACTCTACAGCTTTTACCCTTATTTGTATGTATCAAGTCACTTGTATTAAAAACACTGAGATCTCCATCGCGCCTGGGTGGCATAGTTGGTTGAGTGTCTGACTCTTGATTTCTGCTCAGTTCATGATACCAGGGTTATTGGACTGAGCCTCATATCAGGTTCTAGACTGAGCATGGAGCCTGCTTTAGATTCTCTGTCTGTCTGTCTGTCTGTCTCCCCCACTCCTCATGTTCTCTCTGTCTAAAATAATAATAATGATAAATAAAATTAATTAAAAAAATTAAGATCCCCATTCTCTCAAAGTATTTGCTACTGAAAATTGTGTGAATACTGGCTTCAATTTTAATATTAATCGTATCTGAATTAAAAACTGGCTTCAGGAGCGCCTGAGTGGCTCAGTTGGTTAAGCGTCCGACTTTGACTGAGGTCATAATCTCCTGGCTTGTGGGTTTGGGCCCCAAGTCAGGCTCTGCACTAATAGCTTGGAGCCCAGAGCCTGCTTTGGATTTGGTGTCTCCCTCTCTCTCTGTACCCCCCTCAAAAAATAAACATTAAAAAAATTACAAACTGTAACTTCATACTTTTTTCCATACCCCGTGACTGTACCCCTTACAAGTGATGTCAAGAAAAATCTCAAAAATCATAAATCACACCCATTTTTGGCTACCAAAAATTTCCAGGAAAGGACCTCTTTTTTATAAACTAGGTGTATGTACCTAATCAGTATTTGCAGATTTAAATGAAAAAAGACCAGACTATAGTATACCTATATTTTTCTTGTCCCACTCTTCACTCTTTCATCATTATTGTAAACCCTCTGAGTTGTGAAAAGACTTACTTGAACTTTCAAAAATAATTTAATTTGGAAACCAGAAGAACTTTTAATACCAGCACTATGAATTTTCTGGGTGAGCAAGAGTGAATTATATAGTATATTTGTTCCAAAGGCTGCTCATTAAACTGCTCTGCCCTATCCTATTTGAAGTTGAGCTATCTAAATCAAAAGTTGAGAAGCATTTGAGTTTTTTATGAAACTTTATATTTTACTGCATCTAGTGGTTTTAAATAGAATAACTGCTATTGGCAGTTCCTTTTGAACTATTCATAAAGCCATAGATTCATTATCATCCTGAAGCTGGAGTAAGAATCAGCAACCAGAAAAATAAAAAATAAGATAAACAGTCAGGCTAAAAGAACAAATGTGGTACAGATGAAAAGCACAGTAGAGAGAGAATGTAAAGACTATTCCAGGCTTTATTTACCCCTGAAAGTAGATAAATATTTTAATGAAAATACCACTGCTTAGTATATGTTTCTATTCTGACTGTTTTGGGAATTTATCATATAAAATTAATAGACATACACCATACTTTTTAAAAAAATGAGAATAATATAACTATACATTCAAATCCTCTTAAGCTCAATACTCTGCTTCCATTTTGGATGACACATTACCTTAGCAATTGTCATGGTTTTTGGTAATTTAGCACAACAGAATAAAAATATGAGCTTTCAAAACTGTTTATCAATAATAGTCATAGGGTTTCTGTCACACCTCACTTATATATCCTGAATTAATGCTCTAAGCAAATGGCACTGAAATTTATAAATATAGACCGATGTCAAATTGCTTAAGTAGGTGTCTCCTGCTGATATATCTAAAAGAGGAATTATTTGTTTGTTTGTTTTTTGTTTGTTTTATTTTGTTCTGTTTTTTTCCTCAGAGTCCTTTTGCCTATTTGAATCATGAGATACTAAAAGAAACAAAATCCCCTGTTTGGTTGGAAATTGCAAAAAACCATCTTTCTTCTTTTCTTCTTTCTTTCTTTCTTCTTCTTCTTCTTCTTCTTCTTCTTCTTCTTCTTCTTCTTCTTCTTCTTCTTTTTCTTCTTCTTCTTCTTCTTCTTTTCTTCTTCTTCTCCTTCTTCTTTTTCCTTTTTAAAATTTTAATTCTCTCATATCCAGAGATTACTTTTCTGTGGCTGGCTATGGCAGTTACACAAGAGTGTCAAAGAACCAAAAACTGTCTACCTTTCTGCTTTGTGACATTAAGCTTTGGCAATTATTCTCCTGCTTCAAATGACTGTGGCACCTCCAGACTTCATGTCCATAGTCCAGTCCTTAGGAAGATAGAGCATGTTCCTAAGTTGCTTCCTGGAAGTTAAAATGCTTCCTGGAAGTTACTCACATCCTGGAGTGATGCTTCCTGGAAGTTACTCACTTCAATTCTGCTTACAAGTAATTGGCCAGAACATTGTCACATGACTACATCCAGCTTCTAAGAATGCCAAGGAATGCCTTATATTTGGGGCAGCCATGTGTTCAGATAGAATTCTGGGATTTTAGAAGAGAACAGAGATTATGGAACAGTTAGCTATCTCTGCCACAGCCTGTCTATTTAGATACCCATTAATCCCTGCCCTTACTTTTCAAAGGAAGATACCCATACAGTTACCATGTCCAACTTAAAGTTCATGATCTCAGGATTATATTTGGCTTCCTCTGTCATAAGGTATAACTCCTTAGGGTCTTGTGATCTATATAATAAAGGACATGTCATTTGTCCCTAACACAGAGAAAGAGAATAACTGCATTTGCAAAGATCTGTTTGGCAGAGAGGAATATAAGAAACACAGAGCAGTTAGTTGTCCATGGACCTTATCAAGTCTCATTGAACTCAAATAGTGCAGCATTTTGTATGTAGAATACAGTCATTCATAATAACCCATGTCTAGATATGGAATTCTATATTAATTAAGATTAGATGTGACTATAATTGACAAAACTAAATAACAGAAGCTTAAACTGGTGAGGTGTAAGTCTCTCAATTAAAAACTCAGAAGTCACCTATCCAGGGCTGGTAAAACATGCGTCACCAGAGACTTAGGCTCTTACAAGCTTGCCGTTCTGGCATCCCTAGGGTGTAACAGGTTTTTTTTTTTTTTTCATGTTTAAGTTATCATTTTTATAATTTTCATGCCTATATTTTCTTTTTAAGTTTTAACATTGTTAAATAAAGTATATATAATTTCCTAGAAATCATTAGGTCAGTGTTTCTGGATCCCAGTGGAAAACCCAAGTGTTTCCAGAAGTAGCACTCATCCTGTCATTAGCCCTGCCGACTTAATGGCTCAGGATAGTACAAGGTAGACAGACATGATTTGGCTCAAACAGTCTCAGAATGTATTATTGCCTAAATTCCACCTGCCAAACTAGAGATATCAACCAATGCCCAGTATAAATTAGTCTCAGAGAGGCAAACTTACATATATTTTTTGTAAACTTCAAAATATCTTCTTCAGTCTTATTTCCATGGCAGCCCCAAAATAAAAATTTCCCGAGGAAAGATCTCTAATGTTTAGAACGTCCATAGGTCTTTTCTTGTCTATTGATATTTCTCTCTAGCTGCATCACTAGTTGTCATATTCGGCTCATTAAAAATCCCAAATCACCTAGATTTTATTTGGTAACTAGTACAGAGTCTCTCCGTGAAGATGTTAAGACCACTTGGGATCATGTTGGAAGATTTAGGTGACCTTTTGTGGCTACCATTATTGTGATACCATTATCATTATCAATAATGTGTTTGCAAGGGCCAGGAATTTGCTTCTCCTGAAGTGCTCAGGAAAGTCATATAAATTCATATTCCACATAGGTAAAAAAATCTGATCCTAAATCCTAACTTCATTTAATTCATGAAAACAACACTTTTTTTGCACAGTTTTAATATCCACTGAGTTTTCCAGAAAGGGACATGGAAATAAGTTTATACATTGTTTGATTTGGATCTTTAACAAAAGTTGTTTGCAATTGAGTAAAAAGAATCACATCATGGATGACACTACCACTTATAATAAAATGATAAATGAATCAAGTGATGTCCCATGCTATACTAATTCATAATAAATATCATACTGTTTATATGTATTCTGTGACTTATTTCTTTTGTAGAGTGTTGCAATATTTAAGTATATAATAAATTATTTTTTGTTCTTTTCTAGATAATCCTTTTGTTTGTTTCCAATATTTTTATTAAAGAAAAATACCCGGCTATTTTTTTGGACTTGTCTACTTGCTATAGTCTGAATATTTGTGTCACCCCAAACTTTATATGTTGATACCCTAACCCCTAAGGAAATGATATTAGGAAGCAGAATCTTTAAGATGTGATTTATTGTGTCATGATGTGGGAGTCCTCATGAATGGGATTAGTGCCCTTATAAAAGAGTCCTGAAAGAATTCCCTCCTTACTTGCACCATGTGAGTCACAACCAGAAGGTGTTGTCTATGACTCAAAAAGCATAAACTCACCAGAACCTGACCATACCGGCACCCTGATATTGGACTTCCAGCCTCCAGAGCTGTAAGAAAGAAATTTCTGTTGTTTATAAGCTGTCCAGTCTATGGCATTTTTGTTATAACAGCTCATAGTCTTAGACAAGTGCAAGACTCTATCAGATATTCATCTGAGAATGGATTTTCAGTATGGTAAGTACAGTTTGAACAAGGATAGTACTAAAAATATTTGACCACTCTAATGTCATGGGTAGTGCTTTTTTGAATGGAAGCCACCAAACAACTTATTAGTCTGTGAAAATGTGGACCAACAGACTAATATTTATGGATATGAATGTTTTAAAGACATTTTTTAAAACTATTTATTTATTTATTTATTTTATTGACAGAGAGAGAGAGAGAGAGAGAGAGAGAGAGACGCAAAAGCAAGGAAGGGGCAGAGACAGAGGGAGAGACAGAATCCCAAGGAAGTTTGGCACTGTCAGTATACTTTATAGAATCAAGTATTTCATTTATGATATCCATGTTTTATGTGTCACTTAAGAAATATTCTCTTATCATGAGATCATAGTTTTCAATATTCTTTCCTAAAATTATTTTTATAGATTATGTATGATAAAGGTTCACTTTTTCTTTATATGGAAAATCGGTGGTTCAAGAGAATCTATTGTAATGTTCATTTTTTCCACATTTTGAAAGTTTATTTACTTATTTTGAGGGAGAGAGAGAGAGAGAATGAGCGGGAAAGGGGCAGAGAGAGGAGTGAGAGAATTCCAAGCAGGCGTTGAGCGCAACATGAAGCTCAATCTCACAAACCGTGAGATAATGACCTGAGCTAAAGCCAACAGTCGGACACTGAATTGACTGAGCCACCCAGGCACCCCTATCTTTTCCACACTTATTGGTAATGGAATCTTTTTCATAAACCAACTTTGTTCTACAGCCTGTCCTGTTAATTAATTTTAAATATTTATACAAATATTATTTTTATTATATTTTCAAAAATGATAAGGCCCCTACCTTTTTTCTTTTGCATTATCATTTGGCTAGTTTTAGTCTTTGGTTTTATTATAAGTATATTAAAATTAGTTTATGCCAAAACATCCCAGTAGAATTCATTTAATTGAAAATCATTATATGTATGTATATGGGAAAATTTCATATTTTAATTATACCAGGTATTGTTATCTATAAATATTTATCTTGGATTTCTCTAATTTCTTTAAATAAAGCTGTGAAATTCTCTCCAAAATGAAGTGAGATTTACTTTTACTGAGAATTAATTATTTAAAATATAAGTCCACTTAATTCAGCACAGGCAGACTGAGAAACGTGTGAAAAGTTAACAGATGAAGAGAGGCTTAAGTTTCCAATCCTCTGGATACTGTGGAATGCCCAGTCTCTTCTGGAATACTCTATTTGTGCAAGACAACTTGATATATTGCTATAAAATCACGTATAACTTATCAGTAATATTTGTTTTATTTTTGAATAAAAATAACTACAAGTTTTCTTCCCCAGCCATAATGGATTTTCTGGAGCACTGTCTTGTGGACATGCAACTCATGTTGGACATCGCAGAATAAAAAACATAGACAACTGTTTTAGTTCTATTACTAAATTAATGGAACATATTTTCTGGCTGCATGAGGAACTTAGATTATTTCTTAAACATGTAGTGCTCCTTCATACTAATATCTCTGCTTAAATATTTTCTTGGCCTTAACTGTCTCCTCTTGTTTTTTGACTGAAATTCTACTCATTCTTGGTAAACATCTTAAAGTGTCTTTTCCTATGACTCACAGAAGTAATACAGATGTGTCTTTTTATTATATTACACACATCTGATTTTATAATAGTTGTTTTTGATATGTCTATTTCCTTCATTAATTTGTCTCTTTAATGATATCAGAAAATATATATTATTATATTCCAAATACTTAATATCATGTTTATAATCTATTAGAAATAATATTTTATCTTAAACTGATACATTAAACTCTTTTCAAATTTAAATTTTTTCTTAAGTAAATATTAACACTACCTAAAAAGTACATTTATGTAGTATGGAAGATATCATAATTCTGTGGATAGTAATTATTAGATTTATCATTTTACATGTAATATAAATTTATATGGATATTCACTAGGGGAAAATTAAATACTAAATTTTATATGGCTATATTGTAGCTTTAAGAATTATAAGTAATTAGCATCATAGAATCCCAAAAATGTGTTCATTGTTTATACCACTTAATTCTTAAAATGTGAAATCTAATTATTTTCATATACATATTCCAGGCTTCTGTACAGAATCATAAAACATTCACAGTAGAAGGGAACATGGAGATAACATCTTTCCCCCCCCACACGTAGCAGAGAACTGTCTTTAGAGAGAAAAAGATTGTTTCCTTTATGTAAATCAATTTTTTTGGATCACTTTTAGATACACAGAAAAACTGATACAAAAGTACAGAGATTTCTCATTTTTTTCTTAGGATTTCCATCTCTCTGCTTACATTGCCATCTGTTCTTGCATGCTGTCTGCTCTATCCATTAGAATCCTTGGACTATTAATAACAGTTGTTGTTTTAAATTTTTGGTCTGATAATTCCAACATCCCTGCCATGTCTGGTTCTGATGCTTGCACTGTCTCTTCAAATTGTGATTTTTGCCTTTTGGTGTGCCTTGTAATTTTCTCTTGATACCTGGCCATCATGTAAAAGGAACTGCTGTGGATAGACCTTCAGTAATGTGATGGTGAGGTGTGGGGAAAGGGGAAGCTTTCAATAATCTTATGATTAGATCTCAGGCTTTTAGAGAGTCTATATCTCCAGATTGTGAATTTCACAAGTGTTTTCTCAGTTTTATTTTTCTTCTCTGTTAGGTGGGAGAGGATGTCTAGAGCTAACTAGACATCGGTATTTTCCTTCTCCCATTTGAAAGGCTAGGTGGGCTGCAGTTGGGTACCTCCCCTTCCCCAAGTCAATTAGGCTCTGATAATCCTCCAGCCAGTTAGGCTCTGGTTAACTAGTTGCCCCCAAACACAGACCTTTTTAAGAATATGGGGGTCTCACATATTTCAAAATGGTCCCCTTTCCCACTTGCTGCTGGTAATCTTGAGGGGACTTCTCCTAGATATTTACCATGGGAACCTGGTGGATCTCCTTTACATAAATCTCACAGATTTGTGGGGTTTCCTATGACCAGGTCCTAGGAGATTTTAACTCTCAGAAAGAGTTGTTCACATGGAGCCTCCAACATTTTCTCAGTTATAGCACAGGGTTTCCTGCTTTTGGTTCCTGAAGCGATTTCTACTACTGAGTATCTGCTCTGGTAAGCCAACCCCTGAGTTCTTCTGTCTGTCTCTTCAATCTTGGAGGCTACAGTTTGTCTTGTGTCCTCACCGCTCTTATGTATGGATCCTACAAAAATTGATTTTTTTCATCTGTTCATTCGACATTTTCCTTGTTAGTATGGAGTGGTGACTTACAACCTCCTTACATGTAGAACAGGAAATAACGTTTATTCTGAAGATGAGATTGCATTTTCTGTATGCTAAAAAGGAAATTTTACTTGGTTTTTAAATTGAGGATTAAAGAGTTAAGTATGTAGATTATAAATATTCTTCTGGGCATATTTTTAAAGCAAAATTATCCTCTTAACACTCAAAAAACATATAAAAATGGTGCATTATGAGAAAATATAGAATCATTTCCCCATTTGAAACAACCACTTTTGAAAGAATGTCCATAGATTAGTATAAGTCCCAAATTAATATTGTGTATTTCATTTTTTTAAGATACAACATTGATGGTTGAAGATATAAATATTTGACATTTTTAATAGTAATGCATGCACTTAACAATAAGTCAGGTCATCGAAGTTATTTTCCAAAGACACATATAACCAAATATTTCCATTTATAGATCACAAATTAGTATTTAAATTTATGAACGTTGTTTTGTCCTAGTTATCAGCAGTTTGTTAAAATATCAGCTTAAATTATTTTAGCTCTTACTTGGAGATGCTTTTCCTTTATTTGTATTAGATAGTGTGCTTCATAATACCTTTGTTAAATTTGGAGAAAGTCTGACATCTGCAATTTTATTCTTAATTCTACCACTGATGTGGCCACCTTGTTCCTTTGTTTTCCATCAGTAAAAGAAGTAGACATATATTTGTAAAAGCAGGTAATCAATTATACTGTATAGATGCTCACTCATATTCTGTGTTATATTATTTTCAAGCCCTTTGTCCCATTATTTCCAAAGTGATAGCATATATTTAGAAAGGAAGGTAGGGAAAATTTTCATTGATGCAAAGTCAGCATTCATATTAATGAGAACAACCCAATATTACTTCATGCAGGATATATAATTGTGATATGCTATAGAGATATGTATGGACTCATAACTGCTAGAAGCTGTTATGCTTTACATAAAGCTAAAATAAGAATTCAATGCTTTTCATTTTGATTTGCTCATATGTTTTTGATTGTCTTTTAATTTTGAGATAATTGTAGATTTGCAGGCAATTGTAAGAAATAATACAGAGAACCTATGTACTTATGATAACCTCTTGCAAAACTATAGCACAATATCACAACCATGATATTGTCATTGATTTGGTTAAAATACAGAACATTTACATTACTGCAAGGATTGTTCATATTGAGTTTTTATATTTTCTAACTTCTTACCCGACCTCCATTCCCTCCTTAAACCCTGCCAACCACTAATATGTTTATTTCTATAATTTTGTCATTTAAAAATGCTATATAATGGAATAATACAGGATATGACTTTTGGGGATTGAATTTCTTACTCAGCAAAATTCTCTGGAGTTTCATCCAGATTGTTGCATATACCCATGGTTCGTACCTATTAGTGCTTAGTGTGTATTAGCACTCCCTTACTGTGGGACAGGTGTTTTTTTCTCTTTTTTTTGAATAATTCTCTCTCTTTTTTCAGTTTACATAAATAATTTCTTTCAAGACTTGGTTCCAAATTCCTTCCTGTAGATAATTAAGCCTTATTAACTTCCTCTCACTATAAACATTTCAATATCATATTCCCTAGGCATGTATATGGTATTTGTACAACATATTTTATTTTCATCAATAAATAAATGTGTTTTCTATTATTCCCTTGTTATTTTAGATACTTCAGTAACTACATTTAAAATTATGAAAGTAAATCATAACAATTAATAATCAATGGTACATATTATGATTAGTTTTTGTGCTAAGCATTTCATATGTATATAACAACGCTCACGCAAATCCTATGAAGTAAGTACCATTATTAACTTATTTTACAGGTAATAAAACTAATGATTATCAAAGAACACTCAAGCCTTTAGACTCCAGACCTTCTATACTAGATTGTTTTGTGCTTTAGATGTACTCTTATTTCCTTTAAGATATAATTGACATGAGACATTGTATGTTCAAGGTGTACATGTTGATTTGATACATTTGTATACTGTAATATGATTAGCACTGTAGCATTAGCTAACACCTCTATCACATCAAGCAATTATAATTTTGTTTTTGTGGTGAAAATGTTTAAGATCTAACCTCTAAAGGATCTGGATTGCTGGATTATATGCTAGTTCTAATTTTTATTAGAACACTAAAAGTTTTATTAAAACAGTAAAAGTTTTCTATAGTGGCTATACCATTTTAAATTCCCACTAAGAGTGCACAAAAATTTGCTTTTACCCACATCTGTGTCAATATTAGTTATCTCTTGTCTTCTTGATGGTAGACATTCTAACAGATGTGAAGTAATACCTCACTGCGGTTTTGATTTGCATTTCCCAGGTGGTTAGTAATGTTGAGTGTCTTTTCATGTACCTGTTGGCCACTTGGAAGTTTTATTTAAAAAAAAAAACATGTCTGTTCAGTGCCTCTGTCTATTTTTAAGACAGATTGTTTTCCCTTGTTATTTCATTGTATGAGTTCTATAAATATTTTGGATATTAACCCCTAATCCTATATATGATCAGCTGCTTAAGGGAGGGGTGGTGCTGGCAGTTTCTCGTACTCTCTCCAGCACATCCAAACTTGTATTTTCCCACCTCTAATAAAGTGCTTGAGTTTCTCCTCAGGAAACCTGGACATCTACAAAGGCTCTCTCATCTGTGGGTGTCTGGCCAAGTTAGCACTCTCTCAATGTTCCCTGACCTCAGTCAAGAGAGGCCGGGGCTGGTTTGCAGGTTCCTGCTGGTTTCACAGCTCACACCATGGTCTGTCTGCCTATTAACCCAACACACACGTAGGTGAGAAACGTCCTGCGTCCTTGGTGGATGGTGCTGGATCCCAACTGCTACAGAGGTACGTTTGTTTGTGGCTGGATGCCAAATCTTAGTTTTTACAGAAGGGGTGAGGAGAGGAGCACAAAGGAGGGTTGCCTTATGCGGCTATGATGCTGATGTCATGTCTTATAGGACAGTGTGTTTAACTTTTCATCTATTGAAGGACATCTGTGTTGTTTCCAGTTTTTGACTATTGTGAACTAAACTGCTATTAACATTTCTGTTCAAATTTTTCTGTAGACATGCATTTTTATTTCTCTAGGATAAATGTCCAAGAGTGCAATTCCCAGATTACATGGTAGTTCCATGATGAATTATTTAAGAGACTGTTAAGCTGTTTTCTAGAGGGCTCTGTTTTATATTGCTACCTGCAATGTATGAGTAATCCAGTTTCTGTCCGTTCTTATCAATGTTTGGTGTTGTCACTACTTTTTTACCCATTGTGATAGGTGTGTTAGTGATATCTCATTGTTTTTAATTTGCATGCTCTTACTGGCTAATGAAGTTGAGCATCTTTTTACGTGCTTATTTGCCATTGGTGTACCATCTTTAGAGAAACACTCCTTATTCTTTACCCATTTGCTAATTGGATTGCTTTTATTCTTGATTTTTGACAACTTCTTATATACTTTTGATACTAGTCTTTTGTTGAACCTGTTGTTTGTACATATTTTTTCCCAGTGTGTGGTTTTCCTTCTTGTTCTCTTTTCTGTCTTTCACAGAGTAAATGTTTGGAAGTACCATCTATCAGTTTTTCCTTTTATAGATTATACTTTTGGTGCCATGTCTGACAACTCTATATATACTCCTCGATCCCAAAGATACTACTATATATATTTTACTATATATTTTTTTTTCTAAAATAAGATCAAACAAAATAAACTGATATCACATTTGGAAATGGCATATAAGAAAAGAGATACAGGTATGAAAATTAAAAAAAAAAATGTAGGCATTCTGCACCAAAAAGGGCCGCACAAGGAACACACCATAATTCATTTTTCAATTGCTGAATTAAGGTTATAATCACGGGTCCAAGCATCCTCTCAGACAGAGCAAGGAGCAAAACAATCAGTTAATATGGATTTCCTGTCTATAATATGATGTTATTTATTAATATTTACTATTTTACTGTAATTCAAAAATCTGTTTTCTTAAAAAGTGAAACTTTGAGATTATTTTTACTATGAGTTCAATATAATTTACAAGTAAGTGTGTGTATGCATGTATATATCCATCCATACTCCCAGTTTAATGATGCATATTAAAATATTGCATCCTGTCAATAATTGCTTTAATATGACAATGGTATGAATCTTATAGTCAGACTTATTAAGGTTTAAATCCTGACTTCGGCAGTTACTAGCTGGTCAACCTTACTTCTGCTCTACTTTTCTCAAACTAGAAAAGAAGGTTTAAAGTGAGAAAAATAAAAGATTTAAAATTCTTAGCAGGAGCCTATATATATAGATATACATATATATATTATTACTTAGGAGTAAAAATATATATAATATATGATATATATATACATACACACATATAATATGTACATATATGTTTATCATTTCCTGATTAATTATCCTGGAGTAAAAGTAAAGAAAGATTAAACTATTCAATATTGCCTAATGAGTATGCAGAAATCATGAGTAAACTCTCTTGTAGCTTTCCATATATAATACTTGAGTTATATAATGAAGATCATAATAGCTTGAGCACAAAAAACTGCTACGTTTATTTACCCATAATGATATAGTGTATAGGGGAAAAATGTACTTGATGATTACTTTAAGTTGTTCTCAGGTTTTTTTTTTGTTTCTGTTTTTTGTTTTTTGTGAGTTTTTTTTTTTTTTTTTTTTTTTTTGCCTATAATAAATAGTCTCTGACTATTCCAGTCTTCTCAGATTTTCCTCAGTGTATCAACTTTGTAGAGTCCTTGTATTCTGCTCCAATTATAAAATTCCTAAGAGTGTCTCTCTGAGCTGCCATGAACTGTTCCTAAAGGCAGTCAACCAATGATCAGAAGAGGGCCACCTACTGTTAAGCAGTACATCAAAACAGCACAATGAAGGCAATTTATTTTCTTACTATTGTATTTGCCACCCCGCAGAGGGAAGTGCAATACTGTTGCCTCTTGCTTTCTTTTCATTTGTAGTGATAATACAGTGCAAGTAAAATTATCTCAGATACAGTCCCTCAAAGACTGAGACTCTGAAAAACACCCCAAGTACTCACAGTTTAGAGAATTTGACATTACATCTTCTGTGGCACTGCATACAAATAGATCATAAGATTTCTTTCCTCTATTAGTATGGAAAATATCCATGGAAAATCAGATGAGATAAGCTTTTTTATTATACAAGTGCCAAAAATATATACTTTTTTGTATTTTACATGATATATAGTAACCACTTTCCTCAGTGATTCAAATATTGTTGTAAATTTAAATTGTGCAAATCAATTAATGTTTAATTAACAATTATAGGATCAAGTTGAATGGTATATATAATTTTTTATTGTGATTATGTACATTTTACCATTTCTGTTGATTTGTAATATTTGAAGGACAATAGATTGGGGGAAATAGATATGTACATAATCAGATAAGTGAACTTGTCAGTGACAGAGCCATGATTAGAAATTATTTGTCTTGAGTTTTGTCTTAGAATCTGTTCTGTGTACTGTACAGCTTTTTTCCCCCATTCTTAAATAATGCAATTGTTTATGCCTGCTCTTCTCAGTATCATAAACAAAGAATTGCAACAACAACAAAGAACTACAACAACAACAAAAAAAAGTAGGGCTAATACTGCTTGAGTAATGATTAGCTTGAAATATTCTAAGCCAAACATTTCACTTTAGATGTCATTTTTCCCCATGATTCTTATTTCTAATTTACTATTCATTCTATTCCACTAAGAAACATCTTGAGTCCAAGTTATTGTTGCTAAGAGCAGCGGACTGATAATTATCATAGTTTTATTAGATTTATTATACAAATGCCCAATGAGAGATTATAAATATGCTATACCATTAGCTGCCTTAAAAATGGCGTAAATATCTAGATAGTATCATTATGCTCTTTCTCAAAATTATGTAAGAGGTTAATAAGTCAATAATAAGATACAAATCTTTGCTAATTTTACCTCCATTATAGTGATGATATATCTGCACTCAAACATGCCACTATTCCAAAATTCTTACTTATACATTTAATTTAATAATATTATTATTGACCTTTTAGGGTAAGAAGAATTATATACTCTATTTTAAATATTCAAAGAGCTACAAGAGATTGCTATTTTAGCCTCTTTTTTTGCTATAGTCACAAATCACCAATAACTAGTTCAGTGGATTACAACTGCAAACTTTTTCTTTGCTCATATTACATAAGGAATATGGGTTGACTCAACTCTTCTGGTCTCTCCTGGTTTCTCTGGGCTCGGCTGGACTTGCCTGTACATATTTTCTCATTCTGGAACTCAGTTTCAAGGGGTAACAATCTGGGTCATGTTTTTATGGTGAAAGGCAGGAGTATGACGTTTAAGAAAAGTACATTAAGGTCTTTGCTCAGATAAAACAAATATCACATGCTTTCATACCTCATGAATCAAAGAATGTCAAATGCCCAGGAGTGCCAATTCAATGGTTTAGGAAAGTATATTATGCCTGTGAAGAAGCCTGACAAAGAATAAGAGGAAATAAATAATAGTGAACAAATAATATAAGTTACTATGATTATCCTCTACTCTTGGTTTTGCCTACATATTTTTATGCCTTCTAACTATGGTCTTCATAATTGTAGGCTTTATGACTGTTAACATTTTATCCCCAAAAAGGATAGGAATCTTCTCTCTCATATGAAAAAGTTTTAATCAACTAATATTTGGTTGCTTTACTTCATGTTAAATCATATTGATAGTTCAGAATCCTATTTCCTGGGCTGATAAGGATAAGCAGGAATCTAAAAGGGATTGCCTATTTAGAAGTAAGAAATTATATGAGGTATTACATATAAAATCATGAACACTATGTATTTTTTAATAGACTGAAGCTTGAGTTTTACAACATTAATTAAGTCATATATTTTCTCCTTAAAAAAATGAAAAAATATTTAAGCTACAATTATGTTTTCTTATAATATTACTAAATTTTTAAAATGCATGTCTGACATTAATACAGCAAAATAAAGAAAAAAAGAAAGGAAGGAAGGAAGGAAGAAAGGAAGGAAAAAATAAACTCAGACAATACCTCCAGTAAAGATGGCATGAATTCACATAATGGTACTTGATTCCTATAAGTAGTACCTAAGTATAAAACTGGACAAATTATCAAAACCAACTATTACATGACCAAGAGAGACATCTTGAGAAGTGTTTCTTCATGAAGAAGAACTACTGCTTCAAATAAAGATTGTATTTGAGGACTTTTTGTCTTAGACTATTCCCACACTTCTAGGAGTGGATGTCTTGATCCAGAGTAGGTGACAGAGAAGAGAGACTATTAATGGGGAGGTTTTGGGAGTGAGAGATCCATAGAAAGACTGAGATTAAAAGAACAACAGCAGTAGCAGCAGCAACAGGGTCAACTCTTCCCACATCCCTCAGTCACTGCTGAACTAGAAACCTGGGCAAAGGACCTCAAAGGATGCAAATGAAAACTAAAAAAGTGGGGAGTTTGCAAATTTGGTGTACTTTTGAATGAATTTTTTTCTGTAGCATAAAGTGGACATTTTTGCGACTTAAATATAATTCCTTTATGGATACTGAGTATCTTCTAAACTATGCAGATATAGAAGAGAACAGTACAGAGCCAAAGAAATAAAATCCACAAAAAGGTATCCAAGGCTGAACACTGAAACAAAGACATAAATAATTGCTTACTGAAATAAATACTAACAGTCCTCAGAAGAATAATTTACAATCCAAGCCAAACAACAAATTATTTGTAATTCCAGTTTTCAACCAAAAATCATAGGCATGCACAGAAACAGGATTTGAAACCTATTTTCAGGAATAAAAGCAGTGATCAGAGACTCATTCTGAGTGGGATCAGACAATTAATTTAGCAGAGAAGATTCTTCAAATATTTATAAATGTGTTGAAAGAAGGAGAGGAAATTATTCTATTATCAAGTCAACAAATAGAGAAAGTTAACATAAAATGAAAACTATCAGAAACAATAAAATGGAAATTCTAGAGATAAAAAGCATGATAATTGAAATGAAAATTTCACCAGGTAAAATCAACAGGAAATCTGAGATTGCAAAAGAAAACAGCAGTGAACTTTCCTATAGATGAATTATCCAATCTGGAATACAAAGAAATATAGATTGAAAAAAAAATGAACTAAATCTCACAAATCTGTTAAAACATATCAATTGTTCCAACATTTGTGAAATTATAGTTACAAAAGAGAGGGAAAAAAGATGTAGAAACATTGCTCAAAATAATAATGGCTAAAAATTCCCAGATTTTTTAAAATGTTTTTATTTATTTTTGAGAGAGAGAGAGGGACAGCGTAAACAGGGGAGGGTCAGAGAGAGGGAGACACAGAATCTGAAGCAGACTCCAGGCTAGGAGCTAGCTGTTAGCACAGAGCTTGATGCGGGGCTCGAACCCATGAACCGTGAGATCATGACCTGAGCCAAAGTCGGATGGTTAACCGACTGAGCCACCCAGGTGCCCCCCCCAGATTTGTTTAAAACACTGATTTATGCATCCATGTAGTAGCTATGGTAGGTTGACTAATACCCCTAAACAGTTTCATGTCCTAATCTCCAGAATCTGTGACTATATCACCTTATTTGACAAAAGGGACTTTGCAGAAGTATTGAATTAAGAATTTGGAGATATGAAAATTATCTTACATTATCCAGAAGGGTCCAATGTAATCCTAAGCGTCTTTATAAGAGGGTGGTAGGAAGGCCAGTAAGAAAAAGGGGACATGACAATGGAAGTAAATCTGGAATGAGTCCCTTCAAGATGGGAGGCAGAACCAGGAGCCCAAGGAATGCAGACGGACTCTATAAATTGGAAAAGCAAGGAAATAGACTCTCCCCTCGATCCTCCAGAAGGAACACAGCCCCATCAACACCTTGATTTCAGCCCCATAAGACTCATTTCAGACTTAAGACCTCAAGACCTATAAGATAATAAATTTGTGTTGTTTTCAGCCACTAGGTTTGTGGCAATTTGTTACACCCACTCTAAATTAGGATACTTACATACTCATATCATAGCAAAACTGGTAAAAGTCAAAAACAAAGAAACTATAGTTAAAATACCAGGAAAAAAAACCCACATGGAACAAAGACACTATTAACAGCTGTATTCAAATTTGAAAAAATAGAGGTCATACTCAGTGTGACATACTCAGTGTACTAGATAAGGAGCTCTTGGCAACAAACTGATTCAGTTGACGATGCTCTCTATGAATAGACAGTGGGATCTTTGATTTTAAAGTTCTAATCATGCTCAACCTCTTTAAGGCTGTTTCCACTGTCCTTGACAGTCAGACCTTGGCCCCTAGTTCACAGGCTGATACCTTTGGTGTTCTTCCTTGTTGCAGTGATGGCTCGATTTATTTCTCGGTACTTAAATGTTCTCATACACACCCAAAAAAGATAAATATGTGATGTAATAGATGTGTTAATTAACTAGATGGGGGATATCTTTTCACAGTGTATACCACAATGTGTATCATATTATCACAATGTATACTTTAAATATCTTACAATTGTATATGTCAGTTTTATACCTCAATAAAGCTGAAATACAAAAAAGAAAAAAGAAAAGAAAAGGGAAATAAAGAAAAAAGAAAAGAAGAAAAGAAAAAGCATCTCCTATCTTTTCTGAGGTTCACCTACAGGCAACAATCTATAGTTTGGACAGGTCATAAATTATGTTGCTTCCAATCCTTTCTACAGAAGAAAACATGCAATACAAGCAAATATCACCCAAATATTCCTTGGAATTAATTTATAGAAATGTGAAAGATAATTTCTATTTTAGATTAGAAGTTCTATATATAGGGGTGCATGGGTGGCTCAGCTGATTAAGCACCTGACTCTTGATTTTGGATCAGGTCATGATCTCACAGTTGTGCGATGAAGCCCTGCATCTGGCTCCATACTGAGCATGGAGTCTGCTTAAGATTCTCTACCTCTGCCTCTCCTTTGCTTGCACTTGATCTCTCTCTCTCTCTCTCTCTCAAAAAATCAATATTTAAAAGAATGTAAAGTTGATGACATCTATCTTTTGCTACAGTTGGAGAGAATCTATAGGCACATTCAGTTCAAGAAATGACAAGGACAACCATAAAATGGTGAAGTAGAGCTCTAATAAAATTACTTCAGCTCCTAGATCTAGCCATACCTGAGTAGACATTCTCATCACATTCTGATACATAGATATACATTCCATTTTTGGCAAAACTACCTTTAAATGTTTTTATAACATGCATAATGCCCAAGTCCTTAATAATATAGAAGCTGGATTTCAGAGTGGGTCACCATAAATGGCAAACCATTAAGTCAGGAATGGACTGCATCAAAGTGGAAAGAGGACAGTGAGAATTCCCTGATTCTTGTATGTTAAGTTGATACTCTGTCCGTTCTACTATAACGTAGCCCTCCTTTTAAAATATTATAGGTTTTGTTCTCAGACTGGATCAGGGAAACAATAAGGTACTCTTATAAATTATCATTCTTTACTATAATGAGAAAAACCTCTAAATTACTGATAATCATTGCAAAATTCTTCTTTGATGAATTTATACATTAGCAGATTACTTGCTTAGTGATCCTTCTTCTCCTCACTCAGGAACTGGAACTTTACCACTATTTATATGACTACTGTGAGGGCTGCAGTATTTCTATGTGGAATCACCTGATTGAGCACAGTGGGTTCTTCTGTGTGTGTGTGTTGGAGGGGCGGAAGACTTTTATTAAAATGGGTTGCCCAGATCACCCCATTCTCAGTAGCACAATTGAGTGGTCCAGAGTTATGCATCTGAATCAAGCAGGAACATTTTTGAGGAATCTTTCATATTAAAACTGATAAAGCAAGTCAGTCTCTCTCTGATGATAAAAGCCTAATTTATACAAGTAATATATGTCCAGATAGGAGAGAACCAGGTTGGTATATAAAGAGAGCCAAGAATAAGCTATTTATTTCTGAGACTCAACTACAAAATCTCATCTGATTGCTTTGGGCTATTTAATCATTCTTTGTTTTATTACGTAACATGAAATTCTCTTTTTTTGGCTTAGCTTATTTATTTGACTTTCTCTAATTTTGATCAGTAGATCAAGCAGAAGAACATTTACCTAGTTAATATTGGCTAACAGTTTATGCTATTTTCTCAGGATACATAATATAAGCAAGCATCATCCTTATCTGGTATACATATCAACTAATAAAATATTGAATATGAGCCAGATAATTTAGTGGTTATGAGCTGTATCAGCTGAGATAAGGTTATACTGTAGTAATCAACAGTACAAATTCTTAGCGACTTATAGCTATGAATAATTTTATCCTGTGCGTTAATCTCAGATTGGCACTAATTCTGTTCCACACTGTCTTCAAGTTGGGATCAGGCTGACTAAATGTCTTTTATCTGTCATTTCACTAGTTTCATGGAAGAAGGAAGACACATGGCTATCCATGGACTAGCTCTTAAAGCTTTTCATTGGAAGCGGCACATGTCATTTTCACCAAGTTCATTAACCAAAGCAAGTTATAGAACCACTCCTGAGTTCAAAACATTGGGGAATCAATTACTATTTTAAGCAATAATAGAATATTTTACAAAAGGAGAGATTCTGGAGGCTGCCTACGTTCATAATCTGACCCCATAATTTAACAGCAATATTACTTTGGACAAGTTAAGTAACCTCTCTGTGCCATCAAAATCTTCATCCAAAAGGTATACATAATTATAGTAACAACTTCATAGAGCTGCTGTGAGCATCCAGTACATAATGACTAGAGCATCATGGCACATTATCTGGCTCAAACATTTTACTTTTTAAAAACAAGACATCAAGAAGTATTGGCTTCAAGTTTTGATTCAAAACATTAAATCTTGACTTAGATAAAAATAAAAAATGTGCTGTAGTATTAATATTTGCTTAATGAAATTACTACCCAAAGATCATATGCTATATGCCTCTGTCAGTAGCAAATTGTTTGCCAGGGCTTTCTTTGTCCATTATTTGTACTCTTGATAGTCTCCAATCTTTTTATTTCTTTTCATTGATTAAAGTTAAGACTCATCAGCTGCTCTTGAGATGTAACATAAAACTGAACCTCCTGTCCTTTACAGAATCTAAACAATAAAAACACAAGCTGTTGCCATGGA
Organism: Cryptoprocta ferox; assembly: GCA_028646485.1. Classification (NCBI taxonomy): domain Eukaryota; kingdom Metazoa; phylum Chordata; class Mammalia; order Carnivora; family Eupleridae; genus Cryptoprocta; species Cryptoprocta ferox. Next base: position 43,397,388 of record CM053562.1, read on the forward strand.
GGTTATCTTATCAAATATTAAAACAATTACAGTGATTCATTTTAGTAATTGTACACTGTGCTATATAGAAGTCCATAGAAGTGGTGTTACCACTTAGGAGTTCCCCTTCATTTTACTCTCTATAAAATACATTTTTTTCATCATTTCAGCTGCTTGAAGTTAATTTGTCTTATTCTCATATGAATAGAGAATAGTTTAAATTACTTTTGTATTTATCATTCCAAGAGCCAAACATTTTCCTATTTACTGGATTTATCAGTTCCCTATAGCATAGTTCAGCAGCTGCTCCACAGAAAACTATACCAAGCTATGTCCAAGAAGAACTTCACAGTGTGGTCTCTCTCAAGCCAAAGACAAACTACTTTTTGCTGTTGCTACTCACTGTCTTTTAGGATCCTATTAATTGGATTAATCTCTCTACTTTGGCCTCTTCACTCACCATTGCTACTTTGATTGCCTCTGGGACAAAAGGAACAATATTTTATCCTGATTTGTCAAAACAGATGGTTTCTTACCTTTCCATTGATTGCTTACTCAGAGTGACTTGGCCAAAGATAGTTGCTTTCCCCTGACTCCAATTAAATATACAAAAATTCTTGTAAGATGGCAGTTGTTTACACTGTGTTCCCAAAAACCTTCTAGGTATTGATATCATTATCCTTTCAAAATCATAGATGAAAAATAAATGTTTTTAGGTATCGCAGTTTATTTAAATATAGAGCAGAAATTCATGCTGACACCGTGCTACATTTCTATATTGTAAATCTATAAATATTTATTTATGAATTTGCATATGTATTTATAAGTTAACATGAGATAACATTGAAACTTTAAAATTTGTTTTTAAAAATTTATCAGAAATTACTGCCTATGGTCATAGTTAAGAGAATAAGAGATTTTATTTAAGATAAAATAATAAGTTCAGGGGTGCCTGGGTGGCTCAGTTGGTTGAGAGTCCAACTCTTGATTTCGGCTCAGGTCATGATCCCAGGGTCATGGGATCAAGCCCTGCATCGGGCTCTGTGCTGAGTGTGGAACCCGCTTAAGATTTTCTCTTTCCCTCTGCCCCTCACCCCTGCTCCCACACTCTTTCTCTGTCTAAAATAATAATAATAATAATAATAATAATAAAAGTTCATGTTTTAGCATTTGTAAGAGATACAAAATTTGTGTTTTTATTTTATATCATGGCTAGCTCAGATTTCCCAATTTATTTCTGAAAGGTATACATGTAGTAAAACTTACTAGAAAAATCAAATAAAATAAACTGTAATTCAAGAGAAACTCTTACTAGTAATTCATTTATATTAAGACAAATATCATCACAAAGTTTTTCTTGCATACTTCATGAGAATTGGAATTGAGTTGTGCTATTTTAATATTTAATTTTATTTTCCTGTTATTGCAGTATCTTACAATTTCCGTGGAAAGCTTTATGTGCACAAAGTGGACTAGATTTATACTGAGATTGTCATTTGTTTATTTTTTCAAATTGGATGAGAGAAGCTGCAACTTTCTTGCTTATTAATTTTGTTTATGGGTGTCTTAGATAACATGATTTAACTGTTGTGGGGCCTGAAGCTAGGACATTCAGCAAGATGGCATAGGGATTGAAGAAAAGACTGACTAGGAGAATTGATTGAAAGATAGAATAGAAAAAATAGAAAAGGAAGGTAATTAACAGCTATCTAAATTTAAAAAAAATTTAAGGTAGCATTTGACTTGTCAATCAAATCTTTGTGAATAATAAATTTTTAAAGGTGTGGAAATGACAATCAAACACTATTTAGAAGGTGTCCTTAAGAGTTCAAAGTAAGAAAGTAAAAGGCTTTAGTTGCTTTTGGCTTAAAGGGATTTAATGCAGAGATGATATAACCTTTAAAAATTGTTAGAAAATATGAAGAATAAAAAGAGGAAGCTTACAGTAGAGTTCTACCTTCGATTCTATGCAGTTAGTTGCTATTCCAGATGTTAACAAGAGACTGTTAACTAGAGGGATGATGACAAGATCCCCACTCAGCATCTAATATAAACAAGACAAAGCTGAATGTGCGTGGCTTACTCTAGGAAGGAAGAGGGGTGCTGTCCCAAGCAGAGCAGTTAGCAGACCTTATGTAGGAATTGGCCACGTGTGGAGTTCATAGATTGGGTGAATTTTATAGGCATGAGTTGGTATCATTTGGAGACAGACAGTTACTTCTTGAGACAGTTCTTAGCTCGGTAGTTGGTACTTCGAGCCTTGTTCATTCGTGTGACTCTTTTCCTGACTGACATTTGAGGCACTTGGACAAGGCAAGTTGTTACTATTTGACTGAACTATATGGAGACTACAATGCTACCTTGAATATAGAATGATCAGTCTTTTCCTAAGTCTATAAGAACTTACATCTCAATAGTGATGGGACAATGGTACACATCAGTTGGAGACTGCATGTCTGCATGTGAACCAAAATTAGGGTCCTAAATTCTGTATCTACCTGTAGACACATGAGCAAAAGGTTAGCCAAACTAAGCCCAGATCAGATCACACATTTGTGAACACAATAAATGTGTATTACTGTATGTTACTAAGGTTTTGTGATTATTTGCTACACAACATTATTTAGGCAATAAAATGATATGGGGAAACAGAAGATACAGTTAAGAATACCAAGGGGCACCTGGGTGGTTCAGTCAGTTAAATGCTTGACTCTTGATATCAGCTCAGGTCATGATCTCACGATGGTGAGTATTGAGCCCCATGTCTGCCTTTGCACTGACAGCATGGAGCCTACTTGCTATTCTGTCTCTTCCTCTCTCTCTGTCCCTCCCGAGCTCTCTCTTCTCTTTCTCAAAATAAATAAACATTTTATAAAAAGCAATACTGAACACCATTATTATGATTTGCCTCAAATCCTCAAATGTGAGCTTAAATACTGGGTTATTCCAATCTGGTTGAACTATCAGGAATGGCTTCACAATAGGAATAAAATTCCAAATACAGTCCAAATAATAGGTAGACATTTGATGGAGGTTTGGATTTAAATATAAATTGGAATGATCAGTGGCATATATTAATATAAATAAAATATCTAAAGAACAGTGACTAATGGCATTTAAGTTGAGTTAGAGTAAGTACATTACTCTACATTTTTTTAATGTGGTTTCGTTTCTTTCCTTTATTTAAAAAAATCATTTGGGGGTCTGGTGTGAGGAGGGCACACCTTTCATGGCTTCAGGGAGGATAGTTTCCAGAAGGGATCACAGAGGTGGAAACAAGGTAGGGGAGGTACTGGGGACTTAGGGGAGGGGCTATGCCCTCCAGCATCTCTGGTCCTGAGCTCACTCAGAGGCTGGCATTGATATTCAGATTGATCAACTTTTGCCTTGGGTTCAGCATACGGAAAAGCAAATAAAAATATTCTGAAGATAGAAACTATGGATCTTGGCAATTCACTGAATGTGAGCGACACTTATAAAATATGGGAGAGACAAAAAGCCTATGTGACTTAGAAAGTAAATGTCAGGGACACCTGGGTGGCTCAGTCAGTTAAGTGTCTGACTTCAGCTCAGGTCATGATCTCCTGGTCCTGAGTTCCAGCTTCTCATTGGGCTCCGTGCGGACAGCTCAGAGCCTAGAGCCTGCTTCAGATTCTGTGTCTCCCTCTCTCTCTGCCCCTCCCCAAGTTGTGCTCTGTCTCTTTCTCAAAAATAAACATTAAAAAATCTTTAAAAAGAAAGTAATGTCAACAAAAATAAGCAAGTGTAACAAACAGATTGAGTTAAAAAATATCATTTACAGCAGTTGACTATGATATATATTTATCAAATTAAATTACATTATGAAACTTACTTTTATAATCTTGTATCCTCGTTGAAGTGAAAGTTTTTTTGGGGGAAAATATGTGTATAGAAGAGAGTTACCCTTTTATCAGTCAGTGGTCAGAGATCCTAAGGGTCTGTAGGCAGAAACTTTTGGAGGTTTTGGATATGTTTATGGCATAAATTGTAGTGATGGTTTCATAGATATATACTTATCTCCAAACCCATCAAGTTGTATACCATAATTATTTACAGCTTTTTCTTATGACAGTCCTATCTCTATAAAGCAGTTTAAAGAAAAAAAGAGTGGCATGCAGTGTTAAATATAAAAATGCTTAATTTTCTTTAGATAATTAATAAATTATTCAACTGGTTATTATTTGTTGTTAAATATGAAAGAAATTATATTCTGTAATAATGAAAACGAAATAAATAGAACACAGGTCTATTTGTTCAATCTGATAGAGTAGGTAAGACTTTAATTAGCCATTTAATAATGCAAAGTATTATATAATTAAGGGCCCAAAGTCTTGTTATGTATGAAAAATGTAACCTGAGCTTGAATTAAGGGAGAGTAGTATAGTTGAATATTTAAAAATTTGGGATAATTAAAATCATATTTAAATAAGAAGTATTTAGTTAAGCAATGTCCACCGTTAGATATGTAAGACAGACATTCAAGACTTTCACGAAAGGCCTAGATTCAGGTATGTCATTTTTTATTTTAGTAAATAGTGAAAGATTGGTTTAAAAGAGTGGATTCAATTTTAGAGAGTGTTAACTGATGAGTTGAGTAGTTTGACCTTTTGGGTCATTTTTGCAGCAGAGACATTCGAATTATTTAAGCAGGTAAATGACAGGATGCAATAGATGTGTTAGAATGGATTTGTTGGAGAGGAGGCTAAAGAAGAAAATTAATAGGAAAACAATTGTTTTCATATCCATATCTGTTAAGGTGTTACAATGGACATGCAAAGGAAATAGCAAGTTGGTAGTCTATGTAGTTCAGAATATTAAACATGAAGAAAAGGTGAAGTGAAGATATATTACAAAATGTGACTCATAAGAGTATGGGGTTTATAGGAGTGCTTGGTTTCTACTGAAAACCGAGAAATTCCTAGCTTAAGATACAGAAACTCAGAGGAAGATAATGTACTTAGGGGGAAGATGATAAGTGTAGATTGATTGTATAAACTGAGTAGTGATGAAAAATATCCAGATGAAGAAGTCTTATAAGAGGAATACAGTATAGGGATGGCATCTTCTGAAAGACTGAGGCTTAAAATTAAACTCGAGTCATTATTATTTCTTATTGTCTCTTAAAAAAACAAAACAATCAAAACCTTAAGTCCTTATAAGCAATGAGATTATATGCAAGAATCTAGTTACCTTCTTTGTATATAGAACATAGTCTGTTATCGATAAATGTGTATTTCTGAACTAGGAATTACTGGTAATTAGGTATTAATACAGGTATTAGGTATTTAGAAAACATTGTAAATATCAACTAATCTGTGGTACATTTTGCATAAACTATACTGAAGCATTCAAATGCAGAGATTACTATCTTTTGAAAGAAATCCCTTATTTTATTTATTTATTTATTTATTTATTTATTTTTATAATTTGATTTTTTCTGGAATTAACAGATTGTACTTTTTTCTTTAAGAGAGAAAGAGAGATTGCATGAGCGAGCAGGAGAGGGAGAAAGAGAATCTTCACTAGGTGTGGAACCTGACAAGAGGCTCGATCACTAGACTGTGAGATCATGCCCTGAGCTGACATTAAGAGCTTGATGCTTAACCAACTGAGCCACCAAGCACTCCTCATTTTTAGGTAATAAGGGTAGCATATTTTAGTATTACAAAAATTTAGCTATTTTATATACTTTTTTCAGCGAACAACATATATTTATTTTTATAAATATTTAATCACTTTTGCTTCAACCGGAAAGACTAATTCTCTTACTAATAATTTTAAGCTGTTTAGTGTTTTTTTGATAAATTTTTAAAAGTAGTTCATAGAGTAATCCTGCATTCATATTACATGGATAAAAATATCTATCTCTAACAAATAACCTATTTTTGAAAGCATAAAATACAATGACTGGCATCCAGTATTTGCCAAACTATTAATTAAATCTTACAACCATTAGTTATTTGCCTGACTCTTTTTCATAAGTAACAATAAGAGATATGTCAAAAACCCGAAAAATATGCAAAATCTCCAAATTTATTTGGTAAAGCTTAAAAGAAAAGTAAATGAATTTTATATGCAAAACTAGAAATAGGAAAGAAGCTTATCTGTTTTGAAGGAGCAGTAACACATAACCTACCTAATTTCATAATATGACCACATTGTGAAATGGGAGGCTGGAAAATGTACTCCTTTGGTAAGGCATGTCACTGCCCCCATGAAATTGGAATCTATTATTGAGAGCAGGAACATTAAAATTATATACAACTACCAGACTCTCCCCTGCCATTAAACAGTTTAAAAATTATTTTTTTTTTTCCTGGGGCACCTGGGTGGCTCAGACGCTTAAGCCTCCTTCAACTCTTGGTTTTGGCTCAGGTCATGATCTCATGGCTTCTGGGGTTTGAGCGCGCCACACTGATAGTATGGAGCCTGCTTGGGATTCACTCTCTCTTCCTGTTTTTCTGCCATACCCCTGCTCATGCTCTCTCTCTCTCTCTCAAAATAAATAAGTAAAACTTTAAAACAAATTAATTGTTTTTTTCTAGATAACATCAGAATCAAATTGAATGGGGCACCTGTGTGGCTCAGGCGGTTGAGCGTCTCTCTTGATTTTGGTTCGGGTCATGATCCCAGAGTCCTGGGATTGAGCCCTGCGTTGGGCTCTGTGCCGACAGAGTGGAGCCTGCTTAAGATTCCTTCTCTCTCTCTCTCTCTCTCTGCCCCCCACCACTCTCCCTCACCTGTGCTCTCTAAAATTAAAAAAAAAAAAAAAACCAAAGTAAATTAAATGTAATTTTCTAGACCAGAGGTAATGGTAATTGATTAGAATTTTTTAATTTTTATTTAATTTTGATAAGAGCACCTAACATGAGATCTACATGTTGACATGTAGATCTTAACATGTAGATCTTAAACATCTTAACAAATGTTTAAATGTACAGTGTATTATTGTTGACTATAGGTACAATGTTGTATAGCAGATCTCTAGAGCCTATTAAAATTTTTTTTATTATTTATTATTTTTTAAACTTTATTTAAAGAGGCAGAGATAGTGCAAGTAGGGGAGGGGCAGAGAGAGAGGAGGAGAGAGAGAATCCCAAGCAGGCTCCACACTGCCAGCGCAGAGCCCTGATGTGAGGCTCAAACCCATGAAGCCATGAGATCACGACCTGAGCCAAAACCAAGAGACAGAGACTCAAGTGACTGAGCCACCCAGGTGCCCCATATTTAAAGTTTTTAATAGCAATAATAGAGTAAATGAAAGATAAGCACATTTTAAATTAGAAGTCAAAAGTCATAGGCCCAAACTTAAAGAAAATTTCAGATAATTTCTTCCATAACATTTCTCTAACTTAATGATTTTAATATTATTTCTAGCAGCATTAAGCATGTTCTTAGGTTACATTATGTTAACTGGTTTACTGTTCTATGATTATTGTCTTTCTAAAGCAATTTTTAAAACAATCAATGAAAACAATTTTTCTATTGACTGCAGAAGTCTCAAAGCCTTAGTATAGGATAGGCAGCTTGTGTGCTTGTATAAGATGAAAATAATTTCTCATTCATCTCGACATACCTAGATTCCATGAGTGCATTGGAGTGTACACACATAAATTTTATGCCCATTAAATTGAATCTGAAGAGAAGATATTGAAAAAAGTGGTCCCATCAAACTCAAACGCACATGCACATAAACACACACATAGACACTTTCATTGTTTTTAAGAAACGTGGAGAATATAAAAATGATAAGTGTAAGGAAGTATAGAAAGGACAGTCATAGTCATGTTAATGTCTTTTTATGTACATATAAAAATTGTGTATATCTAAGCTATACAACTTTGATGGTTTGATATATGTATACATTGTGAAAAGATCACTGCAATCCCCACATAATTACTTTTTTAATATGTGTATGCATGTGTGTGTTGCAAAATTTAATTTAAGATCTATCTGCATATGCAGTGTATGTTGAAAATATTTAATTTAAGACCTATCATCTTACCAAATTTCAAGTATATAATTCAGTATTGTGAACTATGGTCACCACGTTGTACTTACGTTGCCAGAACTCATTTATTTTGCATAATGGAAACCTTATACCCTTTGACCATCTCAAACCTCCCTTGCCCCTCCTGTGGGAACCACCATTCTACTCTCTGGTTCTATGCATCTAGTTTAGATTCCTTGTGTAAGTAAGTTCATACAGAATTTGTCTTTCTTTGTCTGGCTTATTTCACTTAGCATAATGCCCTCCAGGTTCATCCATGTTGTTTCAAATGATAGGATTTCTTTCTTTTTAAGCCTGAAAAATATTCCATTGTATGTATATACCACATTTTTTAAATCCATTTGTTCACTGATGTACACTTAGGCTATCTCCATATCTTGTTATTGTGAACAATGTTGCAATGAATATGAGGGTGCAAATACCTCTTCATGATCCAACTTTCATTTCCTTTTGATATATCCTTGAAAGTGGGTTTGCTGAATCATATGGTGGTTCTGTTTTTAATCTAGTGGTGCTAAAATCAGAAACCTAACAAGACATCAAGTATCTTATCTTGCTGGGTCTTCACAGTCTGACTCACTATAAGCACCTCCCACCCCATACACACAAACACACACACTTCTCAAGTGCCAACATTTGTAACAGATCATAAATAGAATATGCTTCCTTACAATATGTATATTCATCCTCGTTATCTAGCATTTGGTAGTCTGGGGACATTGAGATGTTGTGATCATTTTTTGCTTTGTTTACCAAATGATTGTACTCGTATTGAAAAATGAAATAATTGTCTTATAAATTTTGCTTCTGTTTCTTACTATATAACATAAAGCTAAATCTTTAAATAAAGATATAAAATGCACTTGGAATAGTACAATGTTTAGGAGCACTTGAATTCAGGGGAAAAAGTTCTTCATTTTTTTCCCTCATGGAATGAAAAAAATGAAATGTTCCACTTTGATACAACTAATACAATTTGTGATGTTCTTCTAACTTCAAATCCATAATTTGTTTCAAAAGCAAAGCATAGACAATGAAAACAATTTTAACACTATTACTAATTCATCAACTTTTTTTTTAAGTTCATCAACTTTTAATCAATAATTTCCTGTATTGGGACATCTGGCTGGTTCAATTGGTACATGTGACTCTTGATCTTGGGGACATGAGTTGAACCCCACATTAGGTGTAGAAATTACTTAAAAGATAAAATCTTTAAAAAAATTCTCATATTGATGGCTAAATGCTGAAATAATACATAAAAACTAAGTAGTGTGGAGTATAAAGCTGGCAACATTCAGAGTGGGACTAACAAATCTATTTCATTTTAACAAAATGGCAAAAATTGAATGCTATACCTGGAAGAATACATCACAGGAATATTCAATTAAAAGCATCTTCTCAAACTTGGGAAAGTATAGATATTATAATAGCCAGTGTCCTGGCAGGAAAGATAAGGCACACTCAAATTGGTTAATTTGAGGAGAGATTACTAAGGGGTTATTTACAAAGGTTTAGGAAAGGTATAAGGAACCATAAAGAACAGTTTGATATCCCAGATACAGTAACAGCACGGAGGTTTCTACTCAAGTCTGAAAGTTAAGAGAAGGAATATACAAAGATGAGGGGGGAGAGATGTATCAGACATGTAACCATGTTGATGAACATTTAGGTTGAATCATGTTTGTGACTATAACAAACATTCTTCTAAGTATAGTTTTACATGTCTTTGGGTGGATATATGCATTCATTCTATTGCTCCTGACAAACTGTTTTCTAAATGTGTTTATCAATTTATACTTCCACCATAATGTTTGCAAGTTCTGGCTTTCAAAAACTTTAGTGGCACTTAATCTTGTCTTTTTAAATTTTGATATTCTGGTTGGTGTACAATGACATTTTACTGCATTTAGTTTGCGTTTACTGATAACTGATGAGATAGAGCACCTTCTCATGTTTATTGACCATTTCTATATCCACTTTTCTGAAGTGCTTTTTTTAATCTCTCTCCCCATTCTCTTTTTTTGGATTGTTAGTATATCAGTCAAGATTTTCCAGAGGAACAGTGTGCATGTGTGCACATGCGTGTGTGCACACATACACACACACACACACACACACACAATTAGGAGATTTACATTAAGGAGTTGACTCATATGATTGTGGGGACTGGCAAGTCTGAAATATGTAGGGTAGTCTGGCAGCCTGGAAATTTAGGCAGAGTTTCTGTGTTATAGTCTTGAAGTAGAATTCCTTCTCTAGGAAATCTTTATTTACACTTTTAAGACCTTCAACTGACTTGATGAGATTCACCCATATAATCAAGGGGAATTCCTTTAACTTAAAATCAACCAATTTACATGTTCACCACTGTTGTTCTGGGGTGTCCTATAACATAGCTATCCACTTTTGGCTGGTATCTCAATGTCACATAGAACCATCTATAAACCAATTAACTGTAAAGAACTCCTTATGTGGCCATAGGTGCAGGCTGGGAAAGAGAAGGCAGTATAGTAAGAGTTGGGGCTAAGACTCTTTGGCTACTTCCCACAGTAACTTGCTTGTGCCTTCAGGGTCTCTTTGAACTTGATCTTGTGTATACCACTTCCATTGGTTGATGGAGTGCTATTATGCATGCTGAACTTTAGGCTTTCACAGATCAAACAATAGCTAGTCAGTGTTGGATAGCTCAGGATGTATGGTAACTTGGTGGCCCATGGTTAAGCATTCTGAGTCACTACTACAAAATGTGTACTAGAGTTCTCTAGAGAAATGGGTTTCTACAGAGAAACTGTCACATATGATTGATGGCTGGCAATCTGAAACTTGTAGGGCATATTGGTAGACTGGAAACTCAGGGTATGGATGCTGTAGTGCCAGAACAGAATTTCTTCTCAGAGAAATAACCCTTCAACTGATTAGATGAGGCCCATCCAAATTATTGAAGGTGATCTTTATTTAAAACAAACTGATTGCAGATATTAACCATATATAAAAAATACCTTCACAGTGACAGCTAGATTGTGTTTGATTAAATAACTGGGTACAGGTTGATACATAAAACTCACCATCACAGTCAGACATTATATTTTGACCTGTAGGCATTCTTTATAAATTTATATATCTGTCTTTTTTTCCTGAATTATGCTGTGCAACTATGTTCTATAATGTCAAACCCATTATTCTTTTATTTTTCATATAGTGCTTTTTATGACCTATTTGAAAATATTTTCCTTTGCAAATCTCATTATGATATTTTCCAATGCCTTCAATGATTCAAATTTGAGTCTGTGACTCATGCCAAAGATTTATTGTAAACACCATTCCTTCCTCATGAATTTAGTGGCTCCTTGTCAGATATCAGATTACTCGATATGTGTCAGTCAGTCTCATGATTCTCTTTTCTATGGGCCTCTTTTTCTATACATCAGCCAACACTGCACTGTTTATTATAGCTTTAAAATAATTCATAAGGAATGTATCTCTGTGAACTTAAAACAGGTATGTAAGCCAATTACATAATCTAATTTTGGGATTTTTTTTTCCCTGAGACCACTCCTTATACTAAATTTCTGTATCAGGTGAACTGCCAAGGTACACATGATAAGGTACAGAATCAAGCTAGGGAATTTATAGAGAATTTCACTTTGTATATATTGTTGACAGAGTATAGGAAAACCACAAGAACACATGTAGTATTCTGGGATTCCTAACAGTAGGACCTTTTTCTTTTCTTTTCTTTTCTTTTTCTTTCTTTCTTTTTTTTTTTTTTTTTTTTTTTTTTTTTTGTTTTTCGTTTTTCATTTTACGATCTTTAGGCCTGAAGGGGCAAGAGTAGGAAACAATTATTGGAATGTGGAGCAAAAAGAAAGTTCTGTGAGAAAGTTGCTTAACAGAGGCCGCAATGTGGTATAGTCTGCACATGGTGACAATGCACACAGGAAGCCGGAAAATAATTCAAATTCACTCTCCTTCCTCATCTCCTGCAAGCACCTTTCACTGAACAAACCCAACAAGGAACCCAGAAGGCACTTACTTACACAGTCCCTAAAGGGCTGCTTTGTGGAGCCAGAAACAGGTTTGTAGAAAGGTACAGAAGGAGCCTGATGGTGAAAGTGGGAGTTATCCAGCACAAAAATGATGTAATAAGTCTGCAGTAATTTATCTTCAACACCAAAATAAGAATAATGTTATCCCAGGAAAGCATCATACACTTGACCTATGTTTAAACTTCCTTTAAGTTTTAGTTTAAAAACTGGATACTTCCAGCGAATAAGCAATCACAGAGAAATGATTTTAGCATGGTTTGTGCTAATTAGTTCAAAGGAAGCGGAAGGATTGTTTCATTAATGGAGTCTCACCACTGACCACTGATGCCTTAGCGCACATTCTCCGCATTTCCTGTAATTAATATGCACACAAGAATTAAAATGAAACAGAACTGAAGATTAAAAAAAAAAAAAACGGAATGGAAGAATGTAGAATATCTGTTTGATCAAAGCATGCATGTAATAATGAAGAATTTATAACCATTAATGAAACAGCAATTCTTCTTTCTCATACTGCTTCTGTCCCCACTTCCAGGGGAGAAAAACCCAGCACAGTCTAAGGATGTATTTATTTAAGAAATTGACCTACTTTCCTAGTTGTGTTTACTTCTCTTCCTGGTCAAGAACCTGAGCTGCTTTGAGATACACTAAGCCTCCTCTTCCTGCTGTATTTGTAACTTTTTTTTTTTAACAGAGCATAAACGTTACCAGTTTTGTATCTATGCGCAAGAAATGCCACTTTCTACAGAGCCACTTAAGGTTTTGAGGTTGAGGAGTGAAATGGAAACCCTAAGTACAGTTTTATAATCACTCAAGGTAGTACAGTGAAGAAAGCAAAAACCAAAAGCTGAGGTTGTATTCTAGGTCAGTGCTATTCAAAGCATGACTCATAAATTATTAGTGGTACACAAATGGTTTGTTATTGCAAGGGCATAAGCACAGAAATTGAGAGTAATCATTTGGAAACTTCTATAGCAATTTTACGGTTGCATGTGGCAAAATATTCTTACTAGAAACCCCTTTGTAGGATCATGCTTTAATTTGTAACAGTTAAAGGTCACTTTGATAACTGTAACTCAAAGTGTATAAAATCTGGTATTCATTTCTTTTATGGAAAAATACTTTACACTTGATTATAGTTATATACGAAACATTACTGAAAGTGGATGGAAATGTTAGGTAGAAGCTAGACAGGAGCAGTGGAAGGAATTACCCCCAGGCAGAGTAAGTCCTTGAAGGCCAATGATAGAGCTGTGAGCTAGAGGCAAGAATGGTGATAAATAAACTACACATTAGAAGCCAGGTGCACAACATCCTGACCTTGTGGCTTCCAAGACCTCGGGGCTGACAGATCAAGAGCAACAGTTGTGCAACAAGTGCTCTCTTCTTCCTCCTCTGCCTCAGGTTAACCCCTAGACTCATTATAATTCATTTGCATTGTAGGGACAGCCCCGCCCAATGGAGAAAGGCTGCCTTGACAGTTCAGGTGCACATCTTATAGAGACAAAATCTCCTCCTACCAACCTGTGGGAGGAGATTCCCAAATGATTGGAAATGGCCTCCATTAGAGACCACCCCACTGTACCTTCCAGATCCTCCCAGCTCAGAGAGACCCAATAATATCCAATCCCACCTCAGGGACCTGCAGGCTCTCCCATCTCAAAAGTATACTTCCATTTTAATAAATTGCTTTGTGCTCACTACTTTCCTTCTGGCGGTCTTTATTGGAGCGCAGATCCCCATGTAAATCTTCTTGTAGGGGGCACAAAGACCCAAACTTCCATTCACACATTCAAACATTGCAGACTCTCCCAACTTGAACAGAAACGTTACTGAAACTGGATGGAAGATTAAAGATGAATTTTAAAAATATAGCAACACTTGCCTCGTTTTTGCATTAAAGTTAAAAATGAACAGCACAAGTTTGTTGAATGTGTTTTAAAATCGCTTTCATTACCTATCAATATGTATTTGTGAGACTGATTATTTTAATATGTGTTACTAAAACAAAACATAGAGTATAGAAACGCTTCTTTCTTTTAGGAGTGCTGTTGTCTTCAATCTGACATAAGTCAACAAGCAAGATTTTATACACTTTTGAGTTACAGTTTTCAAATTATGTGCACACATTGGACAAACACAATGTATATCAATACATTGAGTAATATCAATATTTTGAGTTTTAATGTGATAGATGTGCTTGGTCAATGTGTTCATGTAGGTATTTAATAATTCATTTGTAACACAAGGAGGCAAGATGTATCAATTATAAGAGCAATTATCTATATTAATAACCTGTATGCATAGTTCCAGGAACAATTTATAAAATATTTATATTTCTTTCTTCTTATATTTGTCCTGAATATATTTACTATAATGTGATTTTCTGTCTTGCATCTAATAAAAATATAATATGCATTTTATGTCTTTGTAATTGGTGTTTTATTTTTCTAGTATTTATATTTATTGGATTTTACAAAAAATTTTCCACATTGAATTGGGGAAAGGAGTAATGGATCCTTCACCACAGAGAGTTGCAGAAGTACTGAATTTGGTGAAAATTCTAGAAATTTTAAATATTTAAAAATAGTATTGTCGGGGCACCTGAGTGGCTCAGTCAGTTAAGCATCTGACTCTTGGTTTTGGCTCAGGTCATGATCTCATGGTTCTATGGGTTTGAGCCCTGCATCAGGCTCTGTGCTGGCCCAGTGGAGCCTTCTTGGAGTTCTCTCTCCTTCTGTCTACCCCTCCCCTGCTGGTGCTGTCTCTGTCTCTCTTAAATAAATAAATAAATAAATAAATAAATAAATAAATAAAATTTAAAGAAATAAAAATAGTATGGTCTTTAAAGGAATGTAAGTAAGTAGAATCCTAATCAGTTACTTAGTCAATATTTGACTAACAAGAAGTGAAAGTAAAATGTGAAGTCCAAGTTTTAAATTGCTATAATTAATAGTAGGGCAACTCAATTGCTGGCAAATTCAGGAGGAGATGAAAGTTTGGAGAAGGGATGAGGAGCTACCAAGGTGGTTTATAAAAACTAAATTGAAATTGTAATAGATCTGCTATAGATTTATATCACATATATGTGTGTGTGTATATGTGTAATCTATAGATATATAAAAATATATATTAAAATTTCACTAATAACTAAATAAATATATGGTGTGATTTCTTCCTGTAGAAAAGAGTATAAAATGTCACTTGGTCTCAGGTGCTTTCTAGTTATTAGTGGAACACTTCTTTCTATTTGTCATCCTTCTCTGCCTTCCAGGTCCCATATATACATTTAAATTTGAAGACAAATTTGAATGGCATTGCATTTAGAATCATTACTATCCTGAGATAGCAAAAGCTTTGTCTGGGGATCAAAGTTTCTTCATTTAGATAGATTTCTACCAAAATGATAATCAGTTTTCAAGTACAATATGTCCACATATCTGAACTCCAACAGTGGAGAAGCTTTATCTCCATTGTGATACTTGAGGTATTATGTGTATTTTGAATCTTTGTTTCCCAAATGTCTTGGTGAAATACTCAACAAATTAAAGGCAAGTAAACATAGCTATTACCATATTTAAAGAATGAAATATACTATGCTATCAGGTTTTGCAGATTTTTCTGACACCTTTGATTAAGTACATCATAAAATATCTCTTTGTTCACTTATTAAACTTATTAAAATTTCATAATACCTTATTACTATCATCTGCAGCACCATTCAGATATCTATTTTACCTTTATTTGTGTGATTATTTTATATGTATCTGTTTCCCACCATACTGAATTACCCCTGTTTTTTATTATTCGTTTTTTAATACCTAACATATTGCCTGACCAACATTAGGGACTAAATATTTATTATATGAATAAATGAATGATGGGCTTTATTAAATATGCAGTCTGATGTTCATAAAAATATGCTTATTAATTAGCTAGCTCCATTTGCTTGTTTGTTGGTATCCATCTGTTTAAGATCACTAAAATGGAGGAAATGAAGTGCTGGCTGTTATTATCTTTAGGCGCTGCTGTTCAATGATCTTGTTATTGGTTGAAAATTTATTTTCTTCTTATGCAAAGATGAGATAGAAGTCTTAGAAGAAAATGTACTTTGAATTTTTTTTCCATTCCAAAGTGATTTAAAATACATTACAGAATCTTTCTCATACAAAGAAACAGTCTCTGATGAGCTATACTATTCCAATAATTCCAGTACGCCACATTAGTGGAGTACAATTTAAAATTATATAATGCAGGGCATTCGAATGGTTGAATTGGTTGAGTGTCTGACTTCGGCTCAGGCATGATCTCATGGCTCTGGGTTCAAGAAAGTAACATTGTCACTAAATTCATTAAAATAGTTTAGGTTCTCAAGTGGGATTTATACTTCACTATATAGTAATTATGATCACAGAAAACACATTTTCTAACTGTGTTTTTAAAGCTATAGGATTCTTTACAACAAATGTGATGGCAAGTCAAAAATTTCACTAAATTTTCCAATACTCTGCTTCTTAGGTTTGGATTTCAACAAATCCTGGAAATACTTCACCCTTGTTACTCACTTGCAGGGATGCCACCTCCTTTGCTTCCCATCCCCATCACAAAGCACTGGTACAAATCTAAGGAAAATTTAATTTTGATGTAAATAGTGAAAAAATAAATTAATATATTCTATTTATTTGCTCCCTCACCCCAAATCATGTTTTATTTAGCACCTGGCCTCAACTATACTTATCTGCATGACCAAGGAGATTGCAGAACTAAAATTTGATGGTTAGAATAAGTTTGGAAAACACAGATCATAGTTTTTCCTCTATTTTGAGGCAAGTCCTCTATTAACTGTGAAGCCCTAGACATAAGTTGGATTAAAACAAAAGATAATATATGGAAGAAATTCTGCCCCATTCGAATCCAGAAGAGGATGGGGAAAAGAGAGTGAAGAAGTAGAGGAGTTTGACTTCTTAACCTGAGATACTAATTAATAAAGATATAATGTCTAAAGTAGATGGGACAAGATCCAGAGAGAATATTAGTTAAACTTCTAAGATTCACCAACAGAAAACAAGAATATGATGAAATGTATGGCAGGTGTGTCTTGTGATGGCAATAAGTAAGTAGGTTTAAATCTAAATCTACCATAGTGGATTCTTAGTGAGTACAACTTGAAGACCACAGATATTGTTTGAAAATAGAGGTGATCTCAAGGACAAATTGTAAAATGAATTGTGGAAGACCATCATTAAGAAAGCTGTTTGCCTTCTTAGTCTTCCGTAGAATTAAAAAAATAATTTTAAAGTGCAAATGCTTAAATGATATAAATTAATTTTTATTCACTCTGCTATAGTAATAATAATACTGACTCAAATAACAAAACAGACAATATATGTATATTATATATGTATATATTATAGTAGATATATATCCACATACATATATATGTTTATTTACATACATAAGCATATATATCCATTTCATTCAAATACTAAATTATTTGAATCTACCATTCAGAATTTTTATGGACTTGGAAGTTTCTTTAGGAATTTTCTACTTAATACAGACAATAACCTCTTTTTTTCTATAGTTAAGCCAGAAGAGACATTGTTAAATAACTCAATCTGTAATAGCAATGGCATAAAAATTCGAGGGAAAAATAACACTTGGACTATGGTGGTAACTACAGTACCTCTGAAAAGTCCAGAACATGCAAACAATATATTTAGGACTAGAACTGTTTTGTTTTCTCTTTTCTTTCTTTTTGTCCTTTTATGTTAGGTTATTTTAACTTCTCAAGTCCCACTGACACCTAGTACTTTAAACAATCACAGTTATTTTTGAAAATAAGAGATGGTCATTGTTTCATTGTCTCAGATGATCTCAGGGCTTCTATTTGAGTCTATTGACCATGACTAGGTAATGGGTTGGGATGGGAAGAAAGATCAATGAATTACTCTAAGATTCAGAGAAATTCTTAGGAAGTACTATCTTCAGGCACATAGAAAGTGTGCATATGCTAAAAGTGTGCATATGCTAAATACTATTTGTAGCAGAGAAATAATACCATTAATGTAGATCTCTACATTAAGGCTAGTTAGGATTTAACATCTTAAATCCTGAAGTTCTTTATAAAACTGACTCACAGAAGGAGGTGCTGTGAAGAATTGATACATAACATTCATAAAGCATCACTAGTGGTCTGAGGATATGTGTTTTAATAGAGGAATTATTAGCATGCCTAACAAGAGACAATAGATAAGGTGAACATTTCAGGTGTAATCGTGTTTGCATTGGAGTGAATAACAGCTATGAATAAATATCGGGCTATGTTGCACCTGTGAAAAATCATTTGAAATCTGACTGTTGAATAATGTATTAAAAAGGAAAGAAAGTAGACCTAGAAACCATCAGGATACAGTTGTCTTCAGATTCACGATGATGCAGGTATATATTTGAGAAGTTCAAGGAGAAGCAGATAAGGTCCCACCTGGTAAAGGAGGGCAGCCCTTCTCCACCCTTCCTTACTTATTAAACAAGTCAAATCATTGGAACAGAAAGTCAGATATACTTCTAAGATCTAGTTAATGTTTTAGATTGGGTACCATGTACTCAAATTTGCTTCCCTAATGGCAACCAGACACAATGCTATCACACTGCTAACCTATGAAAGCATTCTTCATCTGCTTTCAAACATCAGGGATTCAAGAAATTCCTGACAGTGATAAACATACTATTTGTGTGTTTGCTCTCCAGACACTACTTTCCCCCAGTTTCTACTTAAAAACAGCTTCATAGGATCAAACAAAACAAAACAAAACAAAAAACAAAAACAACACAAAACAAAACAATAACAACAACAAACCACATATACACAGAAGAAGAAACCTGTTGATGGAAGGAAAAGGCTATACGCATAAAATTATTTTTTAAGAGTCAGTTAAATATGGATGCCATTGTACAAATTCCCTGCCTTGTTCCATTCCCCACCCCCCACCAGAAAAAAAGACAACAATGGATAAAGTTGATAGGATAAAAATTATTAATCTAAAATTTTACCCAGTTTCACTGGCAAGCTAATTCTTGTATTTAACATCCCAGGGCAATATGTAAAATAAATAAAACAAAGACAATGTATTTTGGTTTACCCTTTTTAAATGAAATATAAAATGCATTTTTATTACAGAGAAAACAAAGTACTGAAATACAAAATATAGTTTTATGATGTAAATAATCCTTAATTATATATAAAATGAGTAATTTACTTAATAATTAGTTTGGGAAATATCAGTAAAACTTGCTACTTTGTTATTAGTTAAATAATAATAATACCTTAAATCTAAGATATGATTCTTTTCAGCAGTTTAAATTACTGTCCTCCTTTCCTCTTTTTTCTTCTTGTTCTTTCTTTCTACAGAAACTCGTACTCAATAAATCTGACCCAGACTTACAATGAAGTAAAAATATCAAGGGCTTCTTGGTTTGAAATGGACAAGGTTAGAAGGGTAGTAAATTACTATCATTTCTGCTCTCTTTCTTCTCTACCAAGAGTCACTGTTGGTTATAAAGGTTAGGGTATAACTCTGGGAGGAAAAAAAGAAAGTTTTGAATTAGTGATCTAGTTAAAATTGTTATCTTTTTACCTAAGGAAACTGAGGCAAAGAAAAAACTAAAGACCTTTCCTTCAGCTAGGATGTTAGATTTTAGAACTGCACTCAAGTTATTAAAAGATTGAGTGCAATCATTTTCTTAGAACTTTTTGCACTGAAAGTATGAAGGGAAAATGATGTACTAGTAGTAATAACAGTGTGCTGAACAATAGACTATAGATTTGTGCTTTTTAATTCATTGAATATGCTTTTAGCCCTCACGTCGAAGTCAAATCAATTTAAGTTTTGTAATGGGTGGAGTACAATTATCAACATTTTCCTCTTATCCCCTGCTTTTTAATATGACTACACATAATGGTTTAAAATTGTATTCACTCAATCTATATTCATGCAAACTCTAGAGTTTTATTGGAAGCAAGGCAGTAATAAAACAACTGACTTGAATTACTAACATGCATCAATATGAGAAAAATTATTCTGATGAAGTACTAGAGAAATGGTAGCAAATACATGTTCTCTCTAATGCAAATTGGCTAATTACACTATTACTTGAACGTGGTTTCAGCTGGCTATCTTGGTCATTTAAAAAATCTGTAATAAAAATATTTCTCAAAATGACACCGACAAATCTTATTAAATCATTAATTGAACAAGTGTAGTTTTTGCTTTTTAAAGTTATATTTTATCAATAGACATGTCCCATAATTCACTTTTTGTTAAAAGATTAAATATTAAGAAGTGCATATAAGTGGTTAGCAATTGATTCTTCTACAAACACTTATTTAGGGGTATTATGTTCAACAAGATGTAAAGATGAATCAGGCCCTTAATAATTTACTTAAGAGGAGTACCGAACCTCCCCTAGGAGTAAAAGGACATGTCCAAAAATAAGTAGAATACCAGGGAGAATTTGAGAATTGTCTTATAGGAAGTGTGAAATAAACCTATACAGATTCACTAATGCAATCATTATATTTGTCTTTTGGGATGAGGGAAGGTATCATGGAAAGAAAGCTTTTTGTTTAGAACTGAAGAAATAAATGCAGAACTGGCTAAGGACAGTCAGAAGAGAAAACTTTCCTTATGATTGCTTCAGGTTATCTAAGGCCAATATAAAGGCTAAAATTAATTTCATGAGTCCTAATGTCAGTATTTTCCTTGTTTATAGAAAAGTGAACAACTAGGAGTGAAGGGAATGAAGCAATAACTTAATCTGCTCACTTTTTTAAGACAAATAAATAAATTTAGTTTCAAAATGTTTAAGTGACTTTCCCACTCTCAAGTGACTAATTAATATCACATCCAGGTCTAGAAGGTACGATTGAATGAACATCATGTATTCATATTATTTAGGATCTAAAGAAATTATACAACTATTTAACTCCAGTTTTTTGCATATTCTCTGCTTGAAACCCTATTTGCCTTAAAGATTGATTTTGATAATGATTACCCAGGGGAATCTTCCATAACTTTCCCCCCTTCAAACTCTTCTAGTTACAGGGCCTCCTCCCCTATATTCCCTTTGCAGCCAGCACTTAACTCCACCAATTGACTATAACTCAGCATTCCGAATCTGAATGACTGCTATCTTCCTTTATCTAGTTTCTAAGCTTCTTGATGACTGACTCTGACATTCATTTGATGTTACCTCAAAACCCAGACAGATATTTCATACAGAACAGACAATCAACAGTCTACTGTATACAAAATTGGAAAATTATAAATTGACTTAAATTGCTTTTTCATTATCTATAGTGCATGTTTTTATCTCATAAAACAGATTATTTGCTAAGAAGGACTATGTTTCATATCACAGAACCATAGCAGTATTACTGCTGCAATAAATTCAAAACAGACCTATTGATTGACTAATGTGATTAATATGTTTTTTAAAATTTTAAAGCTAAAATGGAAGAATAGAAATATATGATTTCATATGCACCCCATTCACATAATATTTAATTAATAATATACATTGAACTATAGTGGCTATGCTATTTAAATAAATAGCTGGATAATAAAAATGAACTATATAGCATTGAATATATTTATTAAATGGAGTATTTTTCTCTGGTAGAACTTAAAATTTAATTAAAAAAAAGGCTAATACTACTATCTTATGTTAAACTGAGTAATCACATTCAGCTATCTATATTTTGATCAATCTACAACTAATCCTCTTCATGAATTAACTAATGATGTTTCACTAACTTTTAAACTTTCACACACAAAAAATCAATCTATGGGGAATTTTATTCATTATTATTTGGCTGACTATTGAATGAACTATCAAAATTTGGTTATTGAATCCATTACTTCATAATATTATACTATTATAAAACCCTAGAAAATTCAAGTCATATATTTAAATCAGTATTTTTATAACACATTGATATTATGCTTGAATTTCATATAGTATAGATTCCTCAGGGAAATGGAAATAAAAACCACAATGAGATATCACCTCAGACCTGTTATAATGGTTATTATCAAAAAGACAAAAAGGAAGTGTTGGCAAAGATGGAAAGTAACGGGAACTCTAGTGCGCTGTTACTGAAAATGCAAATTGATGCAGCCAATATGGAAAACAGTATGAAGTTTCCTCACGAAATTAAAACTAGAACTAACATATGATCTAACAATTCCACTACTGGGTTTTTATCTAAAGGAAAGGAAAACACTCACTCAAAATGATGTATACACTCCCATATTTATAGCAGCATTACTTATAATATCTAAGACATGGAAACAACCTAAGTGGTCTTCAATGGATAAATGAATAAAGAAAATATAATATGTAGTCTGCAATTTGAAACTACATGGGTGGACCCTTAAGTGAAATAAGTGAGACACAGAAAGATAAATATCATATGATCTCACTTATATATGGAATCTAGATAAACAAATGAAATCAAATAAACAAAAGTGGAGTTCACAGAGAATAGATTGGTGGTTGCCAGAGGTAGGTGGTAGGGAGGTGGACAATATGGGTGAAAGGTCAAAAGTTACAAACTTCCAGTTATAAAATAAATAATTTTGGGGGATATAATGTGCAGCATGGTGACTATAGTTAATAATAATGTATTGTATATTTGAAAATTGCTAAGAGAATAGATCTTAATAATTTTCATCAGAAGAAAAAATTTGTAACTATGTGTGGTGATGAATGTTAACTAGAATTACTGTGATGATCATTTCACAATAAATACAAATATCAAATCATTATGTTGTACACCAGAAACAATATAGGACGTCTGTTGTATCTCAATAAAATAATTGCTAAACATGAAGTGTAAATGACCAAAATGATAAATTTGCAAATGAGTTAAATTTCTAGCTTGTACTCTCTAGCCTTGGGGGAATGGGTTAGTATTAAAATTTTGTAGGTTTCATGCTGAATCACAACTGCATTTGGTGCTTCTCTCACTAAAGTTCCTATCAGACCAAGTGGGACAGAGTACAGCTCCATGTTTACTACATATAAACTTTATGATATAAAGGTCTATCATAGTCATAAGATGCATATTTATAGATTTTTGCTATAAACAACCAATATAATAATGAGTATTTACTATATTTCTGTTTTGTTCCATACATTTTTACCATTTATCGTCACTAGAAATATTGCTAAATATGTATTTTATTATTAAGGACTTAATTTTTCTGTGTTCAAAATATGAAATGATATTTGTATTTTATTATGTCAACTTCATAAACATCATCCAAGTTTCTATAACACATGTAAATTAAGATTTTAACAACATAACCAACATAATCCTATTATACAACATTGTAACAGATCTAAAATCTACTTGGAAAAAGAAGGTGGGGAAGGTGGGCCAAAGAATGCTAAAATGCTTTCCCTATAAAGTCTTTGCCTTTCAGATGGAAAAGTTAAGTGTTTTCCAAGGGAAGTCTGTGTGAACTAACTTTCTACACTATATTATAGAGTCATCTAAAGATGCAAATAGAAAGGTGAGTATTTTTTAGATGTAAAAACTACAGCCATAAAGAAAACTGTGGCTTTTTTTTTTTTTTTTTTTTTTTTTTTTAGTACAGAATAAGGGGGGAATGGGTCCTGGGCATGCAAACAGCAGCACTTAGTATTCTGATCTTTAATTTGATTTGCAGACTTTTTTTTCAATGAATTTTCCTAGTTAACGAAAGTGAATTAGGTTAGAACCTTCGAATAGACTAAGAAACGGACTCATTTACTAATACAGTGTTCTATCATTTAAAGCTGAATTATGATTTGCATAATAACCTATAAATAACAGTGACCTACTTTCAGTGATCCAGTCCTTAATATTCATCTTGTTTCCTCTAAAATAAAGCACTCACACAGTTCATTTTATTATGTTACCATTAGAGCATGGAAGAAATAACTCTCATTAATCCTCACCCATTTTAAAGTAAACTGAGCCGATATCATACAATTATTTGGATTGTATTTTACCATAATTTATTTCATTATTCTAAATAATTTTGAAAGAAAACATTATATGTTACTTACAATATGAATTGATACAAACCCCTCACATATGCATGGACACACATATATAAAACTAGAATTAATATTTTATAACCACTAGTATCATGTGGAAAAAGCAAATTAATAATATATATGATAAATGTGCTTCTTTAAAAGGGAAATATTAATTTCAGACTATTTTTTTCCTAATCACTTTATTACTTTAAACAGGAAGTTTAATATGAGGGGATATTTTTAAGAGAATTCTTTTTTTTTAATTTTTTTTAATGTTTTATCTACTTTTGAGAGAGAGACAGCATGAGCAGGGGAGGGTCAGAGAGAGAGGGAGACACAGAATCCAAAGACAGGCCCCAGGCTCTGAGCTGTCAGCACAGAGCCCGATGCGGGGCTTGAACCCACGAACCACGAGATCATGACCTGAGCTGAAGCCGGACCCTCAACCAACTGAGCCACCCAGGCGCCCCAAGAGACTTCTTAATAGTTTGGGGAGAAGTGATGAAAATTCTTTATAACTATTCTTCTTTTGATGTATAAATGCCTTAAAATTATAGGAAGAAGGTATGATATCTTATAGTTGTTCTAAGGAAGGCAAAAATAGGAAAATGTTTTAAAAATTAGATGTGTCTAACAGAGTGAGTCTCAGGGTGTAGAAGATATTTACTAAATAGTGTATTTAGGATCTAGAGCGTGTTGGAAAGGATGACACCTTGCAGTTGAGAGCTGTTGATGTTAACTGTTGGTGGTTATTTTGTTCATCTAGAGGTAATGCAGAGGTGAAGGCCAGGAGGCAGGTATACAGCTGCAAGCACTGATAGGAGTATCTTAATCATATTTTCTTGGTAGAAATGGAGTCATACATCTGAAAAAAAGGGAGTAGGCAAGCAAACAGACAAGTGCCTAAAGAACTCTAGTACTAATCACGCTTTCTGAACATACTCCCAATGTCCAGATATACTTAGGGCTTGGCTAAATAAAAGTACACATTCACAGCAGAGTTAGAACCAAGGATGAGTGGATGCTGAGTGTACTTGAATTAGATAGAGAATTTTAATTTCCTTGGTGTCCTTATCCTTCATGCGATTCTTCTCAGAGAAACAGGAAGAACATGGCCAAAATTTTAGGTGAAAGTTGAGTAATCAGAAATTAGAGGAACATTTAGATATGTGGGAGTGGGAAAGAGGAATATTCCTCTTGCATTATTGTAATAAGATTTTGAGGAGCTTCATTTCTTGTGTGTGTTTTTCTCTGTATATACAAATGCTCCCTTTAATGGTAACCTATCAGAAGTTTGACTGGCATAGCTGAAGAGGCACAGGGTATACTTACAAAAAATAATTGTTTTGATGCCACTTGACCTTAATCATAATGGATTAAAATTATGTTTTAATTTGGGACTAGTTTTACTACAATAGCTACCTCCACCTAAAGCAATATTCTACTGGTAACACAGTGTGAAGCAGGAGTATGGGCATGGCACAGAGGGTTTTTTTTTTTTTTTCATATATGTCCATAGTAATGATGAATAAATAAATTTCCCTCTGAGGATTAGGTTTTTGATCTCTCAGAAGAACTGTATTTGTTTTTATGACATATTCTTTTAACTTTTTGCTCAAAAGAGAGTTACTGTGCTATCACTGCTAAAAATTCTAAGAACAGATTTTGCACACAGCGTCTTTGAACTTGCTGATCATCCTTACTAGCAGGTACTACCCCATATATATATCTTACTTCCTTTCATCCTTCCAGGCTTTACTCAAATGTCACATTCACTGTGAGATATTCCCTAGCCACTCAAATTGCAGCCTTCTCCAACACCTTTATTCCTGTTTTATGTTTCTCTTAAAGTTGTCACCACTATTTAAGATACAATATGTTTTTCTTAACCATCTTACTTACACATTGACTTCCACCACATGATTGGGAGCTCCATTCAGAGATTTCCTTTATAAAAAATTTGTTGTTATTATTGTTCTCCATCATCATCTAGACTAGTGCCTGACCTAGAAAGTGCTCATTAAATGTTCATTGCATGATTAAGTGAACTGTGAGGGAATAAATAATTGTGATGGTATTCTGTAAGTAGTGAAGAATAGCACTTTCATGAACTAACACTATCTCCTAATGAAAAACAAACAAAACTAAAAGTATGTTTAACAAAACAAAAGTAAAAAGATTTCTTGATTTCCATCAATTTAGTCTTGGATGGAAAGAGTTAACTTGTACATATTTAAAGAAAATGAAACTATTTTGACACTATGAAAGTTATTTTCTTCTTACCTGCAACAGAGGAAAAACAAATTTAAAATAAGTAAATGAAGAGGAGATCAACCTTATTATTATCAGGGAAATAGACATGAAATAAAAAATATGCAATGTTTCATCCACAAGACTAGCAAAATACAGTAAGCATAAAAATGTCATGTTTTGTCAAAGATGTGAGAAATGAGAACTTGTGTATTGGTACTGCTTTAGCTACAGTCATATTTGATGTGAAAATGTTGGGGTTCAGAGAGAATGGTCAAGAAAGAATTCTTGAGACATCTTCAATGCAAAAAGGTGGTTTTATTAAAGCATGGAGACAGGACCAGTGGGCAGAAAGAGTTACACTAGGGTTTTGAAGGGTGACTGATTGTATACTTTCAAGTCCAGAAGGGATCAGGGATAGCCTTAAGTCTCTAAGGAATTTTGGAAGCAAGATTTCCAGGACCTAGATGAGCTAGCTGCTGTTAGGAAAAGGTAAAAAAACCTTAGTCATGAGTCCCTGTATATCAGTAGTGTATATGCTTAGAGGTTGATTGCTAACATTTATCTTGGGGGTTAGAGATAAAGGAAGTTTCCAAAGAAATGTTTACATGTTAAAGGAGACTTACAGGATCCTGGAGGTCAGGCTAATGTTAAGCTAAGATTGAGTTTTACCCTTAGCAAAGTATTAATATCAAGGCAGTTGAGTTCCTAGAGGAAGGTCACACTGCCTCTCTCAAAGACTTTTCAATGGGCTGTAATGATAAGGAAATGTAATTTTTTTCTTTTACTTTTGTTCCCCACATCAATATTGAAACCCAAGGAAGCACACTCTAGAATTCAGCAATTCCACTTTCCTTACATGGTCCCAGGAAATATGTACATGGTGACATTGTATATAATAGGAAATTAGAAAGAGAAAGAGAGAGAAAGAGAGAGGGGAAAGAGGGGGAAAAAAGAAAATATCATGAAGTTCCATTAATAAGGCAATAGCTAATTTAATTTTGGCATATTTATAAAATATAAAATATAACAGTTAAATGGAAAATGAGATGGATTAGAAATATAGTCAGTTTATAATCCATCTGATTAATAGGTCCCAATTTGTAGTGTTTGCCAATTTGCATGTTGTAAATATTCCCACTATGGCTGATTTCATGCTACCAATGTGAAAATGCTGTAATGAGCTTTTTCAAGTCAATGCTAGCCAGCACCAGCCCAACACTAAATAAAGTTACACTTCAAAACCTAAATTGAGTAAAAAATGACACATTTCCTCAACTGTATTTTGAACACCATCATAAGAATTCAGAGTTACATTAAAATATTATGTTTTCTGAGTAGATACAAATATGCTATATTAAAAATATGATTGGGAGGATATACCCAATATTTATTTATTTTTTGTTTTTTTTTTTGAGGAGATAAAAGATTTTTTGAAGAAATGATGAAGTAAAAATAATTAAAATTAATGGTCAAAGGTCACTTCATATGTATCTATAATATTTTATTTTATCCATTGAAACACTTATTTGAAGGACACATACATATTGTTAAAATTATTAATTATGAATGACAGGAATACGTTTATTTTTGTTTATTATCTACTCTAGTTATTTTTTATTTTAAAAATTTCTTTTAAATACAATTTAAGATAAAATATACCTACCTACTCTAAAAGAAATCTGAAAATAGATATAAGTGTCATACTAGCACAGATTAATTTGAAATCACTATCATGGTGAAAAGTGGTTATATTATCAGGTTGAGTTCTTAGCTACAGTGTTCTTGGATACCTATCCTAGAAAATCAAGACCTATAAATTAGGAAAGTTTTAATGATTGTTTAGTGAAGAAACAGTCCTTTAAAATGGAGAAGCTTGATCTAGTTTTGTTGAGTAACCTACAACAAATACCAGAAAATGGAAAAATACTCTGAAGTCAGAGTGAGCCTGGTAGTTTTCATAGAACAATGGAAGATACAAAAATAAACAAAACAAAACAAAACTCGATTTGAATATAATCATATAGTCTTGTGCTTGGAAAAAATGTGAAAGAAATTTCAGAACACTAATTTGGGAGTGACAACCCTGCTTACGAATTAGGGTGACTATATAATTTATCAACAAAACTGAGAATCATGGTACCTTCAGAATGAAACATGGTACTGTGAGTAATTATGCCTGGGCAAGAGTTATAAACCTGTAAATGGGGATTTATAGCCAAACTATTTAGAATTAAAATTTTTTTGTGAAATATATCACACGGACTAGAAATGAGAAACATAGATTTCGAGGTCACGGTGAAATCATCAGCAGAGTAGGCATGATGTGTGATTGGATCCAGACCATATAAAAGAGAATTGAGGAAAAAAGACAGATGAAAAAGCAAATATCTAATAGATTTGTTCAATTACTTAGGGAAGTTATCAAGCAGAAAATAATCAGAAAGGACAAAAATATCATTAATTTACATTTTAAATAAACTTGTAAAATATGAATATAAGTTATTTGACAAAGGTAACAGTGTGAACATCTCTTATATCATTTATAGGTTTGACCTGTTTTTTTTTTTCTAATTTCAAAAAGTGTATCCATATTAGTATTACAAACTACTTTTGAAATATTTTTGTCCTTTGGTTTAATTCAGAGAGATTATAGCAGTATTTTCTAAAACTGGACAGATACTATTTTCTTTAATAACTCAAAGATTCTAAAGGAAAGAGAATCTCTGTGTATGACTTTGAGTTAAAAAAATCTGCAATATTCTTTTGTCAAGGTGTTTAGTTGATGAATTGGGTTTAGTAAATTGTAAAACTACCCAATTTTCTTGTGGTTTTTTGCTGCAGAGCCAGTATGAGAACATCAGCACTGTGGACAGTAATGTTTCTTTCCTTTGTATTTTACAAAGCAAGAAATAGTTCTTCTATTCTTTAAAGTTATACTTTCTTCAACCACTCCAGAGAATTCTTAAGTCCTGGAAAACTATTCAACCTACTTTCTACTCTCCTGGGAAATTACATACACATGAAGAATAATTCCAATTCCTTCTTAGTGATACAAATATCTCAATGAAGATATGTGTGTTTAAGTGAATCATCTTTTTGAACTCATTCTTAAATTACACAAAATATATATGAATAAGAAATTATAAGAAATGTGCAATGTGCACTTTCAGTCATTAAGAAAATTTCAAAATAGGGAAAATAATGCATAGTTATTTATCATCTCAAGAAATGTACATATCATTTACTAATAAGAGAGGGATAAACCTCATAAATATGAAGAAATAGATTTTACTGGTAAGAAAATACAATGGCAAAACAGTAAGTTTGCTTTTGAGGACAGAAAGTATATTATAGTCTTTAAAACAAACTTGTCATATCAATTCCACCTCCAAAACTCAATTTTAACAAACATAATTAAGCCAGCCTTATGGTCTAATGCTATGTAACACAATTATTTCAGATTTTTTTTTTCAGGTTTTATAACAACTAAGATTTTTTATCTTATTGCAACGGCCCTTCTATAAAGAAGAGCCTTACATACCAATATTCAATGATACTTGTGCTCATAGAAATATTACTCCTATAATTAAAAAAATAGTGAATACTGTTTAAACTCTAATTTTCCTTCATGATTATTAGTTTAGAAGCCATTAACTATTTTCTTACTTCTTAATCTTTTAATTTTTAATTTTCAAATAATTTCGATGTTATTGTTGTAACCGACAATAAGCTTGCCATGTCTCCGTGTCATATATTAAATTCCAATTTAGCATAGGACACAGAAAAATAAATATTTATTATTCTCACTATAATATTGTACAAAGGAAATTTGATTCAGTAGCTCAAAATACTTTTTACCCACCAAAAGGCTTAAAATGAGGTTAGAATACTAGGGTTCCCTGCACCCCACAAATGATCAACATATTTTGTAATATCTTTTATTTATTTTTGAGAGACAGAGAGCGAGTGGGGGAGGGCAGAAAGAGAGGGAGACACAGAATCTGAACCAGATTCCAGGCTCTGAGCTGTAAGCACAGAGCCAGACCTGTGGCTCAGACTCACAAACCGTGAGATCATGACCTGAGCTGAAGTTGGATGCTTAACAACTAAGACACCCAGATGCCCCTCAACATGGTTTTGGGTTTTTTTAAAAGAAAAATAAAGAAGGCTGAAATTTCTGTTTTATCATATTGAGCTTTACATTTCATTCACAGAGTCCTATTGGTAAATATAAAAATAAAAGTACAGTAACTGACTAACAGGGTATAATTCTTACAAAAATTTTTATTAAGTTTTGAATCTCAAACATTCATCAAGGAATCCCATTTAGATATCTGCCCAATAAATTTTCCTGTTATACAGATTTCAAATATCGTAATCTATTTCAAATTATTCAAATGTGATAGTGTTTTGTTTTCTACTATCAGTAAACTAATTACTGGGAAAGATGGAACTAATATTTGAAAAGCATATTTCACATACATAAAGATTGCATAATCCTTCAGAGTGAAATAATAAGAATCAATTTTTATTTTTTATGTATTTTAATTTTTAATAATAATTTTTATTACTTCCATGGTACGATTTCCATTAAAACATTCTCTCTACCTATACTATTATTTCCTTAAATTTTATCTGAAGAATTTGGGATATATGATGCATAGAGTTTCCTACATTCATGACTTTGCTTATTCTATAGCTATTTTGCAAACCCTCTGTTCTCTGTATAACCTGCAAATTGTCAGGTTGCATTCCCGGGACATGACTGAAGGTTTTTGAGTTTTCTTTCTCAAGGATGCATGTAATATCTAGGTTTCTCTCCTTGTGCTCAGTTACTAATGCTCAGCGTCCAGATCCATTAATTTATGGAAGAGGTAAAAATGATGATATTCAAATCCCATGTTTGTTTTTATTTATTACCTATAAGAATTCCATAAGAATATGCTTTCTTCATTTACTATTTGATGTACAATGATGTAACTCATACAAGAATGGCAGAATAAATGCCGGATTCTCTTCTTGAATTACCCAGCTTTCAAGATAACGAATTGTTTGTCATCTTCAGAAGTTTGTTCCTTAGTTTATTTCCCTAATTTTTTTTTGAAGTCATGAATTTAAGTGTAATGGAGTTCTTATGTTTCTTAAAACTAAGAGTGTTTGGGTTTTAGCCAGCAGAAGCCTCTTAAATTTGACACCTGAGTCTTTTTGTGTAAATGGCCCAAATATTTTTCCCTTATCTTGAATCCAATAATCTTACTAGACTTCATCTTGGCTGCTGTTGGTCAATATTGTGTCCTAAATATTGCTCTTTCAATATGCAGTTTTAAGTCATGTTTTATTTTAGAAAGTTCTATTTAATAAGGTTTAGTATTTTTTCTGCTATTTTGCTTCCCCCTTCAATTACCGTGCTATATTTATGCTGTATAATATATTTTACTTCTTTTTATCTTTGAATATTTAAATCTTCCCTCCTTTTCACCTTTGCTGTTTATAATGCATTATCTGTTGTACTTACATGCTCCTAGTTTAGCCTTCATTTCTAAAGTAAATGTTTTTCTTTGAACTCTAACTCTTTCTAATTTTT
The DNA here is from genome assembly GCA_028646485.1 of Cryptoprocta ferox. Classification (NCBI taxonomy): domain Eukaryota; kingdom Metazoa; phylum Chordata; class Mammalia; order Carnivora; family Eupleridae; genus Cryptoprocta; species Cryptoprocta ferox. Next base: position 43,429,375 of record CM053562.1, read on the forward strand.
TGCCAAACTTTTGTCTATGTTGTCTGATTATCATTTCTATTTTTTATATTGTATAATTTTCTTAATATCTTTAAACTCACTATGATATTCTATGTTACAGATTTTATATCTTTTTTTAGCATGTTTTTCTAACATGCATTCTCTGTAAGGATGTTACTTCCCTTCTTATTTTTCTTTACTAATTTTTAATTGACATTAATACTTTAATGTTTCCAATTTTTCTATAAATCTAGGTTTCCTAAATTTTGGCAAATAATATCTTTTTTAACTTCAAAATACCCTCTTATGTATGTATCTTTGTGCATGCATGTGTGCATGAGTGAGTGTCTGTATGATAAACAATTTGGTGAATTGTTTTCTGAGATGTCATGGCTATTTCCCTCTGCCACTTTTATCTGCACCTTCTCTTTAATTTGGTTCTATTTTCCCTGTGGTACTCAATTTTAATTCTACTTTCAGCCATTTAAAATTTTCCCAAATGGGAAGTGTGAGCCCTGCAAGTTTATGAGAGCTAGACTATTCTAGCCCACTTCTTCTCACTGCATACCCATAAAATTCATCTACTAGGTGACTGGACAAAACACCTTCTGGTTTCGGTTGCTATTTTCCCTTTGACCATTGAACTTCCCTGTAATTATCTCTTAGCTATTTTATAGTTTTCCTATTTTCATCAAATGTCCCGTCACTTCCCTCTGCTTTTTCCTATACAGACATCAGCCATATGCTGGTCTTGTAGCTGCTGGTGGTTATTGTAAATGTTGTTCGTGGGTTTTTGCTTTTGATACCTAATTGCCTGTCTACTTCAATATAATCACAAATACCTAAAACTGTTACTATGACTGCTGCGTTTTTTAAAAAAATGCTTTCCCTTAGCCCTTTACATAGACATCTAGTCTGCCAATTAAGATATCAATCCCTAAACAAGCAACATCAAAAATAAACAAAACAAAACAAAAACAAAAAAACAAAAACAAAACAAAACCAAAGAAAAATTTTTTTAAAGCTAACTCATTACAACTTCATGGTATCTGATTTGATAGAGGATTAAATGTTGCTTGATATTTTTTTTTGTTAAATCCTAAGACATTTCCCATTGACTGACAGGCTTAGCTTCTACTATATAGTACAACCAATCTTGTCTTCAGACAGTAAGACTTTGAGGTTGGGGGAAAAATATTCCAGATAGGAAGATTTGGGATGGAGGGATGAAACTTTTGTGTTTTGATTTTGTTCTTGCAACTTCATTTTAACAAATTAGCTTATTTTTTTCTTATTTATGTATCCTGCAGTTCATATGATACAACTTGATGTCTATTCATGTGTCTAAGTATTATTTAGTGTACCATACTAGTTTTCTAGGACTGCAAGTATGTGCTAGATGCCTATTCCTTAGATCAAAATGCTAATATCTAGCATAGTTGCTTAATTTCTGTTATTATATAGATTTCCTAATGTTAATCTTACATTCCAAAAAGCTTACTCCCATATTTCACATGTAATATATAATGGAATATTATGCAGTCATAAAAAATAAAATTTTTTCATATGGGATGCATAACATAGTTGGGCCTTGAGAGCATTATTCTAAAGCTTATTTATTTATTTATTTATTTGAGAGAGAGAGAGAGAGAGAGAGAGAGAGAGAGAGAGAGAGAGACAACACCATCTGGATATAGGGCAGAGAGAAAGGAAGAGAGAGAATCCCAAGGCGGCTCCACACCATCAGCACAGAGCTTGATGCAGGGCTTGATCTCACAAACCATGAGATCATGACTTGAGCCGAGATCAAGAGTCAAATGGTTAACTGACTGAGCCACCCAGGTGCCCCATGAGAGCATTATTCTAAATGAAATAAGTCAGACAGAAAAAGACAAATAGCAATATTATCTCTTTTATATGTGGGGTCTAAAAAAATAAAATCCAATGCAATAACAAAAAACTAAGCTCATAGATATAGAGAACAGACAGGGGTGGTTGTAATAGGTGGCGAGGGGGAGGAGAAATGAACTTTTTGGGTTTTTTTATCCAAAATAAATTGAATAAAAATTAAAAGGAGAAACTAATACTTTTTCTGTAAATACTTGATTATGTAGTATTTATTTTTAAATAACCTTTAATTTTAATTAGATATAGTAGCTAACAAAATGCAATAAGTCAAAGATGAAAAGTAAGTCAACATTTCAATTATCAGAAACAAAGCCTCATTAATTGTTACTTAACCCCTTTGAGATCTATTAGAAGGAATATAAATCTGTGAGTTCGCTGGAAGTGTAGAAAGAATATTGAATAATTATAATGAGGAATGTTGATTAAATTGCCCTCTACAAATTATTTATTACTGTCCATATGTAAATGGAAGATATCTACTTTGAAGTAGCTTAGGTGAACAGGTGACTTAATTTAGAAGTCTTGCTGCTTCCATGTGAGGGCATGGGGATAGTTGGGTCACAGTTATTACTGGAAATAGGCACTTGCAGGGTAAAGGAGCATATTCTCCCCATCTGTTGTTTCTTCCTCATTTGTATTGTAGTTTTCTTCACTTCATCAATTGAACATCTGAACATGGTAGAAGCCATACTACCAACAGCTTCATATTTTCCATGTCTTTATCACCAGATCAGGGTTCCCCATTTTTTATGAGTTTAAATTTTTAAAAATCAATCAAAATAAAGATGTCTATTAATGTTTACCTTTTGCCCATGCATATATACACACATACATGCAGAAAAATTGTAATTTTTCCCACTCAAATTCAAATAAGAAAATGTCCCAGATAACCTAATTTAAAACCATATCTGGGAGAGAATATGTAGCTATGATATTAGTATTTTGGTGTAATGTCCATTCCTGTCAAACAGATCTTTTTAGACCTATTATCTGAATAGAATAACTCTCAGAATAGGATCTGAAAGAAATGATTTGTTTTTACCTTTTCCACCATTATAAAAGCATAATAGTGAAGAAAGTGTAAAAGGATAACTAAAAAAAAGTGTTTCATTAAATTGGGAAATATAGTTATAAAGATAAATCTTATCCTTAACTGGGCTGGGTAGTATGTTTTGCATTTCTATATTCCATCTATCAGTGTGGGCTGAGAAACAAGTCTCTTTATTCTGCACCAAGCAGACTTTCTTGCCTTCCGGTTGGTATGGTAAATGGGAACACTGAAGGTCTGAGGGAGTAAGAGTAGAAAGGTTGGTTACATCATAATAAGACACATGGATGGGGTGAATACTAGACTCTTGGTCTTGCCCACAAATCTTAGGCAGTGTATAATCTGTTATAGGGCTCATAGGAAAGAAGTAGTTGCTGGTATGTTAAAGTGTTTTTTAACACACATAAAAGGCAAAAAAAAATTCTAGGTCTGTTGGAGGAACCTGACTTAGTTGACTGTATAGGAATTTCATATTTTCTATCACATTCTCAAATTGAAGCTAGCTTATAGAACTGGGTCTTTTTGATTGAGGGCATAGAACATCACTTGAAGAAGTACTCTGTCATGTATCTCTCTGCAAGTTTCTCACAGTAAGATCTGCAACTATTTACCAAAGTATTTATGATTAAAAGGAAAATATTTTTAATTCCCATGGAATTATAAAGTAACAACTCAAAATTGATGTTAATCCCTGAAAACTATAATACCAGCCACAAGTGAAGTTTCATAATATATGGAATGTTAGTCTCAGCCTGTTTCCCAGTTGGTCCAGTGGGCCCAAGACTTATACTATGACTAAAGATACTTCTTTAGTTCCAGAAGGCATAGTCAGAAAAAGTATAATTAAAAAAGTGGAAAAATTCTGATAATGAACCCTAATTCAAGGAGTGATATTATAAAAGAAAGGCAAAATAATAAGTCCTTAGAACTCCCTCCCATCTGTATCCCCTTAGATTGCAAAAGAAAAATAAAAGGCAACACAGTATCTCCAAAAAAATTCTGGGGTAACTACAGAAATTAGTGCCAAAATCAAGGACTTTAAAGTCGCAGTATTGACCATTTATATGCCATGCCTCTTTACCTCACCTTTTGCCTGTGCAGAAGTCAAACAGGTAATGAAAATAACTATGTATTATTATAAACTCAATCTGAAATTACACCAATTCCAGCCATGGTTCTATATGTGGTATATTTGCTGGAGCAAAACATAATAGATAACAGACATCTGGTGTGTACCTCTTGACCTTACTATCAGCAAGAGTAATCAGAAGCAATATATATTCATGGAGCAAAGAATATTTTTTATATATCAATTTCTTGCACTCTGATACATTTCTTGTTTGATATCTTACACAATAATACTTTTGACCCACAAACTCATTTAATGACAATGTAGAACCACAAGAAATTTACAAAGATTAATATGTGTCCATCAATAAGAAGTAACTGACTTAAGGGAATAATGGAATAACATGCCAGCTGAGATATGACATGCACAAAGTCAGGGTGATTTCCTACAGGATGTGAATATTCTTTCTCTTAACTATTGACAAATACATGATAGAATACTTCTCAATAACTTTGAGAAGCAGGAAAAGAATGGCAGCATTCCCTTTCAGAATTAAGCCTAATAATTCCTTTAAGGATATTTTGTTTCTTGTTCCTGTAAATTTTGAATCAACAGGTTTAGATGACCAAGTAGTATCCAAGGAAGAAATGCTTATACCAGAGAACACAGCTATGACTCCACTGATTTAGAGTCATTCTAATGATTTAGAGTCATTCTGACGACATTACACAGTCATTCTGAATTCTTTATGCATAGCCTCCAACAGAGTAAAAGGTTTAATCCACTGACTGGTTACTTGATTCCAAATATGAAGAATAATTTGAATTGATGCCTCAGAGAGTAAGAAGTATTTACCTAGAATTTATGGGGTTCACATCAACACTCCCTAGGGTCCTCTTGTCCAGCAATACTGGTCACTGTGAATCTGCAGTAGCCATTAAGGACAGGACCACAGTGATCCGGGATCCTGGAATTAAGTGTTAGGTTAATTTAACTGATGTCTATAGTAGATTAAAAATGACTTCAGTTTCTTTGTCCTTTCTCCCTTTGAGAAGTGAAATAGAAATTGTCTTTCCATTGAATTGGTTGTATCTAATAACAGCTTTGATTAATAGCACAAGGAAGAAATGAAGCTGTACCAGTACAAGCCTAGACTTTAAGAAAGAAACTATCATCTTCTATCTCTTATCTTTTGAAGCACTTACTCCTGATGGAGCCAACTGCAATGTAAGAAGTACCAAAGGGTGTAAACAGTCCAAGCTGAGCCCAAACTTTCAACCATCCCTAATGTGATGGATTGAATTGCATCTTTTCAAAAGATATGTTGAAATCCAAATTCCATGTATCTAAAAACATGAACTTATATAGAAATAGGGTTGTTATAGATGTAAATAGTTATGATGAGGTTATGCCGAAGTAGGATGTAGGATAAGCCCTTAATCCAATATGACCAGTTTCCTTATAAGAAGACAATATAATGGGACAAATCAAGGAAGACAACCGTTTGACAATGGAGGCATAGATTGGAATGATGTGTTTGTCACTTAGCCCTGACAATGCTTTGATTTCAGGCTGCTAGTCTCCTTAAAATAAATTTCTGCCCAGTTTGTAGCTCTTTGTTATCACTGCCCTAGGAAACCAACACAATTACCAAGACATCACATGTATGGGGAAAAACAACAATGAAAAACAGCTTGAGATCTCTAGTCTAGCCCATCCAACAACTGAGTGCTATTGGTCTATGCCACAAGGAACAGATATTATGGCTACTTAATTTTGCTGGCCTGGGCTGATGTATCTCGCTTGTTGACTTTTTTAACCTTATGCATGTCTTTGCAAAGACCTTCTATTAAATGCTCAACTCATGATTCTGATTGTGCCATCAGCTTCTTGCTATGATGACACAGGCCTCATACTTCCTAAAATCCAAAATGGAATAAAATCATAATAGTAAGAAGAGTTAGGGAGGGGAAGATGTGGCAAAGCTCTTCACATTAACATGTTAATGGAGTCTTGTGGTCAGACTCCAAGGTAATACTCTGTGTCAAGTGTTTCTACGCCTCAACATCAAAAGGCCAAGAATTGTTGTCTGAGCCATCTTAGGATATGTATCAATCATTGACCCAGACATTTTTTTATTTTTAAGATATTTTAATGTTTTTTGTAAATTTATTTTGAGAGAGAGAGAGAATGCATGAGTGGGAGAGGGGTAGAGAGAGGGAGAGAGAGAATACCAAGGAGGCTCTGCACTGCCAGTGCAGAGCCCGACGCTGAGCTCTGTCTCACAAACTGTGAGATCATGACCTGAGCCGAAATCAAGAGTCAGATGCTTAACTGACTGAGCCTCTCAGTCACCCTTTGATTTCTGAATCATGGTCATGTGGTAATAACATGGAGGCTAGAATCCTCTCTCTGTAATCCCACTCACACACACTTCAACAGAGCCTATGGAATTTAACTAGTTATCTGATAAGGACTTTGGACTAACTGGACATTTTAAGATCCATTTCTAAGTTCCTTTCCAATTTCCTAATAATAATCCATATATTAAGGTTCTGAGGAATAAAGAAATTCAAATGGTACATACCCTTATCCTACTACAAACAAAGTGATTTCATGCATTGAAGCTCTTCTGACTTGCTGCAACATTTGATGTAATGAAATGTAAAGTGGAAGCATATTTGTCAACGTCTCTAACAGAATCCAGAAGGCCATGCATGACACAAATACCATACATAGGTTATGTAGAAGAACTGAGATTTCAGCGTCTGACCCACTTTGTACCATACCTTCCGATACTATTCATCCAAAGTGTTTGTTGCTTTTTTACAGTTTTTTTTTTAAGTTTAATTTATTTTTGAGAGAGAAAGTGAGCACAAGCAGGGGAGGAGCAGAGAGAGAGAGAGGGAGACCCAGAATCTGAAGCGGCTCCAGGCTCTGAGATGTCAGCACAGAGCTAGACGTGGGGCTCAAACTCACGAACCCTGAGATCATGACCTGAGCCGAAGTTGGTCACTTAACCAACTCAGCCACCTAGGCGCCTCAAGGATTTGTTGCTTTTAAAACAAGGGCAGCTATTTTTCAGGTGAGTGGTTTCGTGTTTAAAGGATTCATCTAATTGTTTTATTTCTCAACAGAGTCACTTTATCTTAGGTATGTTGAAAATATCTGTTTCAGTGTTTATCTGATATCTTAGAACACAAGTTATTAATAGAATAGAAAAAAGCGTTACATTGACTTGTACAATGTGTACATACTTACATACCATCAGAGTGAGAAAATATGGATTGCTATAATTTTAAAAATTGAAACTATTTAGAAATTATATTTTTAGTTAAGGGGAAGTATTTTTGGTGAGAGGAAACATTTCCTGCCCTTACAAGATTTACCCAAGATCTCAGTAGTGCCTAATTAGAATCTGAGCATATAAGAATGTGATAGTTCTTTAATTTTGTTTATACAGTGTATTTTAATACAGAAACTTCAAGACCCTGTCTATTGAAAAATGTGGACTGAAAGAGATGTCTTGTATACAATGCTATATTTTGTTAGTGCAATTTTTAAAAATTAGGTGTTGCATAAATGAGAAAAGAGGTGCTAAATTATTCTGTATCCATACCTGGTGTTTTGAGGTCACCACCCCTGCAAGATTAGTTTGACATTTGTGACATGGCCTAGTGGTAATCAAACATCTGATATGATTTGCATAAAACAATCATTGGCTACTAGCCTCTCTGGTTAAACCTGCATAAAATACTTAATCAGAGTTTATTATTGCCACAATCAGTCTATATCTGTCATTGTAAGTTTCCAATTATCAGTCCCTTGGAGAGAAAATTCTGGCTTCACTAGAAAAATTAGCTCTGCACATTCTAGAAATGATTATTTGTCTTGGATTTTGTTCTTGTTTGTTCTGTGTTTGAGACTTTGGTCCTGTGACAGGAATAGCCCCCCAACGTACCATTCAGTCCCTGCATTAAGTCAGTTATGTACTTTGTCCTCCGTGATGGAGGCAGCGATGCTGGAGGGAGCACGTAGGACGAGCACATTGTGCTGGAAACGGAAGTCTGTTAGCGTTAATGTGCCCGTGGCCTGCCTCTCCTCTTCCATGAGCAGTCTGAAATAGATGAAGATATTATGGCATCATTGCTTCCTATTCAGCTTTGTTACTTTAAAATTGATGTTAGGGATTTTGTAAAATGCCCTCATTTTAGGACCTTGTTTGAAATGACACAGCTAATCACAGCTATGCTGAGGATTCAATTTTTACTAAATGATTAGCACAATAATAACTTTAAAAAATGTTTTTCTAATCATCAAGAATACCCACCTCATACTGCATTTCACATCATGTCTTCATTGTCAATCGTAAAGCCTCCAGGAGCAATTGTCAATAAGGTTTTATGTTGCATTTATCATTCTGACTGAGAAAAGACTAACTGGCCCTTGACTGTCTCAGTCAGCTTTTGCTATTTATTGATTAATCTATTTATAACTGTAATATCATCAATTTTTCAAATTAAGAAACATTTCCAAAATGCCAAGTTTGGGCTTTTTAATAATTACTTAAGTCCTTTCTGCTGACCTTTGTCTTTTGTATTGTTAATGTTTTGCCGATGTAGATTCTTTCTCAGCTGAGCTACAGCAGATTAAATGGTGCTCTTCTTTTGAAGTGAATAGTCTTCTGACAGCTTTTGATTTAATCAAAATGTGTGCTTACTCTCTTATTTTATTCCTTGTACCTTCGTGGCAGTTCAAACTATTTGATGTATGTTTGTGTGTGTGTGTGTGTGTGTGTGTGTGTGTGTCTAATGCATTGTTTTTCTTCTAAGTGTACCTAGAAACATTCAGAAATTTCAATTTTAGAAATTTTTTTCTGCTGCTCGTTGAGTTTACTTGCCATAATCATCCGTATTATTCTATAGTATCCATTAATCTTATCAAGAAAAGGTGGTCTTTATTTTTTTAAATTTGTGTGTGTGTGTGTGTGTGTGTGTGTGTGTGTTTATTTCTTATTGAGACAGAAACAGGGCATGAGTGGGGGAGGGGCAGAGAGACAGGGAGACACAGAATCCAAAGCAGGCTCCATGCTACGAGCTGTCAGCACAGAGCCCCAATGCGGGGCTCGAACTCAGTAACTGTGAGATCATGACCTGAGCTAAAGTCAGATGCTTAACTGACTGAGCCACCCAGGCTCCCCGAAAAGGTGATCTTTTGAGATATTATATAATTTCAGTGGAAGTATTTTTAAACGTGAACTGCAGTTGGACAAAGTGTCCTCTTTAAAAAACTTTGATTGCTACTATGGTTGAACTTTTATCACAAACATTCCTTATTTTAAAATAAATAAAAACAAAGATGGCATGAAATTAGTTTCCACAGTATGAAATTATTTACAGCAGCAGTAGACCAGTTCTCAGATAAAGTCATCGAAATGTGTGTGTCTGAAAGGACAGGAATTTATGCAGCTTGACTCCATTGCGTCTGGAGGTCGACAGCTGGTTATTATGTACACCTAATTTACCGGAGCGGTAAATACTGCAAGTGAAGAGATCAATTCACCAAAGGTCTATGGTTCAATAGGTTTAGCACTTCATGTTGAAAATAAAATGTGGAATAAAGTAGGAGAAAACCTTTCTCACGCTGCCTCAATAATAAAAGAACCCCCACAGTGGAAAAAGGCACTAAATGAAGTGTCTTTGATATAATTAGGTGGATGGTAACAAACCCAGTCTTGATCTGCTTTATGAAGCTATTGTAATAATATTAATGATGTTTAACCATGTAACAATCCCTGGACAAATGGCAAATCTATTTTCAATACCAAATTACTCATCTTTAAAAGAAAATAGATGAATAGCATTTCGTACTTATAAGACATTACAGGAAAATTAAATTAATGAAGCTTTAGGGCATGCAGAAAAGAAAAAAGATAGTTTGTAAAGAAAACACAGAATTTTATATTAAGCTTCATGTTTAGTCATTTGTATTAACCCAGGAAATCAGCTAATAGTTTAGAATATGGGTCCAATTTAAGGATTAGCTCCTTTCACCATATAAGTCATTAAGGAAAATGATTATAAAATGCGGTCTAGCTTCTAATCTTAAAAGGATTGTTCAAATTTTACATATAAAACAGTGTGTATGTATCTCATCTCCATCTTCTTATATAATAATCAAAACTTTAATGAGTACAAGGTGACCAATAAGGATAACCACCTATAAATATCACCCACAATTATCCCTCAGATAAGCTATTCTTATTCATATCTGCTAGTACACGATCTTTATTTTTTATTTAGAAGCAGCTTTATGTTGTTGAATCACTATATTAGACATGTGAAACTAATATAACGTTGTAAGTTAACTGGAATTAAAATTAAAACTTAAAAAAATGAAATTAGCCTTATGGAACTAGATTTTACATTCAATAAATGTTACTGCTTTTTAAAGGGAGATTTCACTGGGTTCTGACAAATGTATCTAGGCATGTGGCTACTACCAAAATCTAGATATAGAATAAACCTATTGGCCCCAAAAGCTCCTTGAGCACCTTTGCATTTTATCCCAAGACCCCAAACCCATCATTTCTCAATGACCATTCTGTTTATTGTACCTATGACTTTTCTTCTTTAGAATGTCATTTAAATGCAACTATGCAGGAGGTAGCCTCCTGGGTCGAGCTTCTTCCATCTAGCGTAATGTGTTTAAGATTAATACATGCTGTGGCCAATGCAGAAATATGATTCTTTTATTTTCAAAATTTATATAGGATCCTTTCTTAAGATGTAATCAAGTTTGCAAATTCTGATATGACTTTAGCCTTTTGTGTTGTTCTGATTTTTAAAACTCTTACCTATGTTTCTTTGAATGTGCTTGGCATTCAAAGTAGGTTTGAAAGTGTATCAGGGGATGGATCTTTTTGAGATATAAATAACAGCTTGTAAGCTATCGTCACTAAATATATGAAATCTTTTCCTTATTATGTGCTTATTTTGTCGAACCTGGAACTATTTTTTAGTCATCTTATATAATTTTCAAAATATACATTTTCTCAAGCTAAGGACAACATATTTTTATTTAAAATATTAAAGTCTTGTTCCATCTATCCCTACTTCATTGAGGGTTTTTATCAAGAATGGACGCTGTATTTTGTCAAATGGTTTTCTGCATCTATTGAGAGGATCATATGGTTCTTATCTTTTCTTTTATTAATGTGGTATATCAAGTCAATTGATCTGCAAATATTAATCCACCCCTGCATCCAGGAATAGATCATGGTGAATAATTCTTTTAAGGTACTGTTGCATTTGACTTGCTAGTATCTTGTTTAGGATTTTTGCTTCCATGTTCATCAGAGATATTGGCCTGTAATTCTCTTTTTCAGTGGGGTCTTTGGTTTTGGAATCAAGATAATGCTGACCTCATAGAATGAGTTTGGAAGTTTTCCTTCCATTTCTATTTTTTGGAACCATTTGAGAAGACTCGGTACTAATTCTTCTTTAAGTCTCTGGTAGAATTCAGTAGTGCAATTGCTGGGTCATAGGGTAGTTCTATTTTTAACTTTTTGAGGAATCTCCATACTGTTTTCATTGGCTAAATCAGTTTGCATTCCCACTGACAGTGTAAGTGGGTTTCCCTTTCTCCACATGCTCACCAACATCTGTTGTTTCCTGTGTTGTTAATTTTAGCCATTTTCACAGGTGTGAAGTGGAATCTCTTTGTGGTTTTGATTTGTATATCTCTGATAGTGATCTTGAGCATCTTTTCATGTGTCTGTTAACCACTTGTATATCTTCTTTGGAAAGATATCTGTTACTTATTAACTGGATTATTTAATTTTGGGTATTGAATTTGATAAATTCTTTATAAATTTTGGATACTAACCCTTTATCTGATATGTCATTTGCAAATATCTTCTCTTATTCCGTACGCTATTAGTTTTGTTGAATTTTTCCTTCACTGTGCAGAAGATCTTATCTTCTTCATAAAGCCTCAGTAGTTCTTTTTTACTTTTGTTTCCCTTGCTTCCAGAGTAAGAACTTGCTATGGCTGAGATCAAAGAGGTTGCTTCCTGTGTTTTCCTCTAGGATTTTGATGGTTTCCTGTCACTTAGGTATTTCATCCATTTTGAATTTATTTTTGTGTATGGTATAAAAAAATGGTCCATTTTCATTCTTCTGCATGTTGCTGTCTAGTTTTCCCATCATTTGTTGAAGAGGCCTTTTTCCATTGGATATTCTTTCCTGCTTTTTTGAAGATTAATTGATTATATAGTTTTGGGTCCAGTAAGAGACTCTTAAGGATAGAGAACAAACTGAGGGTTGATGGAAGGACGTGGGTGGGGGGATGGGCTAAATGGGTGATGGCCATTAAGGAGGGTACTTTTGATGAGCACTGGGTGTTATATGTAAGTGATGAATTACTAAATTCGATACCTGAAACCAATTTTACCATATATGTTAACTAGAATTTAAATAAAAACCAAAATTAAAAAATTAAATAGTAAGGGTTTAGTGCCTTCTCTATTTCAAAATATTTCAGAGACTGTCTCATTATAAATTAATATCAAACTGGTTACCTATTTCCCACATGAGATATCTTGTGTTATTTAATATATTTGTATTTCCATGCACTTGTTTTTAAATTACAATTTACTACGTTTAATTTCAAAATCTCTAAGCTACGATCTTGTTATTAAGAATCACTTTTTAAAAAGAAAATAAAAAACACTAATAGAAAAAAAGGTTTAAAAATAAATCTAGTGTTGTTTGGATTGTAAAGACTGGACATCCTTGAGCTTCTTTAATAAGCAGACCTAGAGATTTTAAGACAAAAACCAGCCAATGCAACAATTGAAGATTGTTTTTATATCTCATAGTAAGAGCTCTTTTTTTTGTCTGTGTTTTTTGTTTTAATGCTAGCTGTTCATTTTTTCTAGGCATGATCACTAACAAACATGGAGATTTAATTATAAACATACAGTTGACCCTGAACAACATGTGTTTTAGACCTGCATGGGTCCATTTACATGTGGATTGCTTTTGATAAATACTGTACAGTACTGTAAATGTGTTTTCTTTTCCTTATGATATTCTTAATAACATTTTCTTTTCTCTAGCTTATGTTATTGTATGAATACAGTATATAATACATATAATATACAATATCTGTTACCAGTAAGACTTCTGGTCAACTGTAGGCTATTAGTAGTTAAGTTTGGGGGGAGTCAAAAGTTATACAGAGATTTTCAGTGGCACAGAGTGTCAGCAATCCTAACCCTGGATTGTTCAAGGGTCAACTTTAACTGGTATACTCAAAGTTACAATGTTATTCTTGGTGTCTTGGATAGACACTGGTCTTCCTTAGTCCTCATTCCCCAAAAACATCCCTGCCATTGATCTATCTCATTTCTTTCTTTCTCTCTCTCACTCTCTCTCTCATTCGTCCCTCCCTCCCTCACTCCCTTTCTCTAGCTCTCTCTTCCTCCCTCGTTCCCTTTCTCTAGCTCTCTCTTCCCCTCTCTTTTTCTCAATCTCTTTGTCTTCTGGAGGTCACACTATTTTTGTTTTACTCTTGTGCTTTTGGTCTCTTTCTCCACATATTTTATTGGTTTCATTCTTACTCCTATTATCAATGAAATCCTTAGATTTTAGCCCCTTTCGTTATTCTTTCTTTTACTTTTAGGTCTCATCTACCATAATGGATTCATCTATCACTCTTGCATTTATAACTTCCAAATATAAGTATCTAGTCTTGAACTTTTATTCAGAATTCTGATTTGGAATTTTAATGCAGAATGTCTCCATCTGGATGTTTTAGACTCAAATTAAGCAAGCATAAAATCAACTCCATGTTTTACCATAATCACATTCTTCTCTGGGTTTCCTAATTTCTTCTCATGATACTCTTGTCTCTTAATTACTGGGTTCTAAAACGATGCAGCATTTTTCTTTTCTTGTTTTCCATTCCATTAGTCACTAGATCCTGTTGATTTTTCTCTCTAAATTATTATGCATCTACATTTATTCCTTTCCTAATGGAGTCACTGTATTTTCTCTGTCTCAGGCCAATGTCACCCTGGTTTTGAACAATTGTAATAGTTTCCTTAGTTCCTTTTCCACTCTTTTCTAATCCATTCTGCATGTTTAGATACATTAATCTTTGTTCCACACTCATGCCTACAAAAGTTTAATGCCTATATTAAATGTCAAGGCTCAAACTAGGACAATTTACTAATAGAAGCTGGAAGTTGGCTGGTTGTAAATAAGAAAGGGCTCCATGTTATTAAATCAGGTTTAGTGGCTGAATAATGAATAATGGTTGCAGATTTAGCTGTACTTGAACATGAGGCAGGTGAAGAAAGCAAGTAATAAATATGTCAAGTGCAATTTTTGGTCTTGGCCTATGGGACCAGGTTTTGAAATTTAATAGTTACACATAAAGGACTTGTAACAATAGTTTAATTCAGGATGGTGAGAGCCAAAAAAGTCAGTAAAAAAAGCCAGATAAGTGGAGCATGGTAATCAAGTCAAGGATGATACTGAAGAAAAATAGAAAATGAAGAGGTACTTACATTATGATAAGAAGCATTGGTTCATAAGTGTTAAAAAAGTGTGTTCTACTGATTGAGACTTGTTCTTAAATGCCAAAAATAATTGATGCAACATGGGATTCCTTTGCAAGTCTCATTTTAGGGAGCTCCATTTGGTTTTAATGCTTAGCAATCCATCAGATTAAATACCAAATGTATATATCTGCTTAACTCACCTTGCTGTACAAGAATGATTTTCTGTGGCAATGCCACTACCTAATCAAGAGCTCATTTTCTTTCATGGGTCAACTTTCAAAGTCATTGCTGTTGAAATCATTTGTTGTGCTAAAGGTCCATGTAATATGATTGACCAAGATATAAAATTTACTCATAAATTCTTCCTACATAGAAAAGAATACTTAGAACATTGCATTATGCATTTCAAAAACTTACTTGAGTAATCTGAATGTTTAAAGTAATAAATGATTCTATAATTAGAAGTCTCTTATGAACTATTCTAGTGCTATATTTAAAAACAATGTCTATTTTAATGAAATTATCCATACTGAACAAAACATTCTTTTTTTTTTTTTTACATTAAAGCATT
>CM053562.1:43445019-43502140 GCA_028646485.1 Cryptoprocta ferox
CAGCATCTAGTCTCTTGAGTTGTTCATTTGAGCCACTCTGACTGGCGTGAGGTGGTATCTCAGTGTGGTTTTGATTTGTATTTCCTTGATGATGAGTGATGCTGAGCATCGTTTCATGTGTTTGTTGGCCATCTGGATGTCCTCTTTGGCGAAGTGTCTCTTCATGTCTTCTGCCCATTTCTTCACTGGATTGTTTGTTTTTCGGGTGTGGACTTTGGTGAGTACTTTGTAGATTTTGGATACTAGCCCTTTATCCGATATGTCATTTGCAACTATCTTTTCCCACTCTGTCGGTTGCCTATTAGTTTTTTCGATTGTTTCCCTTGCAGTGCAGAAGCTTTTTATCTTGATGAGGTCCCAATAGTTTATTTTGGTTCTTGATTCCTTGCCTTTGGGGATGTGTCACGTAGGAAATTGCTGCCGTTGAGGTGATAGAGGTTGTTTCCTGCTTTCTCCTCTAGGGTTTCGAGGAAACCCTAGGTTATAATCCTAATAACCATAGGAAATTATGTCACTCATTTAGATGTCTTTTAATCTTTTTATTGAAATAACTCTCATGGGAAAATTAGTAAATAAAACATGAGTTACCCTACCATTTTCTTACGTCCTTTCATAAGGAAGTTGGGCAAAAATAAATGTATTAAGACAAATCAATTTAGTTAATTAATTAATTGATCAAGACAACTAATTAAAAATGCTATAAGCTCCACATCCTGTCTTAAAGATCTTATGCATTGTCCCAAAAAGAAAGAGTTATGCTTAGAAATAAATTGTACCATGATTGGATGTCCCTGCAGCTTGAGACCCAGAAGAAGGAGGTGTAGGAGCAGAGCCCTGAGCTAGTGTCTTAGTGGAGCTTTTGTAACAAGAATACCATAGCTCAGGAGGAGTTAAGATAGTGCAGAAGTAGAGGGACAGGGATGTCCCATGTCCATCAAAAATGCTGTATTGAGGTCCTGTCACTTAGAACACTCAGGAAATCTCTCTGGGAAATGGCAGAAAGATCTCCACAGCTGGAGGGACACAGCTTGGTGGACCGAGGTGGGTGTATGCGAATTGGGTGAGATAAAACAGTGTAGGCACAGAGGGAAGGGAACCCCTTCTAAGGAGAGACAAGGAAAAAACAGAGAGGCTGTGGATTGAGGTATTGAGTTAGTACAACAGGAAAACCTCTCTGGACCATGGACTGGGGAATGAGAAATATGGAGAGTGCCAGTTTCAATTTTGAAAACAGCTTCAGGAGCTGAAGATTGGAGTTTTCAAAAGTGCACTACTTTCTCTGAACCAGAGCTGTTGCCATGTGTGTGTGTGCCTGGCAGGGAGTGGAACAAGCCCTGGAGCCCAGTAGCAAGCTCAGAGGGGCACACTGCAAGAGAGCAGTCTTCTTCCTTAAGTACTGTGGGTAGAGGGTTTATTGCCTCCCCAAGGACAAAAGACCCTGCAGGTGTGGAGGAGCCAAAGGCCTTTTATCAGTAGGGTGGAGTAGCTACTCTAGAACAGGGTTCATGCAGTGCAGAGCTTTTCAAGATGTCAGGTTTTGAAACTCAGCCTAAAACCTGAAAGGTGTGGGAGACTGTGGGGCAGAGAAGCCACCTGCATGTGCTACTTTGTGAGGGCTGCCTAACAGCATGGTTTGAGATACCCAGCCTGGGGAGGAGAGATTGAGGTGTTGCCATTTTTCTCCCCATCACCAACATGGTGGGGCTTCAGGAAGCATCACAGTGGCCTCCAGTGGAGGCAGACCCACTTACACCAAACCCCACCCCTCCATGCCTGGTAACTGCTTATCTACTGCAGTGCAATTGAAACTGACCAAATCAGAAGGCCTCTCCTCCAGGTCAGCACAGCTACCAACAGACAACTGTCCTGTGTTTTTGTCTGTTTTTCTTTTTTCTTTTCTTTGCTTCTCATCTCTTGTTTTTTTCCCTACCTTCTTCTTTTATTTTCCTTTTTTAAAAATGTTTATTTATTTTTGAGAGAGAAAGAGAGAAAGCAAGTGGGGCAGGAGAAGAGAGAGAAGGAGACACAGAATCTGAAGCAAGATCTAAGCTCTGAGCTGTCAGGACAGAGCCTGACATGGGGCTCCAACTCATGAACCATGAGATCATGACCTGAGCCAAAGTCAGATGCTTAACTGACTGAGACACCCAGGCATCTCAATCCACTTCTTTTTTTTTCTATTGGAATCAGGTTCATAGTTTCTGATTTTGTTTTTGGTCAATTTTTAATTAGGCATTTTTACTCTATTTTTTTTACACCTTTTGATATCTCCTTTATTTTCCTTTTTCCTCCCTCTGGATAAAGCCATATAACGTTTTGTTTTTGTTGTTGTTGTTGTTGTTGTTGTTGTTGAATTCTCTGCTTGGCCTTTCTTCTCCCTTTCATTTTTCTCCTTATATGGGATCAGGCTCCCCCCTCCCCCACTTTTTTTCTGGGGTTATTTCAATGAAAAAATCAAGCATACCAAGTGGAAGGTCCAAACAATCCACCACTACAAGGAAAGAGGAAGGAGCTTTGCAGAAGACTGGCCAGTGGGATAGAGTAGCCAAAATGCAACAACAGAGTGCACTCAACGCACTCCAAAAACACTTCCTGAGGTGCCAGGCCCTGGACAGTGTATGACCCCTTTTTAATATAGTAGCACTCACAGGTGCAGGATACATAACAAGGTATTAAAACATGTAAAAGACAGAAACCTAGCCAAAATGACAAAATGAAATAATTCTCCTCAAAAGAAAATCCAGGAAGAAATGAGCCAAAGAATTGCTTAAAAACAGATATAAACAATATATCTGAATAAAAATTTAGACTAACAGTCATCAGACTAATAGCTGGGCTTGAAAAAAGCAAAGAAGACAGCAGAGAATCTATTGCTGCAGAGATCAAAGACCGAAGATATAGTCACGATGAACTAAAAAATGCTCTAAATGAGATGCAGACTAAAGTAGATGCAGTGACAGTGAGGATGGAAGAAGCAGAAAAAAGAAAGGTAAAAAATAAGATAAAATTATGGAAAATGATGAAGCTGAAAAAAAGAGAGTAAGGAAATTACTAGAACACAAGGGGAGAAGTAGAGACCTAAGTGATTCAATGAAATGAAATAATATTCATATTACAGGAGTTCCAGAAAAAGAAGAAGAGAGAGAAAGGGACAGAAGATTTCTTTTAACAAATTATAGCTGAGAACTTCCCTAATTTGGGGAAGAATAAATTGAATCAGATATCAAAATATTCCAACAAATGAGTCCTGGGCCAGATGGCTTTCCAGGAGAATTCTACCAGACATTTAAAACAGAGTTAATACCCATTCTTCTCAAACTGTTCCAAAAAAATAGGAACGGAAGGAAAGCTTCTAGTATCATTCTATGAAACCAGCATTACCTTGATTCCCAAACCAGACAAAGACTCCACTAAAAAGGAGAAGTACATGCCAATATCCCTGATGAACAGGGATGCTAAAATTCTCAACAAGATACTAGCAAATCAAGTTCAACAATACACTAAAACAATTATTTACCATGATCAAGTGGGATTCATTCCTGGGCTGCAGGGCTGGTTCAATATTCGTAAATCAATCAATATGATACATCATATTAATATAATAAAGGACAAGAACCATATGATCCTGTCAATAGATGCAGAAAAAGCACTTGACAAAATACAGCATCACTTCTTAATAAAAACCCTCAAGAAAGTTAGGATAGAAGGAACATAACTTAACGTCATAAAAGCCATATATGAAAGGCCCGTAGTTAATATCACTCTCAATGGGAAAAAACTAAGAACTTTTCTCCTGAGATCAGGAACATGACAAGGATGTCCATTCTCACCACTGTTGTTTGACATAGTGTTGGAAGTCCTAGCCTCAACAATCAGACAACAAAATGAAATAAAATACATCTAAACTGGCAAAGAAGTCACACTTTTACTCTTTGCAGATGACATGATACTATACATGGAAAATGTGAAAGACTCCACCAAGAAACTGCTAGAACTGATCCATGAATTCAGCCAAGTCACAGGATACAAAAATCGATGTAAGAAATCAGTTGCATTTCCATGCACCAATAATGAAGCAACAGAAAGAGATATAAGGGAATCGATCCCATTTACACTCGCATCAAAAACCATAAAATACCTAGGAATAAAGCTACTCGAAGAGGTAAAAGACCTATATGATGAAAAATCTAGAAAACTTATGAAAGAAATTGAAGAAGACACACACACACAAAAATGGAAAAACATTCCATGCTCATGGATTGGAAGAACAAATATTGTTAATACATCAATACGAACAAAAGCAATCTACACATACAATGCAATCCCAATCAAAATAGCATGAGCATTCTTCACAGAGCTATAACAAACAATCCTAAAATTTCTATAGAACCACAAAAGACCCAAATAGCTAAAGTAATATTGAAAAAGAAAACGAAAGGGGGAGGCATCGCAATCCCAGACTTTAGCCTGTATTACAAAGCTGTAATCATCAAGACAGTATGATACTGGCACAAAAACAGAACCATAGACCAATGGAATAGAATAGAGAACCCCTAAATGTACCCACAAATGTATACCCAACTAATCTTTGACAAAGCAGAAAAGAGTATCAATGGAAAAAAGGATACTGTCTTTAGCAAATGGTGCTGGGAGAACTGGACAGCAACATGCAGAAGAATGAAACTGGACCAGTTTCTTACACCATACACAAAAATGAATTCAAAATGGATGAAAGTGTAATTTTGAGACAAAAAACCATCAAAATCCTTCAGAGAAAACAGTCAGCAACCTCTCTGACCTAGGCTGCACCAACTTCTTACTTAACTCATCTCTGGAGGCAAGGGAAATAAAAGCAAAAATGAACTATTGGGACCTTCATCAAGATAAAAAGCTTCTGCACAGCAAAGGAAACAATTAATAAAACTAAAGGCAACTGACAGAATGGGAGAAGATATTTGCAAATGACATATCAGATAAAGGGTTAATATCCAAAATCAATAAAGAACTTACCAAACTCCACACCCGAAAAACAAATAATCCAGTGAAGAAATGGGCAGAAGACATGAATAGATACTTTTTAAAAGAAGACATCCAGATGGCAGACACATGAAAAGATGCTCAACATCACTCATCATGAGAGAAATACAAATCAAACCAATTGAGATACCACCTCACACCTGTCATAGTAGCTAAAATTAACAATTCAAGAAAAAATAGATGTTGGCAGGGATGTGGAGAAAGGGGAACCTTCTTACAGTCTTAGTGGAGATGCAAACTGGTGCAATCACTCTGGAAAACAGTGTGGAGGTTCCTCAAAAAATTAAAAATAGAACTACCCGATGACCTAGCAGTTGCACTATGATGAATTTATCCAAAGGATAAATTTGGAGTGCTGATTTGAAGGGGCACATGTACCCCAATGTTCATAGCCAAATTGTTCAATGTTCAACACCAGCCAAAGTATGGAAATAGTCCAATGTAGTTCAACTGTGGCAGGATAAAGAAGATATATATCTATAGATAGATCTATATCTATCTATCTCTCTATCTATCTATCTATGATGGGATACTACTTGACAATGAAAAAGAATGAAATCTTTCCATTTGCAACAATATGGATGGCACTGGAGGGTGTTAGGTAAGCGAAATAAGTCAGTCAGAGAAAGGCACATATCAAATGATTTCATTCATATGTGGAATTTGAGAAAATTAACAGATGAGCGTAGGGGAAGGGTAGGAAAAATAAGATAAAAACAGACAGGGAGAGACTCTTAAATACAGAGAATAAACTGAGGGTTGTTGGAGGTGGGGAAACGGGTAATGGGCATTAGGAGGGCACTTGTTGGGATGAGCACTGGGGGTTATATGTAAGGAATGAATCACTGGAATCTACTGAAGGCAAGACTCCACTGTCTGTTAGCTAACTGGAGAATAAATAAAATAAACAGAATTTAAATAAAATTAAAAAAAGAAATAGATTGTACCTTAAAAGCTACCTAAAAGAAAACTAACAATCAGCATAGTGAATGATAGCTGTAATTTATTCCACATGTTCTTATGCAGATAAATTATTATGTACTGACAACCAAAAGTTTCTATTTCCAAAAGCTTCAAGGAAACAATAACTGCCTGTTCATTACTGCATAGGCTTCTAGTCAGGATTTACACAACCACAAACATGTTTAAGAAAGGCAAAGGCAGGTAAGAGCCCAATAACTTTCTCTACCTAAAAAAACACATTTCGTCAAGTTGAACATTCTTTACACTTTTTTTCTTTCCCACATTTCCATATCATAATAACACTTTTGTGTTATCACTCTTTCCTGAGTTAACAACTACTCCCAATTTAGCATTATCCATGAATTTAATTAGCATGCGATATAGCTTTACATATTATTAATTGGGAGGTAAAAAAGGAAGCAGCTGTGGCAGAACAACTATTTATAAAACGCTTAAACTTATCAACATCCTAATTCTTTAGTAACTTTAAAAAGGAACAGTAGAGAGCTAAAATATGAAAATCTTCTATCTTGGTTTTTTAATGTAGTTCAAGTGCATATGAAATATAAATGTGGCTCATGAGAAAAATAATTCAAGAAAGTGGAAATAGTGATCTTAAAAATATATATTCAAATTTCAAAGGATTACTCTTCTTACTTTAGGAAAAAGTAATCAGGAAGGAAAAATCAGAATATAATCAGAGGGTTAGGAAATTTTTTAGGAAAAAAAATCAAAGATGATGCCTCATAGTATAATTTGTCCCATTCTAGAAAAGAAAAAAAAATCCTTGACATTCTTTATGAAAATGGAAAGACATAGTGGGAGGCAGAAAGAAGCCAAATTATATATTGTGGACTTCATAAAATAAGGAATATGGGTCAAGTATGTGTTCATATTGTCGGTAAAATTTGACTTTTTTTAATGAAAGGAAATTGTAATGATGAGAACTTTTCATGGGAAATTGGATATTTATTTTGTAAATAAGCCCTATTTTCCTTATCTATAATACAGTCCCTCTACTCCCACTCATAGCTCAACATTTTGTTTCTTCAGTATAGAACAGTTAATTAAGAAAATTAAAAAAAAAAAAACAAAAAGCATGCAAGAAAACCCTGATAATTATTACAGGGATTTATTTTCCAAACGTGAAATGAAGAGTTTTGAGAGATCAGGCATCACTGAGAGTTTAAAATACTTAGAGATAGCAGCTGTCACTGATGACTTCTGCAGTAATGCTAGCAAGCAACTATTTCACTATCAGAACCCAAATTCCTCAGTTAATTTACCAATCCCCTAAGTAGGTGAAACCATCCATGAGTGCCTTCCATCTGTTCCAACAGGTCCCTATGTTTGTTATTTCTTAGATGGGTGCACACCATCCAACTGTGACACAAACTCACAAATCAGCTGTCAGGTAATTGTGAAGACAAAGGCATAGGAAAGTATTCTCAACTTTGAAAACACTGTTACTCATAAAAATATAAGAATAAAACCTTTTATTACTAAATGCTGTTGCTTATTATTGACCTGATATAAACTCCCTTAAATAGCAAGTTGTATGTTATGATTATTGCAATCCACTATTGATGATTATTTTGACCCCAAACATTCCTTATGATTTACCAAATTTCACTGAGCTCCACACAATAAGCCATAGCTAGAAATCGAGAGCATATTTTTATATCTATTTTGAAAATCTCAATATTGCAAGATTATAATCACTCTCTTGTTTGTCAAGGACAACTGAATTATTTTGGTAAGAAAATAAGGAGATATATAATTACAATAAAACATGGAATCACAGAGATGAAATTGTGCCTCAGCTGAGACCAGTTTTAAGGAGGATGTCAAAGACCATGGATCCATAATGCTGTCTATTGTGTCTTTGAAGATTCTTATACAGTTTACCCATTATTGAAGTTCCAGTTAGATATATCTCTGCTTCTTAACACTTTTTTGATTATTCCTAGCAAAGTTAATTATTATCAACTATCACTTCTAATTATTGTCAATGGTATCCCCATAACTATTTGATTTCTGTGCAAAACTGGTTTCACTTAATTACAAACTGCCCTGTATAGCTCTTTTTTAAATGGAATATATTTTTTCTAATTACATTGCATATTCTGGTCATAAGAGCGTTGTTGCTTACGCTACACTTAAATATGTTGACAGACAATCATGGGTTTCAACCCTGTCTCATACACTTACTTTCTATTTGACCTTCCATTTACCTGTCTTAGCTTTAGTCTTCTCAGATAAAACTACTACATTTAATATTATATACCACTAAGTATGATGAAGATTGAACAGATAAAGGATGTAAGGCACCCATTACAGTATTTTAAGCACAACCACTCAAAAATAGCTATTATTTTGTGGTTAATATCAAGGAAAAGTTAGCTTAACACATTATTCAACAATTGTTCAATTGCATTGTATGGTACATTTCAGTATTTCCTGCTTGAGAACACTTACACGAATGCTGTATAAAGAAGATAGTTAATTTAAATGGCGCTAAAAAACCTGATTTCCATTTTCAGCATACAGGTACTGAAAGATAATGTAGTTGCCCTGCATAGTTCCACCATACAGGACACCACACACTCCAGTGGTGGAGGGGAGCAGTCAGAGGCTCCTGCTTTTCCCATACAGAAATGGCTCTGACATAGGGTTCTGTTCCTAGAATTCCTCTGATACACTGTCTTCCCTCCCTGGAAGAGGTCTATCCTGTTGTATTCTCCCTGCTGATAGTATTGTTGCTGATCCTTCCTAAATACATCACGTTGGACAGGAGAAGGTAAGCACGAAAGAGAGAAAACTCTTCTGTTTCTTCACAGCATCCCTCCAGTGTCCATTGCTACTAGAAATAATGGAGTAAAAATATATGTATGTATTCTCTCTGAACTTTCACATGGTTCTGACAGAGGTTTTGGGTCTCTACAATTAGAACTTCTTTCTAGTGACTCTTCTTCCACAACTCCAGGTCTTACCTAAGTCCCACTAACACTGGTCCCTCCTCTGATCCCCTGGCTAAATATGGTAATGCTTCTCATGTCTAGGAGTCCATAATAGCCTCAGCAATTTTATGGGTTTGCATAATATAACCTACACTTTTTAAAAAGTGTCTCTTTATTAAATTCTCCTCATCCAAGTTGAGTGTGTCTCCATATTCTCGTCTCAGTTAATTGTTTCAGGTCCTCTTCCTCGCCAGGATTCTGTGAAACATCTAGCATGTCTCACTGGGGCTATTTCAATGTCTTTTTTTGGGGGGGCCATTTATCTTACCTCATATTGTGCCCAAGTAAAAATTCTATCCTCCATGAAGCCACAGGGTAATTTATTTAAATTGCAACTCTGACCGAGCCATTCATCTATTTAAAATCTTTACATGACACAATACCATCTAGAAGAAAAAGTACAAATATACACATTTCCTATGCCCTTTCTTCTTACTATAGTAATGTGATGTGAAATCAATGTGATGTTTGGAGTGATCTCCAGAAGATCCAGTTCTCTAACTATATTATGACTGAACATTAACATAGCTCTGAGGTGTTGAGAGAGAGAACAAAAAACTTTAAATGTACATAGTTGTCCATTTCATCTGAATGATGTTTCTGATCTCTTTTCTTATCAGAATGGAAAATAATTTATTTCTCAAATCTAGAAAAAATACAACATATGACACAGCAGGTGCATTTGAAAGCACAACTCGATTAAATTTGGGATAGTCTATTGTCAGTCTTCAGGATCAATCTGGTTTCTTCAGGGGCCAGATGGTAAATTTCATAGACAAATGTTGAGAGCCACCATCTCTGTATCCTTTAGAATCTAGAGGATGCGCGGATATCTGCCATCTTACCCCGTAATATGATACTAGTTTTGCTTTATTATCTTGTGGGTCGATTACAGAAGCTTCCATTTGGGATCAATTTTTCTGATAGTGCTTATCCTCTAATCCATGAGACTCATTTGGGAATTTCAACAACTCAGTACCCCACTGTCAATACCAACTGTTTGCTGAATCAGGTGAAGGAATATGTTTATTACCTGGTGTCTCCAGTCAAACAGGGTATCATAGTGATTCTTCAGATCTCCAGGTATTCCTGTTACCTCAGACTCTCTGAAATATAATTCTCTGAAGTGTGGGTATTCTGCTTTCCCCATGCAGTTATTCAAGTAAATGGCCATAGGCTCCTTTTAGGGGAGGTCTTCAGGAACCATTAGCGGGTGATAATGCAGTGATGTTGCGGGTTCCTTCCTCCTGAAGATCTGGCCTCCTTTTTCATAAAAGGCCTCTGGGTTTGAAAAATGAGCTCAGGTCTGTAATATGGGCACATAATTATAATTTTTAGGGAAAAATGACCAAAGTTAATCCATCTGATATCTCCTAAAGTATAAGGTAAAGCAGTGCTCTTTTGGACTGCCTATATATTTTGCACCTATGGGAACTGTGTTCTTTTTACTATCTCCATAAACATCTGTGAGTTAGTTCTCTCAGCTGCTAATCTAAACCTTTGCTATTTACAGTAATTGCATTCACCTAGCTTCAGGTGGTTAGACACGTTTACTAAACCCCTACAGTTTGGGGGTTCTGTCATCTCATTTCTATTATTGTTCCTGGCTCTATAACTGCCTCTCCTACAATCATTTTTGGTTTGCTGAGGACAGCAACTAATAAGCATTTTAATGATGCTCATGACACTCTCACAAGCATGTTTATTATGGCCTTGGCAACTGTTGAATCCTTCAGGCCTTCCTGTGGAATGTAATCATCTGGTGAGATTTACTGCCTTACATATTGCAACCACTCAAGCAGTCCCGCTTCCTCAAGGCTTTGAATTTTTTCATCTACTGTCTGCAGTGGGAATTGGGCATTTTGCCTTCAGGTAGCATGCTCTATGCTTTTTCTGGCTTCCAGGAGCTATCCTTATAGTCATTTCACACCATCCTCTGGGGTCCTTGTCAGGGTATTAAAATGTAGATCTTCAAAAATTTTTCCTAAATAAATTCCATTGTATTCAATCTTATATTCTACCCCCTGGATCAAGAATTCTCAGAATTAATAATTTAATTCTCAGAATTAAATTATATTTGTACTCTCCCCCCCACCCCACCCACACCCCCAGCTACTGCTGGTACATGCTGATTAGGTCCTTTGAGACATCATCTTCTCCCTTCCCGGCTGGGTTATGCCACAACTTAATATTAGTTTATAACTAGTGTATAGCAGTGAAGGATGAGGCTGATCCTAAGGGCAAATGTACTTTTTCATACATTTAAGCTATTAGAGAGTGCTAACTCTTGATAACGGCATCCATCTAAATGTACCCATCTTAATTATCAGGGTTCCATCGTTTTCTAAATTTGCTTCTGACACTGGCATAACAGACCTTCCTTGGTTGGGCATTAAGCTCCTCTAGAGTTTGAACACTTTAACTGGCAAGTCCTAGGCCTGGTTCATGTCATTCTTTATACCCTTGCTGTAGAAGACAAGATGGAGCCCTTTATTGAAACTTGATTTTAATCTTTGTGAAGGAGAATCTGCATCAGGTTTTCTCTCAGTCATTTTGAACTGTATATTTCCTTAACATTTTTTACTTGCTCTGGATGATACAGACTATTTGATATTTTCCATATGTTCTAAAGTTTATTCACATATATATAAATCTTGTATGGAATGTCTATGGTCATATTTAGTGATTTTATTTTCTATTTATTCTTTTGTCAGTTACAGGAATACAATGAATGTTATCTTCTGAAAAGTGGAGTTTTAGAGTCATGAAACATCATATTCAATTGGTTGTAGAATATGGTCCAAACATCAGGCACTCTTACTGATTCACCCAGGTGGAAGGGAAAGGCAAGCTTGATTAAATTCAGGATAAGAGTCTAATCATAAAGGTGCAATAAAGGAACAAATGTTCACACAAATGTATAGGTAGGACCAGGATGGTTGATAATAAAAGATGTTTCAGGGTAATTGGTATAGTGACATAGCATTTTGAGGTAAAAATAGGGATTAAACTGGTGTGAAAATAATAAATAAGGAAATGTTTCCAAATATTTACTGAGTACTTCCTATGTTCTATATATATACTCTTGTAGTTCCTTTGGATAGAGTAGGGAATAAACATACATATCTCCTCAAGTAGGTATATTTTTGTGTGTGCAGGTAAGGGAGCTGGGGGATGGGTGAAAGACAAATAAAATAACATGGCCTCCCTGCAGGAAATATTTTGTTGCACCACTGATTTTTATTTGTATTTATATAGAACATAATTTTTCCCTGTTCTTTTATTTTCAAACTTTCCAGCATACTATATTTAAGAGATTAGTCTTTCAAGCAGCATGTATTTAGTTTTCAGTCCATTTCTATAATCTTTGTGTAAATGCCCATATATTTGGGCTAAATCTACCATATCAATATTCATTTTTTATTTTTACTCATGTTTCTGTATCCTTCACTTTTGCCTTCTTTTTGATTGATCAATTCCATTTTCCCACCTATATATTTGCTATTCATTTAGTGGTTACTGAAGGGCAACAACAAGCAACCTTTTCCTATTACAGTCTACCTTGCACTGACACTTTTGCCAATTTTTGGATAATTCAAGAAACAAAATAGGATATTCCATTTATCCCTTGCATGCTTTTTGTGCTGTTATTGGCATGTACAATATTTTAATGTCACACATATTTTAAATTCCACAATATATTTCTTAGTGTTTTTTCAAAAATTCAATAGTAATTCAGATTTCTCACATTTTTACACTTTCTGATGATTTACACTACAACCACCATTATCAAGTTCCTGTTTAGGAACATTATTCTTCTATCTATGAATTTTCTTTATTTTATGGCAAGTTTTCCTGGAAGTTAATTCTCTCAAATTTTATGGTTTTTCTTAAAATGCTTAGATTTCATCTTTGCATTTCAAGGGTACATTCATTGCATACATTATCATTTAATTTTTG
The DNA here is from genome assembly GCA_028646485.1 of Cryptoprocta ferox. Taxonomy (NCBI): domain Eukaryota; kingdom Metazoa; phylum Chordata; class Mammalia; order Carnivora; family Eupleridae; genus Cryptoprocta; species Cryptoprocta ferox. Next base: position 43,458,000 of record CM053562.1, read on the forward strand.
TCAACATGCTAAAGATATGATACCATTTTTTGTCTCCAGTCATTTCTTGATAAGCCATCTCTTTCTTACTGTTTTGAAGCTCAAGTGTCTGTTTCTAGTTGTTTTTTAAGATTTTTCTTTTTCTCCAGTTATCAGAAGTTTTACTATAATGTGCATTTGATGTCCTTTCCTTTGTATTTATATTGCTTTGTATTTAAATTGGTTGATAGAGCTTAACTTTAATCTGTAGTTTCATGTCTTTTTTATATGATTTTGGAAAATTCTGTAACAGTTTTACATCACGACTCTTTCTTTCTGATTTCTTTCTTTCCCTTTTTGATTTTAAGACATCACTTATACATATGTGTAAATGTCTATCCCCTCAGTCTCTTATCTTCTTATAGGTATTTTTCTTATCTCTCTATGTACTTCAGTTTTGATATTTTCTACTATTATTCAGGGTTTTATACCTGAACTTATCTAGCAGATCCTCAATTTCCTTTCTTGTATTACTTATCCCTATAATCTTCATTGACTCTATTTTATATATTACATTGACTTCATGTTTTCATTTATTAATTATATTATTGTTGGTTACTTTGCTATTTTTATTTTTTAATTTTAAATTTTTTAATGCTTATTTATTTTTGAGAGAGAGAGAGAGAGAGAGAGAGAGAGAGACAGAGCACAAGTTGTCAAGGGGCAAAGAGAAAGAGACACAGAATCCGAAGCAGGCTCGGCTCCAGGCTCCAAACTGTCAGCACAGAGCCCAATGTGGGGCTCGAACCCACCAACCATGAGATCATGACTTGAGCTGAAGTCGGAGGCTTAACCTACTGATCCACCCAGGAACCCCCCTATTGTTGGCTACTTTAAAATCTTTATCAAATAACTCCACTATGTTGATTGTATATGAGTCTGTTTTTAGTGTATCTTTTTTCTCTATTCTTTAAGTCATATGAATATTTTTCTTGGCATACTTAATAATATATTACTAAATATCATCTACTGTGTTGAAAAATTGTTCTACCTTCATAGGAGTGCCTGCATGGCTCAGTCAGTAAAGCATCTGACTTTGGCTCAGGTCATGATCTCAACGGTTTATGAGTTTGATCCTCACGTCGGCTCTGTGCTGACAGCTCCTGGAGCCTGCTTTGGAATCTGTGTCTCTCTCTCTCCCTGCCCCTCCCCCGCTCTCTCTCTCAAAAATAAATAAATATTAGAAAAAAAGAAAGCTATGAACCCTACAATTGTTGCAGCTTACTGCCTGAGAGAGAATACCCAGACTACAGCAAGAGGAGGGAAAAGAACCACAAAAACAATTCATAGCCTTCTATGATCAGAAATATACTAGAAAGGGATTTATAAATAACTGTAGTTCTCAGTAGCTAAGTTGACTTGTCCAAAAGCCATCACACAGTAAAATTGCATTTATATAATATTGCCAAAAATGCAAACTCATCTACAGTGACAGAAAGCAGCTCAGTAGTTGCCTGGGGAGTATGATATGAGATGCTGTAATGTAGGATTTAGTGATAAAAAAATGGTCACAAGGAACTTTTGGGAGTGACAGATATGTTCATTAACTTGACTGAGGTAATGGTTTCACAGGTGGATGCATATATAAAAACTTATATTGTATACTTTAAGATCAATTTATTTTATTTAAATTATGCTTTAACTAAGCTGTAAAAATATATAGATTTCCAGCTGGTAAATCTCTAGATTGTTGGCAAAGAAAGGACAAAACAGACCAACTGAAAGGTTTTTTTTGCAATAGTTCAGATAATAAAGAATGCTTTTGACAAGGATTCGAGCCATGAAAATGTTAACAAAGCTTGATTGGGGATCTACTCTGGAAATTGAGGACAGTTATGAGATGTTTTAAAGATTATATGATTGTATACTATTCAACAGATATTTATCTAGAGCCTATTTTGTGCCAGCCTGGACCAAGACTACTAATATGAAGTCTGACATAATTTTCTGGGGACTTTTGCAAGCTGGTAGTAGCATAGTAGGTTTTTTATCATAACCACAGATGAAGCAAGTCCGGAAGCATGGCTTCTCACCCTGACATAAGCCAAATGTGAGTAAAAGAAACTACTTAGAAGAAGCCTCTGGGAGACTGTATTTCCCAGAAGTAGCTGGGATCCAGTTAAGATGAGGCAAATTTTTTTTTTTTTGGAAGGGGGTGGATAATGTTGAGGATGTAGGAATTTTATTGATCACAAAGAGGAGTTCAAAAGGACACAATAAAATGCTTGAACAGAAAGAAGTGAGTTTTAGCTTAGAGAAATACAGATTATAAGGAACGAAGAAAAGAGACAGAAGATATATGAAGGACTTGGGGAAAAAATAAACCTTACCTATTTCCCACCATGACAAGAGGAATTAAAATCAGTTAAGTAACACTAAAAGTAATATTATTTTTCTGTAACATATGTCCTGCAGTGTATGCAAAGTTACATTCAGGTCCATGGTAAATTTTCAAATCAAAGAAAGAAAACAGCAAATAATATATGTAAGACCCTCTTTTCTAAATCTTAAATAAGTAGGAACAAAAACCATATGCAAAATACAAAGAATAATCTGTATCATCAGTCTATTTTCCATGCCCTTGATTTGATAGCTTCTGACAATAATCCTGAATAAAGTGGTGAGTTTTCAATATATGTGTTCAATTACCTTTATCTATATTTAGCACTAGGCTATGATATCATTCACTTTAAAGAGTCTCTGCCTGCAGAGTATTTGCCAGTATATCATGGATTTTCATATTTAGTTTTTATCCTTTTTCTTTTTACTGGATGTAATAAATTAGTTGTATTGTTTTATTTACACATGAGTGCATTGCAATTCAAAGACCTTGGCAGCATTTTAGAATTACAATGAAATCATCATGGGGACCAGATATTCATTGCCTTTTTCTCCAAACTGTCTCTAAGCCATGCCAAATACAGAGGAGCACACACATAAATACATATATTGAATATAAACCTATTTCATATTAACAGTGTGGGGATGTGGGAAAAATGGAGGCTAAGAGCTTAAGGAAGAAATAAAAATAAACATTTTTTTTATTTTTTAAAAAAAGTTTTGAAGTTCAAATTACAAATCTTACTATTTTGTATATAGCTTGTAATTTTACCATACAAAATCATAATTGCTTCCTTTCAAAAATAAATATAAAGATAGCCAAACTTTTGCAATCGACTTTGCAAATAGATATAGACAGTGGGAACTTAGCAAATGTATTTTATGTTTCCTAAAAGAAACTGAATGGCGGGATGCTGAGATTTTCATTTTTCAGAGATATTGAAACAAACTACTCTGGCAATACTGAAGCTAGGAAGGGTGATAATATATTTTATAATTATTACTTTTTAAAATGCAAAAATAAGAATGCTTATATTTTGTGTAGAATCATCAGGATAATTAAATTTTCATTTATAGATTGAAGAGAGAAAAAAATGGCACTTCAAAATAATGATGGTATACACTCCATTCTTCCATTCCAGAAAACTTACAAAATATCTTGGAGAATCCAGTTACAACATGTACAGAGTATTTTGGATCTATCTTTGCACAACTAATTGCTTAAAAGAACTGAGATCTGTCTAGGACTTTGCAATGTCCATATACCCTCAGAAGTGTTAGCTCAACTTCATTCTTCTAATTAATTTATAAATGTAACTCCCCTAATTATCAACACTACCTGGTGTATATTACTGTCAAACTTGTATTTATATTCCTATTCCATTTTTGAGCTCTGGACTCCCCTCCAGGAATTAGAAAAATATATGACTTCATTCTGTGCATGAGAATCCAGATATCATATTAAATCTATTATAAGATAGTAAGGAAATAATGATTGAGTTATTATGTTTGTCAATTGAATTAAACCAGTGAATGTAATTGCCAGTACCCTGTAATAGGCATTGTTTCAAAGGCTATGGAAAACTTAATTATGAGGAACCACTTAGTTGCTGAAGGAACTTACAGCTAATATAAAGCTTTGGTCATGCATGTAAAGGCTAAATATAGAACATTATGTAAATCATACCTGGATTCATTGGGATGAAGCAAATTATCTTTGCAGATTATTTTAGTATGGATTTTAAAAATGAAGCAATATCATCTTGAAGTACATAAGAGTGAAATAGCAGAATATTGGAAATAATTACTATTTTGCAGCAAATGTTTTTTTGAAAAAATCTTATGAATAGATGTCACCATGATGATTGGTGGCTTCGAAATATTGTCACTGCTGGACAAGATTCCACTACTTTATAAATGTCACAATGCAGGACATCATTCCCCTTCATTCATATTACTTCAGATAATTAGATAATAACCAAACCCAAATCCTTAAACTACACTGTACCCATCTCTTTCCAATTGCTAGTAAAGACTGATGAGTAAAAAATGTGAAAGAATCCTTGAATGTTTTGCTTTACCTGGGGATATCCTCGCCATTCACTAACTCTTTAATCTATGAAATACATCTTGTAAATTGTGATTAGATGAGCATGTTATAACCAGATTTAGGATTTTCTAGTATCAGGTATAATTTAAATGCCTATAAAAGTAAATTAACAAAGCTCCAGAAATTCAATGGTATTTATGTCTTACATTTGTCTTTGGCTTTTTCTTAAGCTTCCTACATTTTCTTATCTCTATTAGAGAATCAATTTATCACTACTGGAGATAAAATGGGAAAGTATACAGGCCTTAACAATTTTAATTATATTGGTTGTAAATGATGGATCAGGGAACTCTGAAGGAAGATGTGACAACCAGGTCATGTGCAAGATGCTTGAGTAGGGATGGGCAGCTTTTTAAACTAAGCCGAAACAAGGTATCCAGTCCAAATCCAAAACAAGGTATTTTCCTCTTAGGACTGGCCTTGCTGCATCCCAAAGGGCTTGGACTGTCATGTTTTCATTTTCATTTGTTTCCATATATTTTAATTTATTCTTTAATTGCCTGATTGATCTATTCATTCTTTAGTAGGATTTTTTTAATCTACATGCAATTGGAGGCTTTCCAAATTATTTTCATGTTGTTGATTTCAAGTTTCATAGTGTTGTGATCTGAAAATATGCATGGTATGTTCTCAATTATTTTATGTTTATTGAAGGCAGTTTTGTGACCCAGTATGTGATCTATCTTGGAGAATGTTCCATGTGCACTTGAGAAGAATGTGTATTCTGCTGCTTTTGGATGAAAAGATCTGAATATATCTGTGAAGTCCATCTGGTCCAGTGTATCATTCAAGGCCATTGTTTCTTTCTTGATTTTCTGCCTAGATGATCTGTCTATTACTGTGAGTGGAGTATTAAAGTCCCCTGCAATCACTGTAATCTTATCAGTAAGATTGCTTATGTTTGTTACTAATCGATTTATATATTTGGATGCTATAAGTTGCAGGCAGAAATATTTATACTTGTTAGCTCTTCTTGATGGATGGACCCTGTAATAATGATATAATGCCCTTCTTCATCTCTTGTTACAGTCTTTAGTTTAAAATATAGTTTGTCTTATGTAAGTATGGCTACTCCAGCTTTCTTTTGACGTCCAATAGCATGATAGATGGTTCTCCATCTCCTCACTTTCAATCTGAAGGTGTCCTCAGGTCTAAAATGAGTCTCTTGTAGAAAGCATATAGATGGATCTTGGTGTTTTATCCATTCTGATACCCTATGTTTTTTGATTGGGGCATTTAGTGCCCAATTCAGGGCACATTCAGGGTTATTGTTGAAAGATATGGGTTTAGTGTCACTGTGTTATCTGTAGGTTTCATGTTTGTGGTGATATCTCTGTTCCTTTGTAGTCTTCGCAGCATTCCACTCACAGAGTCCCCCTTAGGATCTCTTGCAGGGCTGGTTTAGTGGTCATGAAGTCCTTCAGTTTTGTTTGTCTGGGAAAGCCTTTATCTCTCCTTCTATTCTGAATGATAGCCTTGCTGCACATTTTTCGTATTCAATACATTGAATATTTCCTGCCACTCCTCTGGCCTGGCAAGTTTTAATGGACAGGTCTGCTACTACCCTGTGTCCTCTCGTAAGTTAAGGCCTGTTTGTCCCTAGCTGCTTTCATAGTTCTCTCTTTATCTTTGTATTTTGCCAGTTTCACCATGATATACTGGGGAGAAGACCTATTTTTGTTGAATCTGAAGGGAGTTCTCTGTGCCTCCTGGATTTGGACTTCTGCTTCCTTCCCCAAATAAGGGAAGTTCTCAGCTATAGTTTGTTCAAGTAAAACTTTTGGCCCTTTCTCTATCTCTTCTTCTTATGGAACTCCTATGATATGGAAATTATTACATTTCAATGAGTCACTTAGTTCTCTAATTCTCCCCTCATGGTCTAGTATTTCTCTCTTTTTCTTGGCTTCATCATTTTCCATTAATTTTATCTTCTATTTCATTCTCTTCTCTGCTGCCCCTATCCTTGCTACCACTGCTTCTAGTTTATTTTGCACCTCATTTATAGCATTTCTTAATTCATTATGACTATTTCTTAGTTCCTTGTTCTCTGCAGCAATAGATTCTCTGCTGTTTTCTATGCTTTTTTCAAGCCCAGCTATTAATCTTATGACTATTATACTAAATTCTTGATCAGATATATTGTTTATATCTGTTTTGAGCAATTCTCTAGTTGTCATTTCTTCCTGGAATTTCTTTTGAGGAGAATTCATATATTTCATCATTTGGGCTAGTTTTCTGTCCTTCGTGTGTTTTAATAGCTTGTTATGTGTCCTGCACCTACGAGCACTACTACATTAAAAATGAGTCATACACAGTCCAGGGCCTGGCACTTCAGGAGGTGTTTTTAGAGTGTTTTGCACATTCTCTGTTGTTGTGACTCTTGTTGCTTTATCTCTGTACTTGTAGTTGTGGTTTGGACCCTCTATCAGGTATGCTTTGATTTCTTCATTGAAGTAACCCTGGAAAAAATTTTAAAAGTGGGGAGGGGTAGTGGAAGATGCCTTATCCCATACAAAGAGAATTGACATGGGCAGAGAATTGACCAGCCAGAGAATCAGGGAAATGATATGGCTCGATCCAGAGAAAGAGAGGAAAACAAAGAAGTAGGAGATACAGAAAAGATGTAAAAATAATAGTTTGAAAATGTCTGCTTTGTTTAAACAAACCACCAACCAGAATAGAGAAGGGAAGAAAATAGAGAAAGAAAAGGAAGAATAAAAAATATATATATATAAATAAATATTATATGTACATATATGATAAGACTTGACCAAGAATCAAATCAGAAAATGCAAAACCACTGGACAGATATCTGATGGTGCCAGGAACTGGTGGCTGCACTTGTCTACAGGAGGGGCCGTCTGGTTCAATAAGTGTCCATCCTACTCCGGTAGATACACAATTACCAGGAAAGGAGGGGCGTCGTTTGGTGTAGGTGGGTCCTACCTCCACTGTGGGCCTGCTGTCTGTTCCCTGAAGCACCACCTTGTTGGTGATGGAGAGAAAAATAGCAACACTCCAGTCTCTCCTCCCCAGACCAGGTATCTCAAACCACTCTGTTCAGGCTGTCTTCCCAGTGCTGTGAGGGCACGAGAGGGCCAGCTGTCCTGCTCCACAGTCTCCCACACCTCCCAGGCACTCGGCTGGAATTCAAACCCTGAGGTCTTAAAAGATCCCGCTCTGTGTGACCCAGTTCCAGGGTAATGCCATTCTGCTCAGCCAGCCAACAACAGGCCTCTGGCTGGCAGGTGCCTGCAGGGTCTTTTGTCCTTGTAGCGGCTATGTACCTTTTTCCCACAGCACTCAAGGAGAGGACTTCTCTCTCCGACTGTGCCTTTGAGCTAGCTACAGAGTTAGGGGCTCTCCACCCTCCTCCTCAGGTGCAGGAACATGGCGGCAGGCCCCAGTCCAGAGAAACATCTGCAACTCTGGATCGTGTTAGTAATTGGTTCTTTACCCATTTTTTTTTCCATTCCCTGATCCGTGGTTTTTCTCTTGTTCAAATACAATACTGTACTTCCACAGTAGCTTCCTTTTGTCTCTCCACAGAAGGGGATCCCTCTGCTCTGTGCCTACACTGCCTGTTTTATCATTTCCAATTCACAACCATGCACCTATGGCCTGCCAAGTTGTTCCCATGGGCTCCTGGAGATGTTTCTGTTGCTCCGTAGCCCAGATTCCTGGAATTCCAAACTTTTTGGCCTCAATGCTGCTGTGTTTGAGGGACAAGGAAACTTCAGATCTCCCTACTTCTCCACCATATTGATTCCTCCTCAAGTACATGTATTTTTTCATTAAATTAATAACATCTATAGATAGATTCACATAGTGTTGTAAGAAATAATACAGAGATTTTAACTTTTATAAAATAAAATTTCTCCAGTGTAAATATCTTACAATATTATAATATGTTATTACAACCAGAATATCGGCTTGATGAAATCTGTTACAAAAGAACTCGATCACCACAGAAAACCTCTTATAACTCTTTAGTTATACACAATTCTCTCTTCCCTCATCTTTAACCTTTGGCAAACCACTAATCCCGCTAATCTGTTCCCTGTTTCTATTTTCTTTTAATTTTGAGAATACCATGTAAGTGAAATCATGCAGCATGGAACATTTTGAGACTAGCTTCTGTTCACTCAGCATAATTCTATGGAGATTCATCCAAGTTGTTGCATACACAGTAGTTTCTTCATTTTATTGCTGATTCGTATTCCTTGGTATGGATGTATCACTGTTTAACCATTCACTCACCGAAGGTTATATGGCTTGTTTCAAGGTTTTTGCTATTACGAGTATGGTTAACATTAACATCTGTCTAAAAGTTTTCTTTGGGATCCTAAATTTTCATTATCTCTGGGATAAAAGCGCAAGGTAACATTTTTTTTAAGTTATATGGTAGTTTTGTGTTTTGTTGTTTGAGAATTTGGCAAATTACTTTGCACAGTGGCTGTTCTATTTTATATTTCCTAACAGTGTATGACTGATCAAAGTTCTCAGAATCCCCACTAGCATTTAGTGTTGTCACTTATATATTAGCTTTTCTGATAATTGTATAGTGGTATCATATTGTGTTTTTAATTTGCATTTTCCTAATGGCTAATGATATTGAACCCCATGAAATGGAGTTTGCAGAAAGCATCCTTGGGAAATGAAATAATGTCTCTTTCTGGAGCAAAGAACAGTTTTGCTTACTGTTTGCTATAAAAGTCAGGGTTTTTCCAAGCTCAGTACTTCAGTCCTGTAATGCAGCCCACTGGGTAGTCTCCACAGCACATAGGAGACAAACAGAGCCAATGCAAACATGACAATTATGATGCCTACTTTGCTATGAATAATAAAGTCAAAGATTCTCACCTTTGGCTCTTGTCTTCTGCCACCATCCATGAAACAGTAATAGGTTACCTTAATATTGTTATGGGGAGAAAAAATCAAAACCCACACTTATCATTTACTACTCAACTCTAAGTCATTAGAGAGAAACACATTTTAAGCCTTACATCATTGGCGCTTAACCAATACATAGTATGCATTCAATAATTACATGTAATATAATTGATGAACTATTGATAAGAGGAGAAATAAGTGGAGGTGGCATATACACACTAATGATTTGGACAGAGTGCATAAGAAAAGAAAGCAAGAGGAACTAAGGAAGGGTGTCATGTGAGATTTTCTCTTTGCAAGTCAACTGATTCTATTTGATTTTGGCCTGCTAAATGCTAATATTAAACCTTTTGACATTATTACTTATTAATATTATTTTAATTTTTAAACACTTTCTCTAAAGTTTATCTCATTTTATCCTTACAGCAGGAGTGTGAGTTAGACAGGAAATTATTTTCAAAGGAGGAAAATAAGTCCCACAGAGATTAAATGACATCCTTCAAATTAAATAATTCACAAATCAGTTCCAGGATAATATAAAGAATGCATTAGTAGGATTTGCACAATAAGTTCCTTCAAATTGGAAATTCTGAATTTTTATACCTAAAATTGGAGACCCATTCATTTATAACACCCATTCTTATCACCTTAACGCCTAAGATTATGTCAAGAACTTTTGTTGTTAATCACGTATGGTCTTTTTCTTATTATTTAAGATTTTATTTTATTTTAGATTTCCCCAAATTATCTCATATACAAATTATCCAAAATCTATTTCAAATTCTCCTTATTTTAAATTATCTTTTGCCTGTATTTGATATAAATTAATGATTTCACTAAACTTCGTTTGTTAAAAAAAATTAGTGAACTACCTTGCTCGAGGCAATGTTAACTTACACATATTTTATAAATATAGAATATTCATTTTTTTAAGTTTTTTAATAGTTTGTTTTTGTTTTGTTTTTGTTTTTGTTTTTATTTTGTTTTAGTAATCTCTACACCCAACATGGAGCTATGGTAATGAGGTACAGGTAATGTACCCAGTACTTTATGATCTAGATCATAAAACTTTTATGCCTCAAATGATTATTACAGTTTTAATGAAAAATGCTGACACAAACAGATAAGCAAAAATAAAAGGTTCCTTAATATAATGATAATATTGATAAATTATAGCAATAATAGCAGCTAACATTTATATAGTACTCTGTATAGATGTTATTCTAAGCACTTTTAATGATTAATATTTTTAAATTTGAAAATAACTCTGGAAGTATTCAACAGTAATAGGAGTAGGAGTAGGAGTAGATGAATTTGCATTCCATAGAGAAGAAACTATTGATAAGGAATGCCATTAATCTGTGTAAATGTTTACATAGTTCAGTACATATATGTTTTTTGTTTGGGACACAAGCTTCCCTGACCTTAATTTCACTTGAAAGCACACATATTGATTGGAATGAAAATTCCATCAGATGTTTATAAGAAATTCAAACCATGCTTTTTTTCTTTTTTTTTTCTTTTGGCTTTTTTTTTTTTTTTTTTTTGAGAAAGAGAGAGCATGTGTGAGTAGGGGTATAGGGGGAGAAAGAGAATCTTTTTTGTTTGTTTTTTAATGCTTATTTATTTTTGAGAGACAGAGAGAGGCAAAGCATGAGTGGGGGAGGGGTGGAGAGAGAGGGAGACAGTATCTGAAGCAGACTCTAGGCTCTGAGCTGTCAGCACAGAGCCCAATGTGGGGCTCGAACTCACAAACTGCAAGATCATGACCTGAGCCGAAGTTGGATGCTTAATTGACTGAGCCACCCAGGCAAAGAGAATCTTAAGCAGGCTCTGTGGCCAGTGCAGAGCCCAACATGGGGCTTGATCCCATGACCCTGGGATCATGACCTGAGCCGAAATCAAGAGTCAGAGGCTCAACTGACTGAGTTACCCAGGCACCGCAACCTATGTCATTCTTAAAATGTTAGAGAGGACTGACTTTGCCCTTCTGTGACTATCCTTGTGAGAGGCTTTTAGGGATTCTCACTACTTTCTGGTCTGGCATGGGAATGCACAAGTCATAATCGGTTGACATGATTGTCCAGCATCAATCAAGCTTGCCTTGGAGACATTCATATCTATCCACCTCCACATGAGCAACTGACCAAATAAGTTCCAGGATAGTCTAAAGCAGAAACTTCAGCTTGAATTGTTTCAGATCATCTCCAAACATTACTGGGATCTGACGTCTGCAAGCTAGAAGAGATTTTAGGCCTGTCTTACGTTTCTGTGCCCAGAAACTTGAAATCTTGCCCCATGCTCACTACTTCCTACTGTAGTAATTGTCACACAGGTTTCCTCAGACTCTAATGAATTTTCCCAACAAATGCAGGATCATCATGTTGTACATTTAAATTTCCTACTCTCCATTTGGGGTCCTGTCTCTTGTCTTCTTAGGAGAGTTCTAATTATCATAAGGATATAGTACACTCATAATTAGTCAGGTAATTCCTTCTCTGTCTTCCCATAGAGTTTTTTTCTTAATTCATCAGATCCTTTAACATAATGAATTATAATTATCCTTCAAGTGTCTTTCACTATAACTAGAATAGGATCTCTTCAAGGCAAGAGTCCATTTGAATTGATATTAGTACTTGGTTCTTATAGCTCTCGGAATATTTTATCTTTTCACTAAATGTTTGGCTAATCATTTCATTAATGAATTATTTACTTAAAAATCATAGAAAATCTGCTAGAAATTCAACTACCATGAGTCAGAATATTATTTTAAATATTTTGGTGGAAGTTTAGGGTTTTTTTTGTTTGTTTGCTTGTTAAATTGCTTTTTAATGTTTATTTATTTGTGAGGGAGAGAGAGAGAGAGAGAGAACAGAGGAAGGGTAGAAAGAGGGAAACAGAATCTGAAGCAGACTCCATGCTTTGAACTGTCAGCACAGAAGCCCCCTCAGGGCTCCAACTTGTGAACTGGGAGATCACGACCTGCGCCGAAGTCGAACACTCAACTGACTGACCACCTGGGAGCCCCTTGTTTGTTTACTTGTTAAAATATATTTGTTTCTATTTAATTTTCATGATGGTAATGAGGATTATATAAAACTAAATTATTTTTATTCTATAATAAAAATGTAATATATATTGACTATTTCAGATTTCTTGTTCTGTTGAAATATGGTTGCATTTTTAAATATTTTTCAATAAAACAATTAGATAATCATGAAACGTAGGAAGAGAACATTCATTAATGCTATAACTTCAGTGAATTTAAACTACAGAGGCTATATATCCCTTGCTGACAGTATAGTTAAAATTTTGTTTTATAAACATGCTTAAAAAATTTAAAAGTTTTTAACAACTCCAACTATGAATCTATGGAAATATCAAATAACAAAATCTGTCTGCAATATTTTCCTGTATATTTTAATCAATCGCTTCTCTTGAATATTTGCTCACACCAATATCAAGGCAATATCAAGTCATTGTATCCATTTTAGGAAATAGGAAAATTTAGAAGATTAATTGGAGGGGCAGCTGGCTGGATCAGTTTGTAGAGCATGTGAGTCTTGATCTTGGAGTCATCAGTTCAAGCCCCACATTGGGAACAGAACTTACAGTAAAAAAAGAAGGGGAGTTGTCAGGGTGGTTCAGTCAGTTGAGCATCCGACTCTTGATTTCAGCTCAGGTCATGATCTCACAGTTTGCGAGAGTGAGTCCCAGTGCACACTTGGGATATTCTGTCTCTCTCTCTCTGTCTCTGCCCTCCCCTGCTCAGGCTCTCTCTCTCTCTCTCTTGTTCTCTCTCTCTCTCTCTCTCTCTCTCTCTCAAAAATAAGCATTAAAAGATAATAATTGGATTGTTTGAAATTAGATGCGGTAAATAAGGGAGTGAATAAAAATTAGTTTGGTTTTAAAAATATGCCATGGGGGATCCATTTTTGGATCAATGCTCTAAACATTATATATCCTATAGATTATTTTCCTGGGTTTTTCAGAAAGTCTCTTCTAACATGATAGCTTCATAGCTTTGGCAAGTGTCCTTTTGATCAGAGTTTCATCATTTGACATCTGAACATCTGACCTAAAAAGAAAGACTATATTCAATGGTTAAGAACCTGGCATAACAAAAGTTCAAATATTGAGTTCTGTAGAGGAAAATCATTTATTTTCATATACCTGTTTATTTATAAAAACAATATATTTCCTAATGTCATTTTGAGAATTAATAATGATAGTTAATATTAATTCATAATTTATATGATCTCATTTCATTTCATTTCATTTTAACAGTATTAAAAAAACAATATTCAAATGAGTAAATTTTAGAAATCTTATTGCTTAAGTCAATGATTCACGAATCAGGAAGCATCCCATCTTGCAGATAGAAAGGAGTTCTGAGGAGCTATACAAAATGAAAGACTTTTATAGGCAGAAGGGAGCAGAAACAAGGAAGTTATACTAGCAAAAAGTGAATTCATTGTGCCAAAGTCATGTTCTTTGAGGGGAGGTCAGGCAGATTACTTCAATAGTGTTGATCAGGTGACTCCTGATTGACTAGTTTAAGACTTCACTTCTGGGAGAGGCCAAAATTGTACTTAAGTCAAGTCTCAGTTTAGTGACATGGGACTTAGCAAAATTCACTCCATTTAGGAGCTGTTGTCTTATTTTTAACAATAATCATATTAAGTTGGTATTATTATTCTCCTTTTACAGGTGAGGAAACAGTAATTAAAGGTTAAAGTCCTATGCCCTAGGTAATGTAGCCAATAAACAGAATGGCTAAGATAGGAACATTTGAGCCTAAGTTGTTTTAAAAATCAATAAAAATTATCTAGTAAGCATTACATAATAATAATTATTATGGTCAGAATCAGTACTGAAACTAGCCCATTAAAAATAATTAAATTCAATAAGACCAAGTAATGAAAGATCTTTTTTTCTTCTACTACTGTTTTCAGTTGAATCATCTTTGTATGCCTTTGACAAGATCTTGGGATAGAAGGGCTTTACCATTTTATAAGTGTTGGAAATAGTTATCCATCGAAGCTGGAGTAGCTTGCTCTGGTGATGCCTAGGCCCTTGCAGGCATCCTCTATCCAGTGCTCAGGGCTCTGGCTCCCTGTGAAGAAGAAAGCTGCTGGTGGCTGGATGGACAGGTGCTGCCACTGCACACACCATTCTCTGGCTGGAAGTCTCCTAAGTTCTCTGCTGACAGGCTGCGGGGAGATGCTCTGGAGCCCAGGTCCTTTTCCCTGGAACACCAGGTGTTTTCAAATCACTGCAAAAATACATATGCTCATCAAGCTCCAAATGTTCACAGTTCAGCCAATGTTTGCATTTGATTCTGGTGTAGGCATTACTGGTTTAACAATTCCATCATGTAGAGAAGTGTCTTTATTGAAGCAACAGATACTAAATGAAAGCAAGAACTGGTCAAGAAAAAGCAAGGTTGGAGAGGATAGAGAGAGGGAGAGAGGGGAAGAGAGAGAGAGGTAAGGACCTCTTATGAAAAGGAGTAGAAGAACAAAATGGAGAACTCCAAATGTCCATGGTATTGGAAAACAGCTAGATAGAGGATAATGATAACAACAAGGTGATCTCTCGCACATCAACTGTCTGGGCTCAAACTGGGTGAGCCGGAGCTTGGAAGCAAATCTCAGATGCACACATAGTTCTTGCTGTCGATGGAGATCCTAGTGCTTGTCCTTGGACTGGTGATTCCTAGTGGTTTTGACTTCAGGTCATTGGAACAGATGTCATGGTGTTCTCATTCCCAAAGCCCTACAATCTGATGTTTGGCCAGGTTGAAGGTTTGGAGAAACAGTTGTAATTGAACTCTTTGCTTAGCCTTTCTGAGATGAGTTTAGAGGAGACGTGTGTTTGGGTGGATGAGATGTACATCATTAACACTGCATATACACTTCAAGGCAAACGATCTCTGTGGTTTCTGTAGAGTTTGGCATTGAATGGAATATTGCAGACATGTAAGATATTTCCCTGATGACAAAATGATGATTATGGCATCTGTGGCTTAAGAAGAGGAGAACCAACTGATGCAGTTTTGTTGGGTCATTATCATTTGTCACAAGAAACAAGATATAAGACCAAAGCATTTACTATTAGACTAAGAAAAAAGCATAAGAACAGTTTCCCACAAATATAGTTTGTGCTATCATTGTGATGGAAGAAATACATCGAAATTTTCAAGTAGCAATGAAGGTAACTTCCAGTGGTCGGTAGAACTTCAACCCACTTGTCCAGCTACATCACTCTTGTCACATTACAGACAGCCTGCTGGTTACACTACAGGGACCACATTGAGAATGACAAAAGATATCTAATATCTCTTTGTTTTTTGCCAGAGTAGAAATTACACTGCATTATTGAAGAAAGTTTATAAGACATTGACCTCATTTCTTATGTAATTCTCACATAAATAAAAGATTGGGACAAAACTATAAATTTAAATTTATTTTTCATTATGAAGGAATTTGAGGGCATGTTCACTATTATTTATTTATTTATTTATTTAAAGAGTTTGTTGGTTCTTTAAGTATTTTGTTTTGAAATTATAAATTGCTTAAGCACATTTATGTTATGAAAACCATTAATGTGTGGTTCTAATCCAACTTTTTTTCAAGAAGAGAGATAAGCAGTATTCTGTCAAATCACGTTCCTAGAGATCTGCCTAATTACCACCATATTTATGTGTATCATAACTACAATAGACAGCATTTTTCTTCTTCTGTAAAATTTTTTATTAAAGAATTTCTTAGTATAGTTCACACACAATGTTACATTAGTTTCAGGTGTACAATTTAGTGATTTGACAGCTTTATCTATACATTAAGCTATGCTCATCACAAGTGTAGCTACCATCTGTCACCATACAACACTGTTACAGTTCCATTAACTATATTACCTATGTTGTGCCTTTTATATTCCTATCACGTATTCATTCCACAACTGGAATGTCCCACTCTCCTTCACCCATTTTGCCCATCCCTCAATACCCTCCTCTCTGACAACCATCAGTTTCTTCTCTGTTTTATTGGTCTGATTCTGGGACAAGTATTTTATTTTATGCATTATTTTGTTACTGACTATGCACTGAAGGCTAAAAATGCCAAACCCATTCTACATTTGCTTGCAAGTTTTTACTAAAGATACAGTGCTATTTCCTTTCAAGTTAAAAGTAAACAGACATTAATATAAAGCAAATATATAACCTCATATTTTGAGCTAAGTTCACTTGAGAAGGGTCATTTGACCACATGTATCATTTTGAAAAATAGTCTAGTATAAATAATATTTTAAACTCATATCCAGTTTGGAGTATTTCTCTTCTTTTCTCAGGACGGACAAACAGTAAGGGAACCAACTCTAAGTAAGAGGGAATACTTCTGTTCATTTGTATTACTCCATTTTACCTCCTCTCTCTCCTTGCCTTCTGCTTAAGTTGCTTCAAGGGTGGGGGATGAGCAGGCAAAGAAAAGGAGAGGGAAAGGGGAATGCCCACCCCCCACTACTTGTTCTTCCAGGGATTCTCTGGTTTTCATACTCTTTTGGCTAAAGTAGGAGGCAGCTGATATGCACAGCAATCCCTACATTCCTTTTAAAAATTTCTTCCCTCTACCAAATCTCTCACATTCTCTTATTCTCTCAGGATTGATGGTGGATCACACACCACTTTCTTTTTCTTAATTTCAATCAAAATGCTGAGACAGCAGGAACATTTTAAAATAACATGAAGTTTTATTATTATTATTAGCAGCAGCAGCAGCTTCCTTATAATTTTAATTTTAATCTGGTGGAAAGATAATTATATTTTAATACAAAAGCTAAAATTTTGATATGTCCAGGATACTGATAGGTCCATATCACTGGAAGTCATTCCCCTCCTAGGGAAAGGAGAACTGCCAGATCTAAATAATCTAATTGATAGTATTTTAGTATTTTAGCTAAAATTCTTTCCTTTTTTTTTCAGAGCCAAAGAATAATTTAAGAATAAAAATTTGTGAATAAGATTTTCAACTAGTTTTCTAAGTCTAAACAATACAGAACCAAAATGTATGTATTTTTCCCCTTATGTTGACTTTTTTTTGTTTCTTAAATTCCACATGATTGAATTCATATGGTATTTGTCTTTCTCTGACTGACTTATTTCACTTAGCATAATACTCTCTAGCCCTATCCTTGTTGCTGCAAATGGCAAGATTTAATTCTTTTTGATTGTTGAATAATATTCCATTGTGTGTGTGTGTGTGTGTGTGTGTGTATATATATATATATATATCACATCATCTTTATCCATTCATCATTTGATGGACATATGGCTTTTTCTATACTTTGGCTATTGTTGATAAGGTTGCTATAAACATTGGGGTTCATGTATCCCTTTGAATCAGTATTGACTCATAACTATAAAGAACAAACTAAGTGTCACTGGAGGTGTGGTAGGTTGGGGGTATGGAATAAATGGGAGATGGGTATTAAGGAGGGTGCTTGTGATGAGCACTGGGTGTATGTAAGTGATGAATCATTAAATTCTACATCTGAAACTAATATTACACTGTATATTAACTAACTGGAATTTAAATAAAAATTTGGGGAGCAAAGGTATGTAAATATTTTAGGTCATAGTGTAAACAAATGGCTTGATATATTTGGTCATATGCTTCCATAGTACAAGCGGAAATATCTAGATTTTAATCTATCTTTCCCATTTATTCTTTCTTCAGTGATTATAACATATATCTAAAGATATAGATAAAAATATAGGCAGCTATACACAGATATATTATATATACCATATATATTTTATATATGACATATATAAACATAAGGCTTAATATTATGTATTTGTCTGGCAGATGCCTTGAATAGTTGTCAGGTATTTAAATGTCACGTGGGACTTACAACAAGTCTTTGATTTGGCGGAAGTTTCCATAATTTGAAAATTTTTAGCATTTTTGTCTTCAGACTAAGTTCAAATGATGACCCCAAAAATGTCCCTACAATTTTTTAAAGTGCTTAATTTAATACTCATCAATACTTATGAGGCAGTATTTCTCTGCTGAGATCCATTGCACTATAAAAAGTCTACCCCTGTCTTCTGTTCTAACAAGGATGGTTGCTTACAGGCAGTAAACACATGTTAAAAGAAAAAAAAATCAGGTTTGCATTTCCTTGATCCTAATAATATGTTAATTTACCTCAAATATGTTAATTTACCTCAAGTTTTTACCATCAAAACAAAAAGGTTGCCCCTAAATACTGTTATATGTCCCAGATAATCAATGATTGCTGTGGATCTAATTGATTATATGTTTAGGAATTTTCACAACTAATTTTTCACTTTGTGTAGATTCAGTTCACTCTAGTTTGAAATTTGAGGTTACTTCACAGTCATGGATGAAACCAAATACAGGCCATTTCCTAAAGAGGCTTGGTGTTCTAAACTATGCATAAGTTTTCTTTACTCCGCTTCCCACCCCTTCCCCCATACACATGCCAAAATTTTTCACCCCAGAAATAACTTAAGGCTCCTCTTATTTTCTGAAAAGAGTATGTGACCTTGTCTCTTGTTCTCAAAAAGTAGCAGCATTGTAAGGAGGTGGAATAGATGGGGTTTACCAATACTATATACATATTATTTTTAGGGTAGGAAGAGTTTAGAATTATATGAGACTTTCTCTAACTACTTGGTAGGACATTAGAAGTTTTATACAATGTCTTCACCTTTTCAAAGGACACTAAAACCTTTATGACATGATTTCACTGTAAAAACTCAGAATACTTTCACAATTTCAGATAAAATGGATTTTTATACAAAAAAAGATTCATATTCATAATTTAATCGTACTTAATAATTTAGCATGATTGAAATTAAACTTATTTTCATAAATTAGAAGTTCATAAAATGTAATTTGGAGCATATGCTGTGAATATTTTGCTTAACCTACAGATCAAGATGTTGAAAGATCAAATATAATTTCTGAAGAGAATTGACTCATTCTAAAGATTCCTTTAATAATGTAAATAAAAGATCAGATTTCATTAAAAGAAAGGTTAATTTTTTTTACATAACTGAAAACTAAAATTGATTTAATGTATTTTGTTTACCTTTTGTGATTCTACCGGGAGAGGAATATAAGCTATTATTTCACAAACATATGCCCACAAAACTATTTTCATGCAAGAAAGAAAGCACAGTTATCTTCAAAATAAAAGAGATAATTTTATAACTGTTCTAATCAGGTGAATATAACAATTTCACCTATTCCTAGAGTTCCTCACTAAGGTTTTATCAGAAGTGAATGGAGATGTGGATCCAAATTCAACTGATGCGCAGAGTAGTTTTTTGTTAATAAAATCATTTTATATTTTAGCAAGTATTTAACAGTAATGAATATAGAACGTTAGATTTTTATTTAATATGTTAAATTAAAAGGGCCTTAGTAAAATTAGTGAAATTAAATGAAATAATGTATCTTAATAATTTCCCCAACTCTAACTTTTAATTGAGTTGTTTGCTAAATATTTAATAAACATAATAAAATATAAACATAAATAAAATGAACATAATAAAACAAAATAGCAAAACTATTTCTGTAATTGCAGATTTTAAAAGTGAAATTGACTTAAAATCAACTCTACACAAATGAAAATTATCTCAATAATCCTGAAAATATGAAACATTTTTAATTTACTGTTGTTTTTGAAAAGTAATACATTGTCCTTAAAATGAATTTATAATATGACAGTCAATACATTTTAATTTGCAAAAAGATAAATTGTTTTCCTTTCTAATTGCTTTCTTCTATTTTTTTTAGAATTATCAAGATAACTTATTACTAGAGAGGGCAGTTTTCTTTCAACTGGTAGGTTTATTTAACATTTTGCATAACACAGAGGCTGAGTGTGTGGGAGAGTTTATACCTCTCCTCCACCAGTTAGTAAGCATGTAACCTAAGCAAGTGTTTTAAACTCTCTGTGCCTCAGTTTTACCCAGGGATATCATGGATATGGATAAGTCACAATCATAGCTTCCTCATGCTAATAAACACAAGACAGTTCTTCACCAAGAAGCTTGGGCACCATTTTAAACAGTGAAATTACCAACAGAAAGCACAAAACCACAACCAAAGACAAAAACAAAAACCTGGCACTAAGTAGACTGAAGAAATACACTTGTTTATAGTATCAGTTGAAATAGGAAGCAGAGCACCATCTTGTTCATTTTCAGCTAGGAATGTGTGCATAGAGCAACTCTGATTTTTTCCCCTCTGTGCAAAATATGTTCCAGACAACTGGGAAAGCACTGCAAGTATTGAACTGGTTTTACAAGTATATTTTTGGGAGTAGATGAATGTGCACATAGGTAAGGAGTGAATAGTCGGGATTGACTGTTAAGTCTGTAGGAACAAGTAGAATTAAGATCAATCTGTACATAGGTCTAAGTGACCCTAAATTAAACAATAGAAAAATAACCTTGAAAGAGCATTCCTTCTAATACTATTCCATCTGGCATTTACTGTTCTCAATTTTCCAGTTGATGGCAGCAAATCCAGACTCAGCTTTAGTTCTCTACAGGGTCCACTGTTCTTGAGGCAAAGCTCACTGAAACAATATTACCTTTATGTCTTTTAACTGAAATTACAACCAAGAACACGTATGGCCGCCAATTGATTTAGAGGCCAAATCTTGGAGTGAAGGTTTACTAGAGGCCCCTTTAGCTATTGTAAATTGGCCAAACTCCCTGTGAGGTTTTGCAAAAGGTAACTTACTGTTCCTATTGCCTCCACATCAGAACACTTTGGACTCATTTCCAGTTCACCATAACCAGACCTGTCAGAGTGTGTAATCTTCTACACCTGCAAGAATGGGATGCTACTTTAACAAAAATGATAGCTTTCTTGCTTTCTTCATTTCTTAGGAAGGAATCTTCCTGTTTTCTTCATTTACTTTGATGAAAAGAATCAGGCTTTTCAAAATAAGACAACATTAAATCCTTGTAGTTGGAAAAATAGTTAACCTTCAACAAAATAATTGATTTTGGGCTTTGTAATGCGAGTTTAGATACAAAATCGAATGCATGATATAATCCATGAAAGGAAAATTGGTAATTTTAAATTTTGAAAGACTGTTAAGGGAAAGAAAAGATACAGACCAGACACAAATATTTGCCAAACACCCATTTGATAAATTTCGCCAATAATGAAACAAGTGATTTTTAAAATGAACAATGTTTTTTTAACTGGGTTCAAATATATGTTAAAAGATCCCTTTCAAAGAGCATTTTTTAAATAAAGTTTATTTATTTTGAGAGAGAGAGAGAGAGGGAGAGAGAGAGAGAGAGAGAGACAACACATGAGTGGGGGAGGGACAGAGAGAGGGAGAGAGAGAGAATCCCAAGCAGGCTCTGCACTGCCAGTGCAGAGTCCGATGTGGGGCTCGAACCACGAACTTTGAGATTATGATGTGAGCCAAAGTTAAAAGCCAGATGCTTAACTGACTGAGCCACCCAGGTGCCCACAAAGAGCCTTTCTGAAATGTGTTGTCTATGATTGCTTTGTGATCCTCCTCACTTTTTTTTTTTAATCCAGATAATGTGGTGAATTATTTTGATTGCTTTTCAAATGTTAAATGAGCCTTGAATAAACCTCACTTGGTCTTGAGGAATTATTGTATATGTTTTCAACTTCTATTTGATAATACTTTGTTAAGATTTTTTTGAATAATTCATGAAATAATTTGGCTTCACTTAATGCATTGTTTTGTCTGGTTTTAGTATCAAGGTAATACTAACTTCCTAAAATGAATTGGAGAATGATTCCCCGTTTTCTGGTTTTTGGAAAAATTTGTGTATAAATAGCATTAATTCATATTTAAACATTTGGTAGTAATTTTTCAATAAAAGAATCTGAAACTGGAAATTTATTTAGCATGTTTTAAAATTACAAATTCAACTTCCTTAATAGTTACAGAACTATTCAAATGATCTCTTTTATTGGATGAGTTATGGTAGTTAGTGTTTTGGAAGACTTGGTCAAATATGTTGCTAAATATGTGTGCATATGGCATTTTCATAGTTCTCCATTATTATCCTTCTCAGGCCAGCTGGTTCATGATATCTCTTGTTCCATTCCTGCTAACCTGTGTCTTCTTTTTTTTTAATTTGTCAATACTACTAGAGGTTTGTCAATTTTATTGATCTTTTCAGCTTTGTTTCACTGACTCTATCATTTTACTTTCAATTTCATTGATTTCTGCTTTTGTATTTATTATTTCCTTCCATCTGCTAGTTTTGGATTTGTTTTTCTCCTCTTTTTCTAGGTTCTTGAAGTAGAATACTAGAGGATTGGCCTGAGGGACACTTAAGGGTCCAAGAGGTTTTTGAAACAGACCATTACAAGATACAAACAATGATTGATGATTACAAAAATCATATTCTATCAGCCAAGTGCCATTTGGCATTATGACACTATTCTGCAGGACATCTCTGGGCTCACATTTCCTAGTGGGCCATCTCCCAAAATGAATCTTTTCAACTCAAGATCCTAACACAAAGGGATTCCAGAAACCACTGTGAGGGAAAGCGGCTTCCAAAACCCTGCCACTCTTGTCAATGTGAGGAGAGGGTAGGGGGAATGAAGCTCCACAGGACAATGTGAATTTCCAAACTTAGAGAAAAGTAAATGTGAAGGCAAGGCCCCAAGTAGGTCTTCTGGGTCTGAGGCAGGGGTCTAGGGCCAAGAGAGGCAAAGTGGCAGTGGCTGGGAACAGCCACTTCTACTTCTTTCTCCTTCTCTCTTTGAGGGCCAGGTGGATGACATTGCCATTGATGAAGTTATAGTAAACCAGCAAGTTGGGCTCGAGCCCACCCCGAATTGGGCTCCATGCTGACAGCACAGAGCCTGCTTAGGATCTCTCATTCCCTCTCTCTGCCTTTCCCCCACTTTCTCCTTCTCTCAAAAATAAATAAACATTTAAAATAATAATAACAATAATAATAATATTAACAAAGATAATAAAGTGATTATTGCTTAAGCTGGATTAACATAAGCCATATTCATAATTGTTTTCTATTTATTGACAGCAGCTT
This sequence comes from Cryptoprocta ferox, assembly GCA_028646485.1. Lineage (NCBI taxonomy): Eukaryota > Metazoa > Chordata > Mammalia > Carnivora > Eupleridae > Cryptoprocta > Cryptoprocta ferox. The sequence goes on from CM053562.1 coordinate 43,481,465, forward strand.
CTTTTGCTCTCTTATCTGATTTTAATTGAGCATTTTATATGATCCCATTTTCCTTTTTTTCATCATAACCATTCTTTTAGCATTTATAATGTTCATTTTTTACTAATCTGTCTTCCTTCAAATAACATATTATTTCATGTGTAGTATAGATCTATACCAATAAATCTATATATTATTAGTATATCATTAGTAATATATAATAGTATATTTCATATCTATGTATTATAAATATGCATCTCTATATAAGTATAGTAGATAATATATAAATATACTGTGACAGAATGTTTCCAATTCTTCCCTCCGAACCTTTGTGTCATTGCTGTTATTTATCCCACTTTCCATGTGCTATAAATCAATTGTTGCTATTTATGATTTAAACAAACATTGTATTCAGTTGAATACATTCTTATATTTAACAGGATTGTTGTGCTATCTAGGTTTTGGAAATGGTCCTTCAAAGTGCTTTTGTATTTTATTTTGATAGATACTTGGGGGTGTTATTGATCTGTGATCACTACCCTGATTTTTAGTGATTTTATTTATCTCCTAAACTCTGAACTATTTGAATGGTGGATACTGGTACCCTCGCCCATCATTTCTCCAGGGAATACATTCACTTCACTATTGAGTGAATTGATTGATGATCATTGCCATAAGGGACCCAAGCATGACAATTTATTAACAATATGCTGAGTTCTTAGTCTTCACTGCAGCATAACAAATTATAATTCATAATGAAGCATCTTCCTAAGGACTTTAGGCCTGAGGATTATCTATTTCCCCTGCAGATTCTAATGATCAGTCAATAATGGTCATTCTGCTGGGTGGGCACCATAGGAGAAAATGGAGAATGCACATTCTGCCTACCATGTCCTGTATACCTATTTTATATTATGTCCACTTGCTAAGCTTTTGTAAATCAAGATTAAATTTGAGAGATGGGAGTTGTATATAATTTGTAAAATTACAGACACATAATTATATATTTAATCATGTAACATGTAAGTGACATTGCAAATAACATCAGTTTTACCTTCAAAGTATTTATTTTCATGTTTAAAAGGAGCTAATTATTTGAGAGAAATGATAAAAGTTAATTTCATGATTGAAGAAACTATTGTAGATGTGGTATTTCCTCTAGTTTTGCAGGAAACCAGCTTGCCTATTTTTCATTCCCTTTCGGCAATGAGGATCTCATTATTGAGACCACCTACAGATGGTATGATTGAAATTTTGAATCTGTGCATAATCACCTCATCATTTTGATCTTTTGATGCAAATCTCCAGATAATCATGGACATTACACAAAAATAAAACTTAGGAAGTTCAATTTTAGCCCTAAATTGCTCACATTTCATATTTGCCCTACATAAATCTGAAATACTTGCTGGTAAGCCTAACTTCTATCAAGTATTAAAAAAAATTGCACTCTAAAGTTTCTATGATTGACAACTTATTTTATTTTATGCATTCCATGAAGTTAGAGCATCAAGTATTATCATGCTTGGAAAATTTTTGTTTTAAAAAATGTGTTATATTTTTGATTGATATAATGTCTCAACATTTTGCAGCTCACATTACCTTGTATTGTTTCATCAGTGTGTTAGAAATTTGAAATTAGTGTTCCTTTTCTTCTTTACTTTCTCGGATAAGGATATTATGCAACATAAAAATTCAGTTTTATATTGAAAAAAATTGCTTTTACATTAAAAGAATTGAATCATACATGTTAACATACCAAAATATTATTTTAAATGAGGAAAATCTTAATATTAAAGGGTGCCATCGCTTACTCATCCCATTTATTGTAATTTTATTTGATTGTTACAGGTAGACTTGTGAAATTCTGTATTTTTAAAAATGTTTAGATTACTATTAAAACACCATTGACCAATATTATTTTATAAAACATTTTTGAAATTGGCAATTAGATATACTAAAGAATATTGTGTGCATGAAGCCCACGTTACAAATTTAATTATATTTCAGTTAAGACCTGCATTATTTACTATAATAAAGTCTATATTATGCACCCAACATAAATCAGCACCTTTTATTATAATTACTGAGATATAATAATTAACTAAATTTAATTAATGCCAAAATAACACATAAAAGTCAAATATGTGATTTAATTTACTTTACACTCTACTGGAATATGAAATGTAATTTGTTGTTTTTTTAAGACTGTATTTTTTAAGCAATTTTGATTTACAATAAAATTAAGAAGAAGGCACGGAGATTTCCCCTCTATCCCCAAGCCACAGGCATGCAGAGCCTCCCATATTATCAACATTACTCACCAAAAGGGCACATTTTTTACCAAGGGTAAACCTACAGTGACACATCATGATTATCCAAAGTCCATAATTTACTTTAGGATTCACTCTTAATATTGTATATTCAGTGGTTTGGTACAAATTTATAATGACATATTCCCATCATTATGATAACATACAGAATATTTTCACTGCCCTAAATATCCTCTGTGCTCTGCCTATTCATCTCTGTTCCCCATTTGCTGTTACCTAAAGCAACCACTGATCTTTTTATTTTCTCCATAGTTTTGCCTTTTCCAGAATGTCATATGATGTGTACCCATCTCAGATAGACTTCTTTAACTGAGTAATATGCATTTAAAATTCATCTATGTGTTTTTATGACTTGACGGCTTATTTCTTTTTAGCACTGATTAATATTGCTTTGTCTGGATGTACCACAGTTTATTCATCCATTCACCTAATTAAGGACTTCATAGTTACTTCCAAATTTGGGAAACTATAAATAAAGCTACTATAAACATCCATGTGCAGGTTTTTATGTAGACATGTTTTCAACTGCTTTGGATAAATACCAATGAGCATAATTGCTGGATCATATATCTTCCAAAATGGCTGCACCATTTTGCATTTCTAATCACTATTGCTTCAAATGTTTTTTCTGTTCCTCTTTCTCTTTCTTCTCCTTCTGCTGTTTATATGTATGTTATACATTTTGTAGCTGTTCTACAGGTTTTGGACCTTCCAATCTGTTTTTTTTTTTTCCATAAGCATTCTCTTTGTTTCTCAGTTTTTGTACTTTCTATTGAGGATTCTATCCTCTGGCTCAGAGATTCTTTCCTCACCTGTGTCCAATCTACTAGTAAGCCCATTGAGAGCATTCATTATTTCTGTTTTTTTTATCTCTAGAATTTTGTTTTATTCTTTCTTAGTATTTCCAACTCTCTGCTTACTTTGCCCATCTGTTCTTGTATGCTGCCTACTTTATCCTTTAGAGCCCCTAGTATATCAATCATAGTTGTTTTAAATTCCCAGTCTGATGAGGCTGCCATGTCTTGTTCTGATGCTTGCTCATTCTCTTCAAATTGTGGTTTTTCCCTTTTGGTATGCCTGGTAATTTTTTCTTGATAACTGGGCATGATGTACGGAGTAAAAGGAACAGCTATAGACTTTTTACTACTGTGATGATAAGGTATGAAAAGAGAGGAATCATTCTACGGTTCTATAATCAGATCCCACTTTTTAGTAAGCCTATGCTTATGGACTATGAATTTCACCAGAGGTTTTCAGTCCCCCCCTCCCCCTTCTTATTTGGGTCAGGATGGATAGAGAAAGCTAAAATTGGATTATTTCTCTTCCCTGGGTGGAAACCTCGAGCCAGCTGGAGCTGGTTGTTTCCTTTCCCCAGATCAATTATGCTCTGACAATACATCAGCAGATTAGGCTCTAGTTAACTAGTTTCCTCTGAGGCCAGGACTTGCTAAGAACGGAGTGGTTCACTTTCCTAAGGCTCTGCCAGAAGCCTGAGGGGATGATTCTCTGACATTTACTGTGGGAACCTGGTTGACCTCCTGGAGTTAAATTTCACAATACTTTGGAGCTCCCCACCCCCGCCCCAATCCATGTCTGGCTCTCCCTGGAGTTTTTAATGCTCAGACTTGTCCTCACTGAGCCTCCAGCAAATCATTAGTTACAGAGTCCCTGCAGGGGATCTGCCCCCAAGTCTCTGTTCCAGGAAGCGGTGCCTGCCAGGGTTTGCCTATCTCTTCTGGTTTGGTGGCCTCTGGTTTTCCTGCATCCTACCCTCTCTTATGGGTAGAAGAAGACTTGTCGATTTTTCAATCTGTTTTGTTTTTTCACTTGCTATTGGGATGGAGTGACCACTTCCAAATTTCTTATATGCAGAAGCAGAAACCAGAAGTCCATTTGTTGTTCATTAAGATAAAAAAAAATCTATACAACAACTTAAAAAAATGTATTCCATGAGTGCTATGATTCAAATAGGCTTTGGGAAAATGTATTTTGCTTAATTGGTCATAGAAAAGTACCTGGGAGGGGCACCTGGGTGGCTCTCTCAGTTAAGCATCTAACTTCGGCTCAGGCCAAGATCTCACAGTTCATGAGTTTGAGCCCCGCATCTGGCTCTGTGCTGACAGCTCAGAGCCTGGAGTCTACTTCAGATTCTGTCTCTCTCTCTCTCTCTCTCTCTCTGCCCCACCCCACTCACATTCTGTCTCTCTCTCTCTCAAAAATAAATAATAAACATTAATTAAAAAATTTAAAGAAAAGTACCTGGGGGAAAAAATAAAGTTTTCTTTCCCTAAATGTCAAACTCACAGTATGTATATGCATTAACATAGAATTAGATATAATGCTCAATATGTTTGCAAGAATAATAATGAATGAAAATTTACTTTTAGTAGGACAAATTGTGAATTTTGTTTGTGAACTTCCAAGCATAGCCAAAATGGAAGAGGAAACATAGCCTAAATGGAAGAGGAAAAATGGGATTGGGGATAATATTCTTGGGATGTATCACCCTGTTGAATTATAAATCAGACCTTCTTTACGCATTAGTTAATTTAATACTAAAATCAATTTGATAGCTAAATGTTGCTACTTGAATTATAGGCTATTGAAATAAAGGCATAGTAAATTCACAGTTTATAAAGTACTATGTGAAATTGGATGTCATCCCAGATGGTCTGACTTGAAGATAGGAGATTTATAATAAATAAACATATTTATTAGAAGTGTTCCTAATAATTACTTGGCAAAATAAGTATTTTTAAATATTGCTTCAGAAGATGTCAAACTTGAATAGAGGCAGGTGGCTATTGGTATTGATATCATTGTGTGTAAAATTAAATATATTTTATTGATGTCCAAGCATTTCTTAAAATATGTCCATTTTTTTGTCCTGTAGCAGGGATCTTTCTGTTTTTATTTCTTTTATTCTCTTAATATGTTGTATGTGCATAAGTTCAGTTCTATATTCTTGAACAAATGTAATAGTAGACAAAAATTCTTTTCTGTGTCTATATTTAATCTAGTAGATCATTGCTTGAATTTTTTTCTTTATTTTGAGAGAGAGAGAGAGAGACAGAGACAGAGAGAGAGAGACAGAGAATGCGTATGCATGGAAAATGGGGGAAGGCAGGGAGATAGGGAGAGAGAAATCCCAAGCAAAGTCTGCACTGTCAGGGTGCATAAACCAACACTGTCAGTGCAGAGAAACTGACATGGGGCTCCAACTCTCAAAGGGTGAGATCATGAGCTGAGCTGAAACCAACTCAGACCCTTAACCAACTGAGCCATCCAGGCACTCCAATCACTTGAATTTTTATAATCATACATCATAGACCATATACGTCTCTTAGTTCAGTGTTTTGGGCTAATATTTACACAAAAACATTTATATTTTATTTTAAAATAGAAATAAAATATTAAATACATATACAGGAAAAATCTAGAATTGTATTCCAAATTCAGTTGGTAGCAATCAGTAACTGAATGTAGCTATTTGAAGAATTCACTGTATCTCTAGAAAGGTTTGTCTGTCTTGGATGTTGTTGGCTTTAAGAGAGGCATCAAAATGCTGTACTCAGTGTAATGATGTTCTGCAACGCTGTGCTTCTTCAGAACGCATTTCCACATTGTCTTGAATATTTAATCCATACTTTTGTTAATGTGTACGGTGAATATCCAAAGATTCAAAAATGTGCTGAATAAACTTGTAGACAAGAGAGCAAAGGGAAAGAGAAATATTATTATAAACATACAAGGCAATTGTTTAACGGCATATTGATATTTTGATGGTCTGGCAACAATGGTTTAAGCATTTTATATCAAAATATCTAACACTATAGATTGTTTTGTATTTGTATGCATGTGTATATGTGGGGTTTTTTGCTATTTTAGTTATATTTTTGAAAAATAGATTGGAGATTTGTTGTCAATGCATAAATTACCTACTGAGAAATAGTATTCAATTACTATTTTTATATCCAAAATTACTTTTGTTCAGCAGAAAATGCCTACTATGTTATTTTTAGAATTCCAGTGGGCTAGTAACTTTCTTTCTGGTTTTTTACGTATTCCTTTTTCAGACTAATTCATGAAAAATATAGTTTTTCCCAATATACCTAGAGACTTAATTAGTAAGTTGATAATTTGGCAATTTTATTCTTTCTAATATTATATTTTGATACTTTTGTACTTATGCCCTATAAAATAAGTGTAAATCTTAATTGTGTTATTTCTGTATTTCTTCACACTTTTATTTATACATGGGTATTAAACAAATATTTTACTTCATCGTAATAAAAATGCCAAGAATTTAAAACACCTTCCAAAAACTGATACATAAAGGTGTTAAATTAATATTCATAGGAAAATGATCGTCAGAGTCTTGGTGGCTCTTATATTTTGTATGTGTATGTTGCAACTTGTACTGTATGGATGGACATTATACCATGGCCAATATTCGGGAAGATGACGTTAGTGTATTTATTTTATTTTTGTCCTGAAAATTATTAAGTATTTTTTTTACAAAGCCAAAAATATTAATAGGATAGATAGTCTTGAAAATGATTAAATTCCTAGTCAGTTCATGGGATTGAAATAGGCTGATAAAATATATTCAATGGCTTTTTTTTTCATTTTCTATAAAAACATTGTATAGGATAACCTTGAGAAACATCTTTTGTACATATGTAGAAAACTTCTTATAACTAGTAGGAAAAAATCTGCAAAGATGTGTTAAGGAAAGACTATCTATGTATGCTCTCTCTCTCTCTGGTAAACACACACACACACACACACACACACACACATACACACGCATACACACATACACAGTATGTCAGTGCTAAATCTGGTACGTTCCCAGTTTGATTTTGTTGTTATACATTTTGCTTTAATGAATTCTCATCACATTTGAGACTCCTTTCTGACTCCACATTTGTAGTAGTTGACTATTTGAACTGTTATTAGCTTTTTTCTTATAACTATTATGATTAAAATGGTTGAGAATAATAAAATAGCTATCTTATTTTCCTTAGATTAGTACTATAATTAATAGAGCTTCACTGCAAATTATTATTTTGAGATACACAGGGTTTTACATTATTTTTACTAGAGCATTGTTATTATTAGAGCATTAATTTGTGTGTTATCTATTATAATTTTTAATATAACTTCCAATGATATTGCTTCATTTTATAGTTTATATGGGTTTCCTATGGTCCCAATTTTGTTGAGTTGACAAAGATGAGTAAAAGAAATGAAAAAAATTGTAATAGAAAAAAGAGAAAGTCTTATTGCTTAAAAAAGACAATATTTCTATTTTAAGATCATTGGATTATAGGTAAATTATTAAGAGGTGTCAACAGAAAAGGAATTTCAAAAGTCAAAAGTTGCTATTCTTGGATATTTATTTGTTGTTAGGTGCATATATATTTATAATTGTTATATCTCCTTGGATTAATTGACACTTTTATCAATCTATAATATCCTTCTTTGTCTCTTGTACCAGTTTCTGACTTAATGTCTATTTCTTATGTTATTAGTATAGCTAGTCAGGTTCTCTCCCAGTTACTATTTGCATGGCATATCTTTTTCCATCCTTTCACTCTCAAACTATTTCAGTTTGGGTTAATTTTCCTATGAATGGGGAATACTTTTTTTGCCTGCTTTATAGTTGTTTGTTGAAACTTGGACATTTTGAATATTATAATGTATTAATTTTAGAAGTTAGATTCTTCCTCCACCTCAGAATTTGTGGTTGTTTTCTTGGCCTCCTAATTGGTTGTTTGTTTAGTAACTTTTCTAAACTATATTTGCAAAGACTGTATTATTTGTTATGTGTGGTCTCTGAAGTCTCTGTTCCTTTATCTTTGCTGTTGAAAGATTTACTTGAATTCTTGAAGCCAAAAACAAAAAACTCTTTTAGTCTTTGCACATTGGATATGTGCCATAGCACTCTTTTAACACTTAGCTCAGCTGTTTACAATCCTGACTTAGTCTTTATTTCCTGCTTGTACAGAGCCCAAAGATGGGTCTGAGGCAAAAGCTTAGGAGCTTCTCTGGTCTTTTCTGAACACACATTCTGCTTTGGGCATGCACATAATGTTCTATATTCCCCAATATACATGTGAAATTTTCAATGCTATAACTCTTCAAAGACTCTTCACAGATTTTCTTCTCAGGCTGTTGGCATATCTATTATTGTTTCTCAAATTTCCATCATTTGCTTCATGCAGGAGTGGGTTCTTCAATTGCCTTTCAGAATTTTCAAGGAATGTACTCTGTGTAGCCACTTTTCTGCCCTGAGAGAGTTCTGAATCAGGTGAAACAAAAGCAAATGTTTTTGTCAGTCCTTCAGGTGGCCACTAGACAAATTAAAATAGATGAACACAATTCTTTGAGACCAAAATCTGTTTGCTTCTGTTCTGAGGGACCGGAGTGCCAGGAACATGGGTCACCATCTTTGAGACCACTGCTGATCTAGAATAGAAGGAAGGTAAAACAAAGGCAGGCAAAAATACCCTTAAAGCTCTTAAACTGCTTTTAAGTTGTTTTCTTGCTTCACTGTTTATTTGGTCATTAAAAACTTTTGACTTTTTTCCTGAATTCCAAAATTTAATTCTAACAGTTTTTGTGCACTTTTACTATGTTTATAGAGGGACTCCTTGGAGCTAAATACTCCACCATTTTCACTGAGATTATATGCAAGCTACTAGCATATAAATGTTTTTTTAGTATTTGAAAGAAAGGCCAATAATTTTTTTAATTCCTCTGTGGAATCTGTGTTATATTTTTTTAATTTCTCTGTGGAATCTGTTATTATATTTTTTGCAATCTTCATCACTTTCTAATATATTCCTATAAAAGTATTTTAACTAGACGTATTTCATCAGGGTAATTACATCATTCAAAGAAAAAAAATCAAAGGTCAAATCTAAATTGATTATGGAAAAATATAAGATGTTTGTAATCTCCTATTTTCACTTAGCTGTGGGTTTGTTCAACATAAAACAAAAGTTTCATAAATGCCACGTTAGTTTCACATTCTTGTCAAAGTCTTAGATGATTAAAATAGAGGCAAGTATAAGAAAGTAATATATTGGGGCACCTTGGTGACTCAGTGGTTAAGTGTCCAACTTGGTTACAGCTCAGGCCGTGATCTCAGGATTAATGAGATCGAGTCCTATGTCAGGGGATTCTGTAGAGCTTGCTTGGAATTATCTCTCCCTCCCTTTTTGCCCCTGCCCTACTTGTGCTCTCTTGTCTCTCTTTCTCAAAATAAATAACAAATAAACTTTATAAAGGAAAGAAAGTAAAATATTTACTTAACATCTAAGGAATTCAATAATTTGGAATGTGAAGTCTCAGTTTTGTTTTCTAATCCATCTCTTCAGGCTTATCTCCAGGCACCCCAACAAACTGCTTGCGAGTTTGTCCCCAGACTCTTAAAACCAAATTTGAAGGATACAGAATTGAATAACATAGGGTCTCTATCATTAAGGAAATTCAAATGTGGTAGGGGAAAATAAAATAAATAACGGGATTTATTTCCAATTTGGTACAGTGAGCAATGCGACATATGTCCAGGATTCTATGGGAGCACAGATCAGCACCTGACATAATCTGGTGTTTAAAGCATTGCTCCTTAATACATTACTTGAAAGGTGAATCTTGAATTATTGGAAGGTTGTTACAGGCAGAGAGCCGCATGAGAAAAGACACAGAGACCCAAAATAAGTTTAAATTTGTCAGAAAAGAAGCTATCACTAGAGAAAATCAAAAGTGGACCATTGCTAATGATTATGAAGAGAATAAACAAGGATGCCACTGAAGCAAAGTTGTATGGATGTCAATATCACTTACTGTCAGGGGGAAAAAAGACTTCAGTGATTCTTTATATCTTCCTAAATTAACTTTGTTTATCTGTTACTTGAGGTGAAAACTCAGAATGGCAATTATTAGAGAAGCGTGAACTGACATATAAAGGTCATTGTCTGCTTTAATTTTAACACAATATGTTCACTAGAGTTATGCATAAAGGTCACTTTCTCAGTCAAGATTTTGCCTGAAAACTCCTGCAATTACATGTCTGAGGAGCCATAACTGAGTGGCAGCTTTGGCCAATGACACAAATAGACTATAAGCTCACAGTATGTGTTAACTGTATGTGTGATTTTGTTTCCTTTCAACTAATTTAAGAAATCAATTTTTTTTAATTTAGGATTTTTACTTTGAGATCCTTGATACAACCTCACCTAATTTTTGTATAGATTTTTGAAGATAATTCAGACTAAATTATAATATTAAATGCTTGAATATAAGAGCAAGATAAGATACACCATGAGAAGAAAAATTTTATTAACATTTCTTACAGTAACTTGTAACTTAAAAAAATTCTTTATCTTAAAATTATCTCTGGTGATTTTTATTCTATATCTTATAGATATTTTTATGTCCTGAGGTATACATTTGGATATAAAAAAGATACATGGCTCTCTCTTTCATCAAAAGTAATTGAATTTTGACTACAAAATCCTTTGTGTTGAAATTAGAGAGCATACAATGGATAAACAATTTCTATATCTCTTTATCAGGCTTGAGGATCATTCTTTCATATTAAGATAGATTAAAAACAAAAAATATCTTTTTGGGGGAAAATATAGAATACATTCTAAACTATGTTCATGCCATCAATAGTCATTACCTTAGTGCTAGGGGAAATTTCTTATGATATTTTTTCTGTCTTTATATTTTATTCTACTGTCTTCTTCTATACTCAATATAGAATTCTCAACCCAATGAGAATTCTCAACCCAATCCTCAATTCTTAGCAGCTCTTCAGTTCTCATCTAATCCTGACTTTTTCTGCTTTACACCTCAATCTTATCTTCTTTAGCTTTTCACAGTTATTCCTGGGCATCTGTATCTTCCTCTTAATATATCTCATAGATAGCATTTCACAAATATCAATACTATGAATTTGAAAATTTGATATTTTCAATCTGTCACACTTTTATGTACTAGCATGTGTTCTCAAGTTGTTTCCTGCTATATCTGTTCTAAAGTTAAATTCTGAATCACTTAGGATTATTTTAACTAAATGAAACAGAAAACAACAAGAATTATCTTAATGACAGTATATTTTGTCTCACAAAAGAGAAAATCTAGAGTGATGAATGGCTCTACAGCTGGTCAATGTTATAGCTATGTGACGTGTTTAGGGAGCCCAGTTCTTCCTATCATTTAATTCTGCCACCCACAGCACTGGCTTCCTGCAAACTATCATTCCCGCCCTAATTACAGGATTTTTATGAGAATCAAACAGAAAAACCTTTCTCGTTCATAGTTTTTAAGACTATCTGTCTTAGTCCATTCCAACTGATATAACAAAATATCATAAACTAGATGAGTTATAAACAACAGAAATTTATTTCTCACAGTTCCATAGTCTGGAAAGTTCAAGATCAAGACTCTGGCATATCCAGTGTCTGGTGAAAGCCCACTTCCTCATTAACATATGGTACCTTTTTGCTGTATCTTTACATGGTAGAAGGACCAAACAATGTTCCAGTCCTCTTTTATAAACACAATCACTTTCCAAAGGCCCATCTCCTAAACTATCACCTTAGAGTTAGTATTTTAACAAATAAACTTGGGGGAGACACAAACATCAGGCAATAGCACTAGTAATTCTTATGGTATCAAGAAAAGCTTCCCATATCTCACATACCAGGTTGGATTCTGTGTCTATTCCTGGACCAGTCTCTATTGACAGACAGAGGATTGACATTTGAGAATAACGTTAAGCTTATATTCCCCACAAAACAAAACAAAACAAAACAAAAATAAAGCAAAACAACAAAAACAACAAACAAACAAAACAAAAACCTGTCAAGGGACATCAGATAACCAAAACAAACTTATAACCATTAAGGTCCAACCAGAAATGGGGTACCCTAAATTATTTTTTATAATAAATTAAAATGCCTTAAATTTAAGAAACCGACTACAATATTCACTTCCATTGCCTTAAAGACCAGAGCTGGTCAAGCTGATATGTTAAGATATCTTAAAGTTTAACATTTTCTAATCTCTGAGATATAAAATTACAAAGATAGAATGACTTAATCTTTCCAATCCAGCATAATCAATGGCAAAAAACGTTTGTGAATACTAGAAAATTATGCAATTTTTAAAAATGTGATGATAATTATGTTGGATTATAGAATGTACTTAATTTATATTGCAGCAGACTATATATTCCAGGAGATTGGAGAAGACATAATGTCCTCTCTTTGTCTATAAAAGTATACAAATCAAATTTGGAAGAGAAGTTACTTTTCCAGAAATGTGATAAAACTAACTTGAGGCTATTTCTCGGCTAAAAATAAAGGAAAGATGACAAAAAAGAATACCAAAAAAAAAAAAAAAGCAAAGCAAAGACAATAATTTAATACTCTTACTTGAATATGTAATTGTACAATGCCTAGTAATTATATTGTCTTTTTAAAAATTTATTTATTTTGAAATTTTGAGTGAGAGACAGAAAGAGAGAGAGAGAGAGAGTGTGTGCATATGCAATGGGGGAGGGGCAGAGAGAAAGGGAGAGAGAGAATCTCAAGCAGACTCTATGCTGTCAGCGCAGGGCCTGATGAGGGGTTTAAGCTCAAGAGCCATATGATCATGACTTGAGCCAAACTCAAGAGCCTATTAGCCAACGAGTCATTCAGGCACCCAGTGAATATTATCTTAATGATTATTTACAAATTAAACATCTTTATTTTTCCTTACCTGATCTTCATTAGGAAATGATGTTGTATCAGCCTGTTGTATCAGTTAGACAATGTGGTAGATGAGAATGGAACAGCTGAAGCATTCTGGATGTGGACGGAAAACAATTGAGAAAGAACTGAAATGTTAAAATAATAGTTGGGTTTCCAGATTGCTGATAACAGTTTACTTAAAAACTCAAATTTGGGGTTGCTTGGGTGGCTCAATCAGCTAAGCATCTGACTTCAGCTCAGGTCATGATCTCACAGTTTGTGGGTTCAAGCCCCAGGTCGGTCTCTGTGCTGACAGCTTGGAACTTGGAACCTGCTTCAGACTGTGTCTCCCTCTCTCTCTGCCTCTCACCTGCTCATGCTCTGTCTCTCTCAAAAATAAATAAATATTAAAAATATTTTCAAAAACACCCAAATTTGATGTCATTATGGTCATATGTGAAGTGATACTGAAAATATTGAATATAATCTCTTTGGGTACAAATTTTAAATTTTCCACATCTATTATTTGAAGTTCAAGTATGAAAAGTTAGGTGGCAATAACCATACATAGAAAATGATTACTCATTAAACTAAGCTAATGAATAAATTTGCTTTGATTTTCTCTTCTTTTGGCAAGCATCAGGATATTATAGATGATGAAATTATTTGACATTTTAAAGCATTTAAACTAAAAATAGTTCAATGAGTAAAACAAAAAATCTCAAAAGATAGTCAAATATATAGAGTGTTAGAAAAGAAACATAAAATATAAAAAAGAACCAAATGGAAGCATTGTAACTGAAAAATTCAATAGCCAAAATAAATATCTTCATGTGAGAGCTCAATAGAAGAATGAATATGACAGAGGAAAGAACCAGGGAACTTGAAGATAGATGAATAGAATTTATATAATCTAAAAAAATAGACTGAAAATAGATTTAAAAAATAAACTGAGACCAGGGGGCTTATGAGACCATAACACAACATTCTAACATTCATGTCTGATAAGTCCCAGGGGAGGAAACAAAAATATTAGACTGAAAATATATTTTAAAAAATTATGTCTAAACTCTCTCTAAATTTGATGAAAGACAAAAACCTACAAAAATCAGAAAAGTAAGTGAACCCTATACAGGTTAAACCCTAAGAATTCACACTCAGACATGTCATAGTCAAAATTTGGAAAACTAAAGTCAAAGAAGAAAGCTTAAAATCTTCCAGATGGCACACAACCTGTAAAAGAAGAATAAATGCAATGAGAGAAAGGCAGATTGATTATGTGTACCTGGTCTCACTTGGAGTCCTGCCACGCATGCCCCCATCATTCACTAAAGTGAAAATTACATCCTGTGTGACCTGGTGGGGGAAAATCTAAAAGTTTACTCTTGATTTTTCTGGACTTCAGACAGTATAAATCTTTCTTCTCTTGTTTGTTTTTTATTTCCTTTTGCTGTAATAAACCCCAATTTTGTTATTGACCCTTGTGAGTTTTTCTAACAAAACAAACAAAAAAAACCCCATAACCAAACGAAATCAAACTTGAGTGTGGTCATGTAACTCACAAAACAAATGCAAGCAATAGTTCAAATAAAGCTGGAATGGTTAAATTAGTACCCTAGAAAGCAAACATCAGAGCAAAATAAACTACCGCAGACAACGAGGTGATTACAGAAAATAAACTGGTCAATTCACCAAGAAGACATAACTCAATTTAAGTGTATGTATATGAACAAAAGAACTGAACTTCGATCAATAATCAACAACAGAAAGATAATAGGCAACTCTACAAATGATTGTAAATTTAAAAGAAAAAACACACTTCTAAATAATCATAGGTCAAAGAGGATGTTTAAGAACCCCAAAAGAATATATTGTACTGAATAGCAATGAAAATATAATATATCAAAACCTGTTAAATAGAGTGAAAGTAGTGCTGAGAAAAAATTTACAGCACTGACTATTCACATTGCCTGTGCAATTAGAAAACAAGGAGGTAAAAATATAACAGATTAGAGAATAAGAGGATAGTTTGCTTCCATTTGCTGGTGACATAAATATCTACATAGAAAATACTAATGAATCTCCCAAAAAGAAAATTCTAGAGTCCTTGCCTTTAGTTACGCAAGGTTGCAGAATATATGGTAAACGCATAAGAGCAAGTGATTTTCTATATACTAACAAAGTCTATAGGAAAACTCAATTTAAAAACACAGTATGACTTGTCATTACTGACCCCAGAAAAATAAAATATGCAGGGATAAACATACCAAAACATGTATAGTACCTGAATGTCAAAAAACTACCAAAAGCTAATGAAGGAAATCCAAGAAGACCCAAATAAATTCATAAACATGCCATGTTTGTGGTTAGAAAATTGAAACTAGTAATAATATCAATCCTCTTCAAATTTATCTATAAATTTAAACAATTCCTACTAAAATCCACATACAATTCTTTGTAGATGTAAAGAAGTTCTATATTTTATAAAATGAAACAAATGATCCAAAATGATTTTGAAAAAGAAAAATAAATTTGGAAGAATTATGGTAAGTGACTTTAAGACAATCTACAGCTACCATAAAAACAAAAAATCTACAGCTATAGTAATTAACAGTATAGTATTGGCAGGGCAGTAGACACATGGATCAAAAGAATAGCATAAAGAAGCCAGAAATTGACATACACAAAATAGTCAATATTTTATTTTAGGCAAATGTGCAAAAGCAATTAAGTGGAATAAATATGGTCTCTAACAAACAGTATTGAATATTTATAAATAAGAATAAATAAAACTCAACCAAAAATTCACTGGTTATTCAGATTACTAAAATGCATAAAACAAAACATTAAAAATGCAAAAGAAAGCATAAGAGAAAACTATTGGTATATATGACAAGAAGAAATGTTCTTACTTAAGACACCAAAGACATGATCACTAAAATTTTTAAGCTATATAAATTGATTTAATCAAAGTTAGAAACTTTTGTTCTTCATAAAAAGCATGTTATGTGAGTTAAAAGACAAGACAAAGACTGGGAGAAACTATTTGCAGATTACATATCTAACAAATGATTTGCATTCAGAGTGTATAAGTAATTCTCTGTATTAATTGCTCAAGCTGCCATTACAAAGTACCATGGAACAATGCTTAAATACTTAAACAAGTATTTATTTTGCTGTAGCCTGAAGGCCAAGAAGACCAAGTTCTGGCTGTTAGTTGGTTTGGTTTCTTCTGAGGCCTTTCATCCTGACTTGTAGATGGTTGCCTTCTCTCTTCTCTTCAGTCTTCTCTTAATTCATACTGTATTCAAATTTTCTCTTCTTATAAGAACCCCAGTCATATTGGGTTAAGGCCTATCCTAATGACGTCATTAGCTCTGTAAGGATTCTATCTCCAAATACAGTCACATTCTGAATCACAACATATGAATTTTGAAGGAACATGATTAAGTCTATAATACTCTCAAAACTCAATAGTAGGAAAGCAAGTAATTCAATTAGAAAATGTAAAAATGAACAGATAGTTGTCTAAAGAATATACACAAATGTAAAATACATGGAAAGGTGTTCATCACCATTAGCAATTCTGGAAATGTAAATTAAAATCACAATGATGTATCACTACTTACCTCTTAGAGTAGTTAAAAATTAATGACAATATCAAAGATGCAAAGAAATTGGATTTCTTGTACATTGTTGGTGAAGACTGAAATAGTGTAGTGTACTCTTGAAACATGTTTGGTAGTTTTAAGTGAAATATACATGTAACCATATGACACTAACATCATAATCCTTAGTATTTTCCTGAGAGAAATAAAAATTTATGCACACATAAAAACCTGTTCATGAATTTTCATGGCAGCTTTATTTTTAATAGCCCAAAACTATAAAAAAATACAAATATCATTTACTGAATGAGTGGACAAAGACACTGCGGTACATTCATATAGTGGAATACTATTCAGCAAGGAAAAGGAATGAACAGTTAATTCAGCAAAGATGGGTCTTCAGAGAACTGTGCTGATTCTAAATTGTTACATCATGTATATTTCTGTTTCTATAGTTTTCTCAAAGTGACAAAAGTATAATGATAGAGAATATTTTGGCAGTTTGGGTTGGGGGCAAGACACAACCATTAGGGGTGACAGGAAGCTTGTGGTGACAGAAAGTTACTGTGTCTTGATTGTGTTGGTGGTTACTCAAACCTACATGTGTGATAAATTTTATAGAACTATATGCCAAAACCAAACCAAACCAAACCAAACCCAAAGCAAAACAAAATCAAAGCATGTTAAAATTGTCAAAACAAAATAAGATCTGATTGTGAGTTAATAAAATTGTATTAACCTCTATTTCCTTGTTTAGAGAGTGCAATATGATTATGTAAGATATATCACAGAAGGAAGCTCAGTGTAAGATGCACATAAGAAATTCCTGTTGTTTTGCAGATTCTTGTGAGTCTTATTTCAAATTAACAAGTTGTTAAAAACAATTAGGATAGCTTCAGTCATATTGTGCTAAAATAATTTCTTAATAATATTTAGTTAATCCTTAAATAATATAACTATGCTGAGCATATTGTTAAATAAGGAAAAGCCAATTCCAATGTCTTTCCACTATTGTTTCTACTATTTTCTCCAAAATCTATATAGCTCATGTGATTTTAAAATGTTATAAAAACTGATAGGCAATTATCAATAAAATTCTTTTTTTGTTTTTCCTTATCTTAAGAACATCTATCTCTCATTAAATAAATTTCTTGTGACCTAAATTAACACCTATGTTAATTCAGTGATTTGGAAAGTCTATATTACAGATGGTTTTATTTTATCCTCTGTAAAAAATCTTCATGTTTTACCTGATTATGTGTTTTTAACTTATACAATGGCCTTGGAAAGTATAAAAGAAAAGGGACTCATGTTTTCTTGAGAGCTCAAAATATAGAATCTGCACCAGTCATCCCACATACACAAAATAGATTAAGGTTGATTAATTTGGTTGTTCCACAGAATGGAAGTCATTGAAATGGAAAAACTAAAATGCTAACAGCCGTTTTAGTCTAACAGTTAACCATTAGTGTCACATATTTTCATTTGCTTTGCTTGCTCTTTCAAGGCAAGAATATTGAATTAAGCCTTAAACATCATCAAAAAAAGAAAAGTATACATCACAGTGATACCACTCACTGAATAAATCTCAGTTTTTTTAATAGTATCTATACCCCTCCTATCAGCACATACTTCATGAACAGAGTTCCTTTATCCATAATATATGAGCTTATTAAAAAAGAATGGTATTTCACTATTAAATTACTTTGAAATCCAGAATTTGGCAGTTATCTCTAATGTTAATAATTTTACATCCTGATGTTCTTGATTAGGACAAAAATCATCTGTGGTGCATTGTTTGAGTCAAATTTATAACATACTCAGATACAACTCTGAACATTACTCCTCCAGTGCTTCTCTTTTTCCAGATACTTGGTGGGTACCACATAGCACTATTCTGACCCAAGAAACTCTTCTACAAAAGCTGACATTTGTTTTGACAACCTTTTGCAGCCAAGGTTAGATAATCACAAATATGAATTCAGAAAGTTTATATTATATACCAAATCATATAAGGCTGCTTTAACTGCTACATTTCTATTCTTAGGTCACTAAAAATTATTCAGTACCCTGGGGTAATAATTACTATTCAGGGAACTTCTAAATCACAAAGTTGTTAATGGAGCTATTAGCCATAGCAGAGCTGACTAACTTGAATCTTACTTTTTCTCTTTCCCATCTTATCCCTTAATTTAGATGATCGTGAGTAAGAAATGCCCAAAAGTGCACAGAAGGGTGAAAGAAAGAAAAATAAGGTGTTTGAATAATTCACAGAACTGAGTATAACCCCAAATTTGAGTCTTTCCTGATTCTTTGATATATTGATTAACCTAGATATAACCTCTACTTTTATAAATTGGTGAATTCAGTAATCTCTACAGTATATTTGTAAATTTTCCAACACATACCTTCATGTTACCTGTTAACTGTGCTTTCTGGTTCTTTGAAGTCAGTTGACTCTGACCTTTGTAAAAGTTAGGGAGAAGCAGCAACACTTCAACTGTTTCCAGAAAATAGTTCTACAACTGGCTTTTGTGATGGAATAGTTTATAATTAAAGAGTGAGTGAAAGCAAAGAG
This sequence comes from Cryptoprocta ferox, assembly GCA_028646485.1. Classification (NCBI taxonomy): domain Eukaryota; kingdom Metazoa; phylum Chordata; class Mammalia; order Carnivora; family Eupleridae; genus Cryptoprocta; species Cryptoprocta ferox. Next base: position 43,500,720 of record CM053562.1, read on the forward strand.
AGAGTGTTCACAACCTTGAACTTGGAATTATTCACCATTTCCTATTTCTTCATTTGACCACAGCCGATCCAAGAAAACTCAGTCTCCTATCCAATACCTTGCTGTCTATAGTGAGGAGGAAGAAATAAGAAAAAATATATAGAATACATATTATTTTGTGTAATATAGATACTTCAAGCTTAGAAATCCATTTATCCTGCTCATCTTTCCTTCTCCTAAGCACTGGGGTTTTTGTTTATTTGTTTGTTTTAGATTTTTGTTTTTTGTTTTTTGTTTGCTTTTGTTGTTGTTTAATTTTTTTTCAAGAATTGGGAAAAAAACCTTCCCTTTCCTAAGTTCATTTTTGGGGATTGCCTACGGGCTTAACTTCATGTCTTTCATAAATCAAAATGCTCTAGTCCCTCTTCTGGAGCACTAGTTCCTGTCATTTGGTTTCATATGTTAGCACAACCAGCAAGTCCTTGTTCCACATCACAAGCATCATTTAGAAATATTTGAGTAGTTATGAAATGTGGAGGATCAAACTTTAGAAAAAAACAGTATCATTATGCTGTCAGGCATAACAAATTCTGATTTTAAATAGTCTGTCATAACTTTTTTATCCTCCCAGATAGGACTCATCAACTGTCTGAGACCTCTATTGCCTGGGAAGCAGCATCTTCTGATGGGAGCCTTGACTTCTTAGAATCTCTCTCCAGAGACTATGTCTTCCACAGGAAGCAAATCAGTACTAGTGCACTTTTATCAAGAGGTCAGATTTGCTCTGCACTTTGTTTTCATTTTATTTAGATAGTACATTCTCCAGGTTAATATTTTCTTCTTTGGAATTCAACCTGAAGAGGGCAAATGCTATTATGTGAGCCTCACACACTTACTATGTGACCCTGTAAATGTATTCTTCCTTGATCTCAATATCAATCACCTGTAAAATCATCAAAATTGTTCTTGCTGCAGCAAAAACAAATTCTAACCTCAGGACCATTGACATTGCAAGGCAATCATGGCCTATTTCTGTAATCCATTCACTCATTCTCTCTCCCAATTGACTCTTCTCTTCTAAAATATTGGACATCATTCCCCAATCATTGCTCTCAACAGATGTCTTGCTTCCTATGTCAAGGAGAAAATTGAAGCAATTATAAAAGCACTTCTATTAGCCACCTTGCCAAACAATCCATCTCCCTTTCCTTTTTACTGTAGTTGAACTGTTCCTTCATCCCTTTACTTGTGAATTAGTCTCAGCCTATTATACCAAGTTAAAGGTGTTACTAAAGTAGTTCTTTTACCCCATCATTTTTTCCTTCTCTACTTGATCATATGAATCAGCATAAAGGAAATGTATTTTGTTTTTTATTACAAGAAAAAAAAGTAACCTACACTATCCCCCCAGTTCTCAATTCATTTATTTGCTCCCTTTGGCA
>CM053562.1:43502240-43577716 GCA_028646485.1 Cryptoprocta ferox
TTTTCCTCCTATTCTTTATTAAATATTCTCTTGAGGTTTTTCTGAACATTCCTCTGAAAATGGTCTTTTTGTGGTCATCATAACCACCGGGTTATAAAGCTATGGACATTGAACTCTCAATTTTAATCTTATTTAAGCCACCAATAAATATTGTTTAACATCCTATGTGACTCTTCCTAGAAACCTAGAAAGAAAACCTCCATTTTCTTTGCTCATTTTTCTTCTTCTCCCAGATTTCTTAGCAGTAGAGTGATCTTCTATATTTTTCTTCTTTATTTGCAAACACTCTGTTGGTGATCTCATTCAGATGCTTGGGTTGACAGGCTTTATGCCTGGCTTCAGCCCCCATTTCTCCACAAAAATCCTGACCTGATATTTCCACTCAAATGTCTAGTAGACACTTCAGACATAACAGGTCAAATTGAATGTCTCATTTTCTTCCACATGTCTCTCCAAATCCCTCACTCACAATCTTCAGCATCTCAGTTATTGATAGTTCTATCCTTATAGGCCAAACACTTGCAATCATAATTGATTCCTCTTTCTCCCCATAATTCTAATTAATCCATCCAAAAATCCTTCAGGCTCTATCTTCAAAACAGTGCTAGAATCTGATTACCTCCCATTATCCACATAGCTAGCATGTGGTCTTATTTACCATCACCTCTGATCTGTGTTATTTCAATAACCTGCTACTGTTTACCTTTCCACTTTTGTTACCATAGACACTATTTTCAACACGTCACTCAGAATGATCGTATTAATAACTAATTTAGATCATACCAGTATCTTCTCTGTTTCCCCCCAGTAGATCCGTATTTTTTCCAGAGTAGAAGCCAAAAGTTTCATAATTACCTACTGGGCTCTACACAATCTGGATCCATGTTAAGTCTGTAGCTTTTTTAATTCTACTCCAGTTAATCCAACATCTTTGATGTTCCTTAAACACTGCAACACTCTTTTGCCACATGAATTGTTCACTGGCTGAATGCTTACATTGGAGAGATTTTCCTCCATATATTCATATGGCTATTTCTCTCACCTGTTTCTCTTCATCATTCAAATATTACCTCAATGTGGTCTGCTTTACATAACTCTATAAATTAAACCTTGTATTTTGGATCTCTGTTTTAATTTTTTCCAAGGCATTTATCAGAGTTTATTATATAATCTACTTACTTAAGAATTTTATTTTTTATTTATTCCCACTAGAATATAAGTTCCATGTGGGCACATAGGGATTTTTGCCAGTTTAACTCAACATAGTATTCCTAGCACATAGGACAGTGACTGGCACATACTAAGTGTTCAATAATCTATTTTGAATTCACTACCTCCTTTAGTTTAGGTAGAATTTATTACCTCCTTTACCTTCCAGAAGGAGCTACAAATTCTTAAAATATTAGGTTCTGTAATTATGTCTACAATGCAATTTTGAAGGACAGTTTACTCTTAAAAAGATTGCTCTGTGGTAGGGATACATTACACTGTGTTCAATGCGCTTTCTTGCTGAACATCTGCTTCCAAGTTCTCATTCTGTTGTTAGACTGAATCTAGTGGTTTGGAAATTATGGGGGAAATGCATTGTTGATTCACTTCAATGATAATGACTTTATATGATAAGCACCTTATGTCAAATGGTGTGAGAAAGCAACACATCATTTAGAAATTTTGTGCTCCCTCATATTTGGGTAAATGTTCCCAGTCACTGATTTCACAACTTAAATAAAGGCCGTACTCTTCCCCCAGTGAGAAAAATGCCATGCTTATTGTCTTATGGCTCTCTGTGTCTCTCTTACCACATCCAGAAATGAAGCTCTGTCCTTTCTTGGCCAAATAGTAGAAACACATTGTGGATATTAATTTGCTGAAGAGCTAGGGTATAGCTCTGATTGTAGGAATATGCTCAATAGGACACACAGCGGGCTCTTGACACCTTTTTGGTATCCAGTATTTCAATCCACTCAGAGTCCTTCTGATCTCTCTTTCCCATTCTTGAAACTTAGGCTTAGTTGTAGCAAACCCATATCTACAACATTTAGGAGGGTGAAATATCAATAGCATAACATTACCAAAAATTCTCTGAATATTTTATCTTTTTCATTAAAATATAATAAGAAAATTAGTTTGGTAACAGGCTCAGTCCTTAAGGCATTTTAAAATTATCAATAACTCATGAGGTGCATGCAAAGCAAACAAGAATCATGTTGATTTGACACTGTAATAAACAATAATGAGGTTTAAGACTAAAATAGAAATTGATCATGTGTACTTTTTATCTACACTGCCATCAAACTTAATAACATGTGACATTTTTATTAACCTAAAAGTCTTACTTTTTTATTTTATTATTCTCTAGAATGAGTACTTGCTGGTCTTCAGTGATTTGCCCTTTAGATTTGAATAGTTAAATGCACTCTCTCATCTTTGCTTTATAAGCAAAATATTTTTTAATAGATAAAATAGAGATTTTTAAAATCTATTAAAGCAACCCGTGAAAAGAGAAATCTCTCTTGGTCAAGAGCCTAATTCCTAATGAAAGAAATTAAAATTATTTTATTTTGAGGTTTATGCAATACAATTTCAAATCTAATTGAAAGTAAAAGATGAAGCTATTAAGGCTTTTTTATAGTACACAAAGGTTAGTTGCTAAATGCTTTAGAAAGTAATATTTTTTGAGAATATTAGTGAAAATGATTTTTTTTTACATATAATATCTATTTGAAACAAAATGCTTGCTTAATTTTAAGACCATAATGTTATGGAATAACTCAAAGTCTTTGACTACCAGTGTAACCTAACATGAAAATAATTACATTAATTTTATTAATTCACACATTAATCATTTCAGATCAATAAAATCATTACTGGAATTATAAAGATAAAATAAATAAATCAGATATTTCTATCAGTCTACGGAGAAAGTCTTGGGTGGCACACATAATTTTCAGGGATAATTTTCTTTTAATTGATTTTCCCATAACCACACATGTAGATCAGTTCATCTGCTGACTTCAAGTTTGGATAACTCCTTGCAACTTATGATTTCACAATGCCCAGCACATTAACTGAACCTTTGTTGAGCTTAACAAAGTGCCATTGGATATTTTGCAAAACCAAAGCGTTGTAGCAATTTTCAGACCTTGCAGCTCCCACTATACATACCCCCATCCTGGTGAAAATGTTGGTGTGGGTTCCACAAGTATACCAAAGTTGCTGGGTTTTCTAACCAGTCATTCAGGCCGTATGATTCATTTCAGAATACTTACTTATATTCCTTAGGATAGTGCTTATATTTTCCTTGTCATGCAAATTTGCCTCTTTAAAAAATTTTTTTTTTTCTTTTTACCCTCTGGGCTAACTTCTCATGAGCTATCCTTTAGGTCTAGAAAATGAAGTTATTTCTAACTTCAGAGTATCTGGCACAGCTAGAATCTTCTTTTAGCTCTTTAACTCACTCTGCTTCCAGCTGGAAAAGAGGCTGTGAATCATTCTTGATTCCTCTCTTTCTTTCACCTCCAAATTTTACTTTGTAAAGTCTCCACATTGCTATCCCTTTTTAGAATATTTCTAAATAATATTTCCCATTTCCACTGCTGTGATTTCAATAGTCTTTTCCTAGGATCTCAGTTTCAGTTGCCTCTTCCTAAAACCATTCTCCACCCCACTATCCATAAACTTCTAAAAATGATTCTGTGTTTACTACAGGAAACATTTCAATATTCTATATCCTCACTCACCACCAAAACCTAACTATGTCTCTGTCCAAAGTATCTTCAAGGTAATGTCAATACCATAGTATACTTTTAAAGTGTTTTCATGGGAAAATATGGTATCATCTGTATAAAGAATCTGATTCATGAGATCTATACAACCTCTCATGGATCTTCAGATTTTGCTTTTGAGTTAGAATGAAGATAACAAAAATATTCAAGTAGTGATACTGGTACAAGGGAAGACCAAACATCAGGCTTACAAGAAGGATACACTAAGGTAACTTATATACTTAATTTTATAATTTTTACTTATAATAAATATATTCACAATGAAATATATTATTTTACTGATGACTTTGTTTTCATTCTTAGTCTCTCTGTCTTGGATTATTTCACGCTATCAGGAATTCAAAGATAACCTATAGCAAAGGACTAGTACCTTTTTTGGAAAGAAAGAATATAGATTTTGATGATAAAATCTTTTAAATCCACAGCATTTCATGCTACAGTTGGGTCCCATTTTGTATGGGATGCAAAAACATCTTTCATGTTTATAAAAGGTTTTTCTCTACAGAAAAATAAAAACTGGATTTTAATATTTGAATTGTACTTGCCAAGCCAAAACTGCTTTTTTTCTCTAAGTCTATATCTTGAGGAACATGTGCATGATTTTTGATTTATTATAGTAGAGTTTTGGCTTAACATGAAAAGTTTTACTTATGTGGATCTGTTGTTACTTTTCTCTGAATTCTATTTTTTTTCTATCCTTTGGATCAATATGCTAGTATTTAGGTAAATTATTAATAATAATTCCATACAATAAATATAAGGAATAAATGAAATTTGTGCCTATAGATGCACATTATTGAGAGCATCTGAAGTACTTATGTGAATTTAATGATCAAAAACTTGAATAAAATATGTTGTAGCATTCTTGCCTATTTTATGTGTTATAAAATTTATGCTAGGAAACTGAATTTTTATATATACTTACCTTTAAAAGAATGAATGAATTTCAGATTCTTAACTAGGGTAATTAGTGACTGGGGATGTCATTCTCTGAGATAAAATAACAAATGTAGAGGAACTGATGTGTGATTTGGGGGAGGCTCTTTTAGCAAATAATTTTTTAGGAAGTGGTGAGGTCATCTACAGGAAATGTACAGAATAAAAAGAGAAGAAGCCTCCTTTAGGTTTCACAGTTAGGAAAGTGTGACCTTGGTGAGAGCAGTTCAACTTTTGGATGAAGATTGAGACCATCTGGAAGCAGATAACAGGCTTCGGATGAGTAAAATGACGGAGTAAATGTAGAAAATAGAGTGTTTGGAGTAAATAAGGAGCCACAGACATGACTTGTTTATTGATTTGTTAGATTTTATTTTTATTTCATTGAAAGTAAAGGTGCAAGTCTTCCACTTCCAGTGTAGAATACAAGAAATTTGGGATCCATCACTCATCAACATTGGAAAAACCTGGACATACTAAAAATCAACGTTTTTTTTAGTTCGCATAGAAAGTTTAGGTCACAAGGCAAACTGCTACTCCCAAAATTGGAGAGACAGACAGTCGGATACAGGAAATCACAGCTTATCTGGGGAGAAGCCCCAAAACAAAAGCCTCTGCAGGAACTAGCACCAGGATGGGAAAACTTAAACTATATTTGATGAAATCATTGATGACTACAAGTTTGGACAAATTTAAGGGTGAAAAAATCCTAGAGGAGGTCAGTCTTAGCTTAAAAATTGTGTGCTGAACATAAATATATGGTACTGAAGTGACATAAATGACGTAAGTCAAACTGCTGTGTTTGACACAATACAACTTATCTAATAGCAAAGAATATAGGAAAACACACTTTTCTCTTGGTTATGACAGGTCTATGCATGGCAAAGGTCCTGAGGTACTATTATCACTTCAGTGCAATACTGTGTTCTCAAGAAAACAAATTACATTTAGAAAATCTGTTCCTTTTCAAATATAATTGTTTTTCTATATTCCATATTACCCTCCTGGTGTTTGCAACACAAGCAGGACTAGATTGCATTTAGTTTGCTAAACACAGCAAGCATTTCAAATAACCATTTTCTCCCTAAGTTCTTTCCAATCACCCAAATCTTTTTGTCCTTTTGCCTAAATAGCTGATTCTTATTTTTATCATTTAACAGTTTTTCTAGTTTCTTTTTCTTTGCGAAACTTTATCACTACATTTCAAGTAAAGTTACATCACTCTTCCTCCAAATTAATTCACTAATCTGTGCCTACATTTTATTTCTGTGTATATCACAGAAATTTTTAGAGTTGTCTGATCCTTCTGATATGTGCATCTCCTTGAGATCTAGTCAAGTCATGATCTAGTTGTGGTTATATACCTGGTGTCTCACATAAATTATAGCAAAGTGTAAATATTAGGTAAATCATTTACTTCACAGACACAGGGCTTCCTATTGAGAAGTAGAATCAGAGAAGAGTTTTAAGAAGCTTTTCTAAAGCATATTCCAAGGGTGCCTGGGTGGCTCAGTCAGTTAAGTGTTCAACTTGGTCTCAGGTCATGGTCTCATCATTCGTGAATTCGAGGCTGGAGTTGAGCTCTGTGCTGATGGCTCAAAGCCTGGATCCTGCCTCAGATTCTGTGTCTCCCTCTCTCTATGCCCCTCCCCCACTTGTGTTCTGTCTCTCTCTCTCTCTCTCTGAAAAATAAAAAAAATAAACATTAAGAATTAAAAAAAAAAATAAAGCGTGTTTCCAGAATCACCAGTCCTAGAAAGAGCTGATACATTTATAAAATACACAGATTCATGTATCACAAGTCGTGCTTTCTATAAGAAGATCTCTTTGTGTGGAGAAAATCAATTTTTATCAAGCTCCCCAATGATTTTTTTGCATTCTATTTGTAGTTTGATTCCTACCTAAATCATCCAACATGTTCTCTTATAAGTTACATTGAGCACTGGACTATTAATAGCTTGGATGTTCAGATAGTGTCTTATATCCTTTCAGTGTCATCTCTTCACACAATTTGATCCATTTCTTATGTGTCTTTGCTCATCATTCACACCATCTTGCAGACACTTTATCACTTCTTTTCAGAAAGCTCACTTTTACAAATACTTTTCTCATGCTCGAGCCTACCTCAAATGTTTTTATTGCTATTTCAAAATAACTCCAATGCTATACACCTGAAACTAATATTACACTGTATGTTAAACTGACATGAATTTAAATAAAAACTTAAAAAAAATAACTCCAAATGATTGTCCAGGTTTTGTACCTCAAACAGATACCTAAGGGAAGTATAATGGGATAGCTCCTTTTGCTGAACCATGTACATTAACTAAAGACCAGGTCAGTATGAAGGAAGGGTCCCTTTTCTAATTTGTTCATCCAGATGGACAAGTTTTCTGTCCAATGTGGATATTTTTGCTATATACCTACAGATATTGTGTGTGTTCGCTCAAATCCTGTTATCATTTACTGACATCTAGTATCAGTTACTGTGCAAAAATCTCGATATTTTCTTATTCAACTCCCTAATAATCTTACCATATGGGTCACATTTTTTAGGATAGGACAACGGCAGTTAGAAGAAATGTGTTTCTTGTTCTCATAAACAGACCAAAGTGATTAAAAATTTCTCTCCACAGACTACATAGTGAACATGGGCTGTTCACACAGTTATTCAGGGATAAGTGAGAATGAAGAGGCTGCTATATACACTTTATAAGTGGAGTTCAAGTTTACTCTGGACTATTACCTCCAGCCCATAGGGCAAAAAGTGCATGAAGGATCGTCTATGGGTTTTGGTTTTGTTTGTTTGTTATGTATATGACTCAGTTTTGTAAGTAATGCACATCACTTTGGTTCACTGTCCAGTGACTAGAACTCAGTTTGGTTCTAGTTACCTTTTGTAACTGCAAAAAAGTTTGAAAAATAGTGTAGTTGTGTTTACAGGAAGAAAAAAAATGCAGTTGATTAAAATCTTCCAGTCTCTACCTCGTAGGTAAAGTTAAGAGCAACTGAGTCAACAAAGGCTTAATAAATTTAAGAAATTGGCTTATCCATATATATATAGCACATTTTAAAATTGGGCTTTGATGACTCTTCTGATTTTTAAAGCCAGAGCTTTGACAGATGCCTCAAGATTTAGCTTTAAAAAATACCCTGTGAACAAGGTGCCTGGGTGGCTCAATCGGTTAAGCATCCAACTCCTGATTTCGGCTCAGGTCATAATCTCACGATTTGTGAGATCCAGCCCCGCGACAGCCTCTGTGCTGACAGTGGAGAGCCTGCTTGAGATGCTCTCTCTTCCTCTCTCCCTCTCTCTCTGCCCTTCCCCCACTTATTCCCTCTCCCTGTCTCTCAAAATAAATAAATATACTTTTAAAAAAAGGCCCTGTGAAGCCTTTCTTGAATAAATTAATTTATAGAAGTAATGCAATATACCAGACCCTGGGATAAGGCCTAAGAACTCTGTGGAGGCTAAACAGAAATCATCGATGTATTTTTAGCACTGTATGCCCCTTTGATTTTCTAATTCAGCATATTACCTAGAAGTAGTCCCAATTACGACAGAATTTTAAGAAAATAAATGGTATTTAAATCTTTTCATAGGGGGAAAGTTAATCACCAAATAGCTACCTATAATACACTGGCAACCGAGTACATTGGCAACTAAAATACTTTATTATGAAAAGAATGAAACATCGCTTTTACCTAGCTCAAACAATTATTGGAGCAATCATAGAATTAATTTGGAGAAAAATAATATGGTTTCGGATACATGCACACTGATAAATATTTTTCTGTCATTTCTTTTAAAATAGTTCAAGATTTTTATTTATTTTCATTTGTCTGTACATTCATATATACAAATATGTACATATGTATAAATATTCATTTATATATTTGCATGTATATATATCTTTTAATGAATTTTGCCATCTTACTTCCAGGAATAATGTCTAATTTGTAGTAAAAGTGGAATTGACATTTTTATTGCTTTATATGATATACTGGGACTAGACAGGAAATCGAGATATCTGTGCTGTATTAAAAACTCTGTAATAACTCGATGTATAATATTAAACAGTTCTCTCTGTTATTCTGGACCCAAGTTTTCTTATTGCTATAGAAAATATTTGCTCTAGAACTAGGCCAATATATCTGTCCTAGGTCAAAGAATTTTAGTTTTTTCTTGATTGAGCCCTGATTTTAAATAATTTCTCTTATTTAAATTATTCTTGTTTTAAACTATTGTCTTATCATAGAGGGTTTGGATATTTTAAAACACTTTATAATATATGTTATTATAGTTTTGCTTCCCCCTATTTGGGGAATACTGAACATATATGTGTTATTGACAAAGGAATGTGAAGTGCTTTGGGGTCCTAATTTTGAGAATATCATTTTTCATTACACTGGTGACATTGCAAGGTATTGTAGAAAATAGAATAATTAATTGCTGGTAATAATAAATGATTTCAGGACTAACTGATCTTTAGCAAGTAACCTCTCTGAGTTTCAGCTGTCTCACCCATAGAATTAGGAATTTGGTGATCCTTATGTGTGTAAATTGATTTTTATTGACTAGTCTAAATATACTCTTTTATGAATAATATGTACTATATATAATGTGCCCTGAAAGTTGTGTTGCTTTTTTAAAGTTTATTTTTGAAAGGGAGAGAAAGTGAACATGAGCGGGGGAGGGGCAGAGAGAGAGTAGACAAGAATCCCAAGCAGGATCCGCATTGTCAGCACAGAGCCTGGTGCAGGGCTCAAACTCAGGAAAAGTGAGATCCTGACCTGAGCCAAAATCAAGGAGTAGGCTCTTAACTAACTGAGCCACCCAGGCACCTTGAATGTTGTTTTTATAATAAATGCTATTGTTTATAACAGTTTAGACTTATACCAACATAGTTTTTCTCTTTTTGTGTCCTGTCCACAATACTGCATTACAGTTAGTTACCACACCTCTTTAGGCTTCTATCGCCTGTGATAGTTTTTCTGACTTGCTTTGATTTTAACGACCTTGCCAGTTTTAAAGAGTAAAGGTCAGATATTCTAAGAATATCTGTCAACTGATATTTATCTGATGTTCTTTTTACTTTTATGAATAGACTGTATTGTTTGGGAAGAAAGAACACAAAGATAAAGTGCTATTTTCATCACATCATATCGAGGAATACACTTTTAACATGACATCGCTGTTGATGTTTACCTTGATCATCTGGATGAGGTAGTATTTGTCAGGTTCTACACTATAATCTTTTCCTTTTCTGCCTGTATTTTGACCTGGAGTGATGACTATTCATCAGCTTCTTAATGGCAGGATATCTATACGAGTTATTTGGGACTGTTCTACATAGGAGGTTTGTCCCTTCTTCCTACTTACTTATTAATTCAATTATTTATTTATGTAAGTATAGGCCCATGGTATTTCTTCTATACTTTGGGGTATAGTCCAATATTTCTTTTTTTATTTATTTATTTACTTTGGCGTACCCTAATCATTGTTGATTTTTTTCCTTTTTTTTTTTTTTGGTAGGTGCAACAAGCTCATGTGTATTTCCTGCCCTAGTCCTAGAATCAACCATTTCTCCAATTGCACTGGTGACTTTTGTTAGGGACTATTATTATACACCAAGATATGGGCACAATGTATGTTACTGTGGATCACTGCCTCTAGGTTCTATCTACTGAGAATAAGGGTATGTGAATGTAAAATCCAGTGTATATATAGCTATATATACATATTTCTATGTGTATACATATGTATCTGTATATATTTAGTAAGCTAAATATGAGTTCACACTGATGCCTCCAGCTTTTATCCATTATGACATGGATTATTCTAGTTTCTCTCTTTGCTTATCTGTAAATTCTCATGCCAACAGTGAAAACTCTGGCTCCCATGCTCCACCATCCATTTACCTAATCGTTCAATTCCAGCATATATGCATAGCACATGAGAATCCTAAATCTGTACCATCATGGGAAACAACTTTATTAAATAAACTACAGGGCTAATGTAAGTTTCTTTTTTCTTTAGTTTTACAGACTCTACTCATTTTCAAAGTTATTTAGGTCAGTGCTTTTTCTTACACTCCCTTCAGTGAGGTTGTTCAATATATTTATAATATGGTTGTTGTTTTACCACTTTTTGCATTCCATCCTAGAATAGATATTTTCTATGTGTGCATTAAGGTTCATGCTGTAAAGTTCTACATGTACTGATAAATTCACAGTGCCCTGTATACACAAGCACAGTATCCTAGAGAATCATTTTATTGCTCTGAAAAGATCGCTTTTGCTTCAAGTATTCAACCCTTCTCCCCAACATTAAACATCTGGCAACCACTGATTATTCTATCATCTCCATAGCATTGTCTTCTGGGAGTTATTTTTTAAAACAAATTCCTGCTACGAAGCTCCCTTTGTATAATTCATCTATTTCATTAGAAATAGATGACAAGTTTGATGTCTTGTACGTATACTGTAGCAATGATGAAAGTCAGGCCAACAAGATGGGCACGAATTTTCAAAGGTAAAACAAAAGAAGTTTAGTGGTGTATCCACAGAGCAACATAAATTCTAGCTTGTAATGGAACCAAGTCTGGGGCTCCTGGGTGGCTCAGTCGGTTGAGCGTCTGGCTTTGGCTCAGATCATGATCTCGCACTTCGTGGGTTCGAGCCCAGTGTCAGGCTCTGTGCTGACAGCTCAGAGCCTGGAGCCTGTCTTCGGATTCTTTGTCTCACTCTCTCTGTGACCCTCCCCTGCTCACAATGTCTCTCTCTCTCTCTCTCAAAAATAAATAAAACATTAAAAAATTAAAAAAAAGAACCAAGTGTATATCCTAGCTTCCTAAATTTATATTATATTTAATAAATATAAACTAATATAAAACACATATTTTTAGATGTTCCCCTAAACTTTTTGTCAGAAAACAAAGTAGAATATGTTAAGAAGGCAAGAAATGGAGTAGATTTTAATTCATCTTACTGTTGAAAGAACTACATAATTTATTATGGTCTAGACATAGATTTGATTTTAAGGAAGACAAGGTGAAAGGTATACTTTACTAAAAATAAATCCATAACCTATGATGAGAAAATGCAACATACTTCCATTGGCCTTTCTTATTGACTTAGTAGCGTTGTTCTGAAAAGATGTATATTAATTAGTACCATTAATCATAAAATAGAATGTTAAAACATATGAGCAAAATAATCCAATCACAACTCACCTCTGTTGACCACTTTCTAAGAGCAATAGGTTATGCTATATATTTTATATACATCGGTCCTCCAAAAATTAACTAATAAAAACAGCCAAGTAAGTAAATAAACATAAAATATGTTCAAGCATTTTTCTACCAACTGATAAGAAACCTAGTATCAGGAATATTAACCACTTCTCCCAAAGTCACACATCTAACAAATCCAAACACTTAATTTCAGGGTCGTTATTTTTTTCTTTTTTTAATTTTTAATATTTATTCATTTTTGAAAGAGAGACAGAGCATGAGCAGGGGAGGGGCAGAGAGAGAGGGAGACACAGAATCCGAAGCAGAATCCAGGCTCTGAGCTGTCAGCACAGAGCCTGACGCGGGGCTCGAACCCACAAACCGTGAGATCATGACCTGAGCCAGCTGACTGAGCCACCCAGGCGCCTCTCAGGGTCTTTATTCTTAAACCATCTCAGTAATTTTTTGCTTCCATGTGATTTCCTTTTCATCTTACATTTAAAAATCTTTGATGATGATTTCAATTTTTCCACTGTTGTCTGGTAATTTTTATGATTTTTAATATTTGTAAGTATGATTTTTACTGTTTTACTGTAAGCATTTTGACTAATTTTTTCAATATAAGCTGTTTGTCTATTAAAAAGCAAAAAGGACTTTCGAAGTAATAATTTGATTTCATGTGAAGATCCACAAAGGTAATTTTTATACCATTCATTAAAAACACTGCTTGCACTGAAACAGTATTATGTGTATTATAAGGGTATATGTATTTTAAGGCAAAAAATGCCATTTTGCTACTTCTATAGCCAATTTTGATTACAAAAAGTCTATCATGGTTTTGATTAATGCTTCATTTTATCCATTATAATATATGCAAATATATTTTTCTGACAGTCTAGTAATAGATAACCCTCCACTTTTCAATTGTAATGGAATACATCCAAAGATGAACTATAATTAAAAGTATATATTGAACCAAAGAGATTACTACATTTTGGATGATAAATCACCTCATTTGGGAAAATGGTACTAATCAATTAAAATAGCTGTTAAAAGAGAATCCCTAAGAAAAAGACATAATTCATATTTCTAAGACCTTTGATAAAAACTTTTAAACAGGAAATGTTGTAATTCCAGATGCGTACAAACTGATATTAATACTATGAAGATAAAATGAAAGAAGAGTATTATTAGCCATGGAGAAAAGTATAATTAAGTCATTTTAATCTAGAAATTATATCCATTAGGTAATAAAATAACATCATAACTTATAAAGAGATGGCTCCAAATGCCAGCCATTAACTTGAGAATTATTTAAAAATCATTATACTTCATAGATTCATAATCAAGCTAAGAATATCACTGAGGCCAATTTGCTATCAGTAATGCTGGACATTGATGAGATCCTGATGCTTATCATTATAAGTGGATCTAAGAAAAATCCTATATCAGTGAAACTAGTACATCTAAAGTTGTCACTTAATGATTTTACAATATATTTATACAGAGTTCCAACATTTTGGTGGTTATACTCTAATGGATTTAAAATGTTGCTGCACAATAGTTATTTTAATTTTATAATAAATATCTAATAGAATATTTAAGAAAATAAACATTTTAAAAATGGAATTCTTTAATTATTAATGTGCTGGATATTCTCTGTTTGAGATACTCCTTTCCCTCCTAGCTCCCAGTTTCCGACCTACATCTACCTTGCTCCGTACTCAGAAAGACTAATCCCTACTGATTGCATCTTCTTTCCCAAGACACCTCAATACTGCTGCTCACTTCTGGCCAGGTTAGAGCAATAGGAGCAAAAAAAAAAAAAAAAAAGTGGGGTGGAGGAGGAGAAAAAGAAGGCAAAATTTCTAGAGGCTGGAGTAATTCTTCCTCTACTCCCTCTGTGCCATCTCTCTCTCTCACTACATGTATTCATCTTTGTGTTGCCAATAGTCACTGGGCTCCAGTAAAAATATTTACTATCCTTGTCTCTTCAGCAAAGGGCTGTGATAGTACCCTCCTACCAGTTTTCTAGGTATCTTCTCATCACTTGTTGTTGTTGTTTTTAATTTATTTTTTTAATGTTTTATTTATACTTGGGACAGAGACAGAGCATGAGCAGGGGAGGGGCAGAGAGAAAGGGAGACACAGAATCTGAAAGCAGGCTTCAGGCTCTGAGCTGTCAGCACAGAGCCCAATGTGGGGCTTGAGTTCATGAACTGCGAGACCATGACCTGAGCCAAATGCTTAACCGACTGAGCCACCCAGGTGCCTCTTCTCATTGCTTGTTTTTACCCCAATGACATATTCACCAACTTTTGAGGGAACTTTTGAGGGATGTGTCTCCATGAAGTCTCTTCATTCAAAATGTTTGTGGTGAATTCTAATTTCTGTCAAAACTCAGCCTAAAATATCTTAAAATAACTATTTTGATACTTTGGTGAATATTCTCTATTCATATATACACTATATTTCTACCTCTACAACTATATATAGGTGAATCATCCCTTCTGCATTATTTTCTTTTTTTAAAATTTTAATTCCAGTATAGTAAACATACAGTATGTATTAGTTTCAGATGTATAATATAGTGATTCAACAATTCTATACATTATTCAGTGCTCATCACGATGAGTATACTCTCAATCCCCTTCACCTATTTCTCTCTTTCCTTATCCCACCTCCTCTCTGGTAACCATCAGTTTGTTCTTTACAGTTAAGACTCTGTTTTGGGGTTTACCTCTTTTTTGCTTTGTTCATTTGTTTTGTTTCTTAAATTCTACATATGATTGAATAGTATGGTATTTGTCTTTGTCTGTCTAACTTATTTCAGTTAGTGTTATACTCTCTAGATCCATCCACGTTGTTGCAAATGGCAACATTTCATTCTTTTCTATGGCTGAGTAATATTCCATTGTATATATACACCACTCTTCTTTATCCATTCATCTATCAATGGACACTTGGGCTGCTTCTATAATTTGGCTATTGTAAATAATGCTGCAGTAAACATAGGGGTGCATATATCTTTTTAAATTAGTGTTTTCATATTCTTTGGGTAAATATCCAGTAGGGAAATTACTGGATCATATGGTATTTCTATTTTTAATTGTTAAAGGAAACCCCATACTGTTTTTCCACAGTGGCTGCACCAGTTTTCATTGCCACCAACAGTGCATGAGGACTTCTTTTACTCCACATCCTTATTAACACTTGTTGTTTGTTGTTTTTGATTTTAGATATTCTGACAGGTGTGAAGCGATATCTCACTATATTTTGACTTCCATTCCCTGATGATGACTGATGGTTTGCCTCTCTTTTTTCTCCACTATGTTTTTTTTCTGTCTTAAATTCCACATATGAGTGAAGTCATATGGTATTTGTTTTTCTCTGACTGACGTATCTCGCTTAGCACAAGACTCTCTAGCTCCATCCATGTCATTGCAAATGGCAATATATATATAATCTCCAGGGAATATGTAATATGTGGAGACTTTACAATGAAGATATTTATACACTTAGGTAAACAAAAAAGGAGTACATTATACAAACTACTTCCAAAATAAATAAAATGACATTTCTGTGGATATATGCATATATATAAACACATATCTATACATTTATAATGTACAGTTCTATTAAAATAGGCTGCAGGATAATACATATTTTAGTACACAGTCAAGGTGTGTTTATGAGAATTTTCATTTTTTATAAGAAGCCTTATTTATCATCATAACTCAAGCCTGCTGTAGCAGCAGATTCATTTCCTTTACAATACATTTTCTGTGAATACTGACAATAAAGAAGAATTCCATTCATAATTTCACCAAGTTCTCTGCGTTCTTCCTAAAGGTGACAATTTTAGGAGATAAGTTTCTTCAGCATACACCACACTAAGTTTAAGTACCCACAGGTGCTAAATTATAATTACTTCAGTGATATTTAAAAATAATGGGTAATAACTTTAATGAGTGGTAAAAAAATCTCGCATTTTCAGCCACATAAAAAACTTATTTTTTAAGTAATGCTCTATTAAAGAAATATGTGGCAAGAGTGTAAGTTGCTAAGGAAACCATCCTCCATGAAATTGAATACAAAATAAACTTTTGGAAAAGATATCTAAAATGCACACAATATTTTGTGTCAGCTTCTTTGGACTTTGTTGTTGGTATTGGTGTCGTTTGGAATATATTTTTAATATCAGATACAATGAAATTTACTTAGGGCAGTGAAATGTGCATTGGGTTTCAAAGTTTTTCTAATAGAGTGAATATGAACCTTGGAGAATTTCATGAAACAAATGTCTTTAACATCATGAATTCAGCTTTCCAGAGTAAGCTACAGTTGTTGCAGAATGCCTTAGAGTATTTCTACATTTTCTGTTCTACTACAAGCTTTAAGATTAAATCTTATTCATTCATATATTATTTATATTTTGATTTTTCCTTCTAAATAAGTCTAGATTAAAAACTATTACTTGACTATAAGATTAATATCAATAGAAAACTTATTTATTTATTTATTTATTTTACTTTCAAGTTTTTATTTAAATTCCAGTTAGTGAATATACTGTGTAATATTAGTTTCAGGTGTACAACATAGTGATTCACCACTTACAAGTAACACCCAGTGCTCATCACCACAAATACCCTCCTTAATGCCCATCACCTATTTAACCCATCCCCCACCCACCTGCCCTCCAGCAGCCCTCCCTCTTTTCCTCTATCCTTAAGAGTCTGCCTTATGGCTTGCCTCTCTTTCCTCCCCCCCACGTCCATTTGTTTTGTTTCTTAAATTACACATATGAGTGAAATAGAGCATTTTTAACCTTTCATCTTTTCATTAGTCTCCAGAGAAGCCAGAGCATTTTAGTGTTCAGAAATCAATTGATTTTGCAATAAGATTAATTCCCAAATTGTGGTGGACCACACATCTTCTTTTAAACTTTTGTTAAATGTAAACATTTGAAATAAATCACGGTATATGTCCTTGAATTTTTTTTTGTATTTTGTTTATAAATTACACAAATAGTAATATATTAACTTTGTGAAGGAGTTAAACATTGCAAATAAAGAAACATTGTTTCTTGACTGCCCAGAACAATAATAAAAGAATAGTAATAGTAGTAGTAGTAGAATAAAGTATCTATTATGAAAATTTTGTTTATCCAGTAGGCTATTAATGGGTATTTGGAGCATTTTCAGGTTGTATATATTATAAATAAAGCTGCTAAAAACTTTCTTGTGAATATATTTTTGTGATCTTACGCTTTATTTCTTTTTAATGGACATTTGTTTTCATTTATTTTTGCTCAACACATAGAATTGAAATAATTTGGTCATACATTGGTTTGGTGTACGCTTAGGTGAAACAAATATATCAGATATTTCTTCAAAGAGTTTTATAAAACATGCAAGTTACAGTGGTCCCCATAGCCTCACAAATAGTGTATTATTTTGATTTCAGCTATCATAGTTAGTATGTGATATGTCATTACTCCTTTCAGCTGCAACTCTCTGGGAACTAATGGTTTAGGGGTGTTTCCATGTTCTTTTTAGCCATTTAGATACCATTTTTGTGAATTAAATGTCTTAAACAATTCGTTTTCTGCAATTGGATTATCTTTTTTTTAATTGTGTGGTTTACTTTATATAATCTGGATACAAATACTGTGTCAGATATACATTATAAATACATTCCTATCTGAGTCAATATTTTATAATTCTAATGACTTTGTTTAATGAGCTCAGACATCCTGATCTTAGGAGAAAATATACCTTATTTCACCATTAAGTGCAATGTTATTTATAGATTTTTAAAATATATTCATTGAACTGAAAATGTCCCTTTCTATTTCAATATTTCTGGTATAC
The DNA here is from genome assembly GCA_028646485.1 of Cryptoprocta ferox. Lineage (NCBI taxonomy): Eukaryota > Metazoa > Chordata > Mammalia > Carnivora > Eupleridae > Cryptoprocta > Cryptoprocta ferox. The sequence goes on from CM053562.1 coordinate 43,520,070, forward strand.
ATATTTCTATAATGAAGATGTGTTGAATTTTGTCAATGTTTCTCCTGCAGCTACTCAGGTGATTGTGTATTTCTTCTTCATTATTTTATTAATGTGTTAATTTATATTGATTTTTTAAACATTTAACCAACTTTGCTACATTACCATAAAATGATAGAATTGTCACATAAATCATAAATCATCTATAACACCAAACTTTTGGAACTATTCAAAATTCTCAAACAATATAGAAATACCACCTTTCTGGAGACACCAAAACCCATCAGAAGCAGTTTCTAAGTGTTCCTGTCTCCAACATTGGGATGATGAAAATATGAGCACTTAACCATGTGTCCACAAAATTACCATTAGATAAAGGTGACTTTTAGTATTTTTACTCCATCTGCTTGACTAACTTTCCTTTTCCAGCTGGCCGAGTTCTATCAATCCTTAAATTCTAGGCTTATTTACTATAAGAAAGCCAGATACACAAACCATTCCTTGCCAAAATGCAAGAACTCTCAGCATGCACATTTCCATTTGTGAATGCTATTAGCTTATTAACAAAGAGGTCTGCTCTAGTTCAATTATTGCCTCTGCACTCCCAAAGTAGGAGGCAATAAATCACAGCCCAACTGTTAGCTTTCCTTCCCAATCCACCCACAGATCTTGGTCATTATCTCCTTGCCAAACTTTTCTATGTATCATTTCATAATTTGTCTTTAAAACAATTTTCTGAAAATATTTCCTGCAAAGTTTTATATAAACAAGTCTCTAAACATTCCAATGACCAATAGAATTTGAACTATCTAATGGAAAATGGGAAGTATTCTTGTTATAAAGCATTTTAGTCATAGCTATAAACTTTCATAGGTCTTTTGATTTTTTTTACAACTTGATTGTTCACTTTCTCTGTTACCAAGGTTTTGGACACATTATTTGCATATGTGCATGGAAACAGGTGTGATTTTTCTAAAGCATTCTCCTGACCCATCCAGATTGATATGTACGACATCAATGGTTTAATCAAGGGCCTCAAATAAATCCCAATATATTTTCTCATTCTGACTGGAACAAGAAGTTGATTTTTATTGACTACTAAAGTGAATAGAGTAAGATAGAGGCTTTAACATAATGTCTGACATACCATGCATAAATTATAATTATATTATACATTTCATTTTCATGTACTTATCCTAGGTACACATAACTCCAACACGTGGGCGGTTACTGGAAGTCATTTGAAAACAAAAACAAAAACAAACAAAAAAAAAACCCTTCCCCCCCAAAAAAACAAAAAAAATACCCCAAACAAAAAACCTCCATATTCTACCTGATGTTTAAAGATAACCCTAACAGTATTTCTAATATAGTACAAGTTCTTACTAACACAGGCTTTCAAATGATATTATGTAATTCCACCCATTTTCTTCCCAATTGTGATTGACATGATGTTAAGTCTGTATATTATTCTCCTGACAATTTGAACCATTAAGGACATCATTACTTTTTATATGTAGTACCTGGGTACTTCAAGAACAATAATGAAAGGCCACACTGTCACCATAAATGCATCTTTCTGGCATAAACCTCTAATACACCTGGCCAATGACCTTTAAGGAGATGAAATTTAACTGTGATTAGATTTCCCAATTCCCTTCCCTGAGAAATAGTATAAACCTCCCTTTATCATTGTTAATGCATATAATATTCTTTCAGGTATGAGGCTTCTCTTGTCCATTCACAAATCCTTCATGATTCTCCTGTACTAAATTCTATTTGCAGACAGTCTACTGGAAAGTTACTTCCTTTATCATCCACATTTGGTTTAACAATTCTCATAACATTACATATGTGATGTAGCAGTTTTCACATTGGCAAATTTAAATACACAGTATTCACCAAAAGTTATGGTAATCCCTCAAAGCTCTATTTAGCATATTCCATAGTCTGGGTAACAAAAGACTTCCCATAAGTGCTCCCAAAAGGAACATCTTTGGCAAATAGTAGCTATCACATCACTCCCTAAAACCATCTGAGTATCATTTCCACTTTATTTGAAAGCATTATAACCACAATAAAATTTGTGGATCAAACATATTTCTTTCACGTTACTTGGTAAAAAAAATAGTAACGCAGACCAAAAACCAGGCATCAAATGATCCCTCCAACTGACCAATTGCTAGTTAACTAAGTCATCAGTGGGTAGTATGTCACATCTTTTCTGTACGTTGTTTGAACGGTTGATTTATGAACAATACTCATAAATTAGTATTGTTCAGTTCCTCATTTTCTGGAGAAAATAAGTCAAGTGGTTTCTATCAGCATTAGCTAAGAGTTAACAACAGATCTGAGCAAATGTACTGTGTATTAACATTGATGTCTTGCTTTTAAAACACTCTAATTATTGAATCTTTTCTATGAATTAAACACACATAAGAGCTTCATGATCATTGCCTTAATTTCTCTTGGTTTCCATTGAATTTTCATCTTAACTCATATTTTCCCTCTGGAGGTAAGGTATAATGACTATACAGCATGTTCATAAGACAAGTAATAGAATGAATATTTCCTGGATCTCCTTTTTGCCCCATCCCTAGAAGATCTTGAAAGATTTGATAACCAAAGTGTTATAGGCCTTCTGCTGCCTTTAAGATAATGGAGATGCATTTACCTTTAGCACTAATCTGAATATGTGGGATGCAATTTAGACCCACACCAAAACCCCCTTAGGTATACACAATTTAGTTGATGGATACTGTAGCTAGTTCATTAATGTCTTCTGTGACTTAGATACATAAATACAAACCTTAATTTAATCTTGGACATCCAGATTAGGTAAGACAAATAAAATCTTTGTGAGATGGATAAAGTATAAACAATCTCAATCACTCATCCCCATCTCCAAATTCTAGAGACTGATCCAGCTGGACCCAACCACACATCACAACCTATCATATTTCTACTTAAAACATATTTGTTTATTTGACTCAGCTATCCTTTTTACAACTTGGTTTCAGTAGCAGATACTTCAAATTGTCCATTCTATTTTTTAATGAAATGGTAACTCTGGGGTTGATACCAGATGTATTGATGCACATGTTATTCTAGTACCTTACTTGTTTCTATGCATTAATAATAAAATATGTACCTTACACAAAGGAAACAAATTTAGATGGGCAAAATTAATGGACTGTTTGTTGTCTTAAACTTTTGCTTGTATTATCCATAATTGTTTCTGCTACTAGATGGATGATAAACAAAGTTCTACAGTAGAATAAGTGTTAATTCCAATTGATGACTCAAATTGTATTTGTACCTATCACACTGCATACCAGTAAGATGGGGACAGCGATGAGCAAGCAAGATCTTGACTTGGTGGAATTTTTTAAAAAAAATATTTATTTATTTTGAGAGAGAGAGAGAAAACATGTGCGTGAGAGTGGGGGAGGGGCAGAGAGAGAGAGTTGGGGAGAGAGAGAATCCCAAGCAGGCTGTGCACGGTCAGTGCAGAGACCTATGATGCAGGGCTCGAACACACAAACCATGAAATCATGACCTGAGCCGAAGTCAGTCACTTAAGAGACTAAGCCATCCAGGCGTCCCTTGACTTGGTGGAATTCTACCTAGAGCTATCATTGAATGCTATCTTTCACATTAGCACTAAGTAAAATTTCTTACCATATTAGTGCCTTCAGTGAATGTGAAAAAATGTACCGTTGTTTGTTTTCTCTGTACATACACCCTCCTCCTCTTAGAAATTCTAAAAGAATTTCTGTAAGATTTTTAGTATTTTTTCTTTCATGTTTTGTAGATTTTATAACTGAAATACTCTAGATGTCAAGTTCTATCTGTGAAAATACTTTCAATTGAGAATTTAATTTTTAACAGATACAAGATCATGAGCATCTTGTAATTTTTCATGCCAGTTTTTAAAAGTAGTGATTGTGAATTAGTCTATTTCTTCTAAAGTTTATTGAATTAATTGACATAAAGTTTTCATTACGTCTCCTCATGATGTTAATATTATAACCAGCTTCCTCCTTGATGCCTCCTCCATCATTCCTGATATTGATAAATTTTATATTTTCTACCTTTTGTTTAATTATTTGCTAAAATTTATCAATTGTATTCATCATTTCAAAGAACAATTTTTTGGCTTGATATTTATTTCCATTTTTAATTATTTATATTCCCTCTATTTCTATTTTTATTTCATTAATCCATTCCTTCATGAGGTGAAAACTTGCAGTTTAAATTAATTATATTATTTTCTAAATTTACATGTGAATTTACTCATTTTTAAGTACTGCTTTAGATACAGCCCACAAATGCTCATATGTTAAACATTTAAAATAATATAATTGTAATTCTTTTCACATTAGTCCATGTTAGTTGACATTCTTTTGATTTTTTTCACAAAATTCACTTAATTTTTTAAGTTAAGTAAATTATATTTACTGACATATATAGCAGTGCTTTTTATTCTTTACATCACATCAAAGTTCCATCTGCTGTAATTTTTCTCTATTCTCAATTTCTTTGCAAGTTTTTAGTGTATTTTGTGTGTGGGTGGGAGGGGCAAGTCTTATGAAAACAAATTCCCCCTTTATTTTGCCTTCATTTTGAAGCTTTATTTTTATTTATTTGTTTATTTTACTGGTTATAGAATTCTAAGTTTACAGTTTACTTTTTCCTTTCAACATTTTACATATCAATGTATATATGTAAATGTAAGTATAAATATATATTTTTAAAATTTTTCTTTGTCTTCATTGTTTTTATTACAGTTCCCTTGAATGTAAAATAGAGGGTTTTTTTTTGTTTTGTTTTTTAGTGTTTATTTATTTTTGAGAGAGAGAATGAGAGACAGAGTGCAAGTAGGAGAGGGCAGAGAGAGAGAGGGAGACACAGAATCCAAGCAGACTCCAGGCTCTGAGCTGTCAGCACAGAGCCCCCTGTGAGGCTTGAACTCTCAACCTTGAGATCATGACCTGAGCCAAAGTCAGATGCTCAACTCACTAAGCCAGCCAGGATCCCCTAAAGTGGGTTTTTTTATTTCTATAGTTATGCAAAATTTCTTCTTTATCTACAGGTTTTCAGAAGTTTGATTACTATGTTCACAGGGTTTTCTTAGTAGTTATTCTGTTTTTGTTGTTGTTCAAAACCAAACTTCTTAGAGATGTGGATTGCTGTTGTTAATATAAATTAGACAGCTGTCATCTATTTTATCTTCAAATAGTTTTTCTTCTCCATTTCCCTCTCTCCATTTGTCCTGGGCTTCATTTGTGTTAGACCACTTGATTGTGCCTCGTACGTGATGGATGATCTGCTGTATGAAATGGTTTCTTTCTGTGCTGTGTATTGGATCATTTCTGTTGACCTTTATTCAAGTTTTCTATTACTTGTTTTTATGATTTCTAATAGGTTGCTAAGTCCATTAATGTGACATTTTTATTTTAAGCATTTTATTTTTAAGTAGTAAAATTCTTATTTCTTTTTTAGAGGATACATTTGTCTCCTGAAAATTCCCATTCTCTTATCCTTTATCTCTATCCTCTAGAGTAAATTATTTCACATGTTGAATGTTTGTTTTACAGTCCTCACTTGAAAATTCCAATATCTTGGCCATCTATCTATTGGCCTCTCTTGACTGCATTTTTTGTATGATGTGTCACATTTTCCTTTCTTTTGCATATAGCAAATTATTAATATTTTTCACATATGTATTTAAAGGTACAGTGGAAACTGAAAGTATAGTTGTTATATTCTTGTTTGTTACAGAGGTTGCAATGTACACCCTCTTTGACACCTAGGTTGAGGTGTTGATTGATTATTCTGAATCCACCTGAAATGGAAGGAAAGCTGGGGCTGTGCCACAGATATAATTAAAATGAGTTAATCTTTGTTGACTTTAGCCCCTAACTTCCTAGAAAACCACCAGTGAGGACTTAATCTCTTTTAATTTGTCAGTTTTTGAAGTGAGGAGTTTTAGACCCCTATTTATTATAGTTTTGGTTCATCATTATATTAAACTGAGCCCAGAATCCATAGGCTGCATTAAAACTTTTCAGATTTTCAATCCTTTCTAGACCCTCCCCCACTACTGCCTTCTAAGCATGTTTTCTTGTGTGTGTGGTGGTGGGAGAGATGGATTATCAAGCCCATCAATTTCTTTTTGCCCATTGAACTCTTCCAGATTCCAATCTATCCCTCCAGCCTGTCATTGGAGGCTCAGCTACTTTCAACTTCTCTGTCAAAGGCTTTATGGTAGAACTTATCTTGTGCCTGTCCATCTCCAGACAACTTGTCCTTGGAGTAGTAGCTGACATGGCTCTTTACTTGCCTATGGGAAGCTTTGAAATTCAGATCATAAGTCACATATAATGGCCATATAAAAAATATGAGTTTATTTTACATGATTTACCCCCACCCCACCCCACCCCCTTTTTTTTTTTTTTACCATGGGAATGAAGGTCTTTAACATTCGTATACATTCTATCTGGAATCAGGAGTCTTCTATATTACTTTACTATATGGGCTATAGCTAGGGAACAAATTTCTCCAAGAAGGATAATCATAGGAGCACATTTCACATGAGGCAAAAAACTAATACATATTAAAACATTTGTTAGTCGTTATCTTCCCCTAGAAATTTAGAGCTCTTTTCTATCACATCAAGAAACATGTTTTTAAGATGATTAAAACATAAAAATTATAGGTTTTTGTGAACTAAAAATTAAGAATTAAGTGGGAACTAAATGTTTAGTGGTCAATGTGGCATCAGACATAGGTATGTGTCATTGAAACTATATACAGACTTTTATCTCTCAGGTAAACCCATGAAATGGTTTCTCATTTCCAGTGTAATACCGAGCTGGAATGAATGTCCTTGTATAAAGGCACACTCATAAGAGAGATTTCTGAAGAAGTAAAGCATCTGATCATCTTCTGGAGATTCTAAAACCTGAGATGTAAGGTCTGAATTGTTACCGCTTGCTTCTTGAAGTTACTCAATATAGGGATTTAACACAAAAAGCCACCCTTTCCTGGTAAAATACCTCAAAGTTTTCCAGATGCATATTTGAAACTTCTATGCAGTTATGTTTCCATACTCCAGGACACATAGGGCTCTCAGAGACAGAACAAAACAAAAAACACCAAAAATACAAAACCAAAACTTTACTAATGATGATCTCAAATAATAAAATTAAAACCATATTAGTAAACACAACGCATGAGTGATATGGGAAAAAATATATCATGAAAATTAAATAGAAGACACTATGTGACTGATGTCTCTTAAATAGAATTTTCTATATTAAAGACAGAGATTAAAACAGAGTAATAATGGGGCACCTGGGTGGCTTAGTCAGTTAAGTGTTCAACTGTGGCTCAGGTCATGATCTCACAGTTTGGTCTGTGAGTTTGAGCCCCATGTCAAGCTCTGTGCTGACAGCATAGAGCCTGGAACCTGCTTCAGATTCTGTTTCTCCCTCTCTCTCTCTCTGCCCCTCCCCCATTCAGTCTCCGCCTGTTTCTCAAAAAAATAAAATAAAAATAAATTAAGAAAAAACAGAGTAATAAGTGAAGCTGACAAGAGAGAAGAATATTTTAGATTAGGTATTTCGACTGAATCTTTTCTATTTGTTTGGAAGATACTGTTTTAGTGTTTGGGTTTGGAGGGGAAAATGTGGTCATAGATGACAGATTAAATTTCATATAAAAGCAGCAAGATTTGTGTGCATCATGTGTGTGCATATGTGTGTGTATTCAAGGCTGTCCCCAAAATGTATCTGAAGATTTCTCATACATCACTCATTTATCAGTGGATCATATGCAGGTATTCGGAACCATCCTGGGTGATTGGATTGTGACAGAGATGGAGTATGTTGTTGGCATTCAGTGATTGTGAACTAGGGAGGCTAAAGATCTACAAAGCAGGGACAGAGCTTCACAATCAAGAACTATTTAATCCAAACTGCAAATAGTGACCCCACTGAGAAATATGATTCTATAGAAGTTATCCACGCTGATATGTCATCACTTTTTTCTTAAGGCATGTCAACCACTGGGGTCCATAAACATGTCTCTGGTTACTCACACACTGTCAAAATTGCCCCTTTCCTAATAAGACTACCATATGTAATTGACAGTTGTCTTATCAGTAATCACATACGACCACTCCAAGTTCAGCAACTTACATGTTGTGTTCTAAAAATCTGCATTTAAATTAGAGGTATTTTTACAAGAAATAGCAAGAACAGAAGGCCGTAGCATATACTGATAAACTACAAATATTTTTATTTTGACTGAAAACAGCCCTCCCTAGTGACTTTGGTCTACATTGAATTTTACTAGTCTCTGGCTCACATTGCCTAGATTTTCTATCTCAAGCAGCCCAGAACTTTATTGTGTTGTCTGGTTATTTCATAGTTCAATGAGTCTAAGTTTTGTCTTTTCAAGAGGAATATACCATCCTTGAGAGATAAAAACATAAATGATGCAATTTTATACCCCTCAAACCAGCTTGCACATAATAGGTTATTTTGTTGGTTGATTAAACAATAAATAGTAAGAATATTTGAAAGTGAAAGAAAAGGGTTTTCAAAAAATCAGTTATTAAGTTTATTATTCAAAATATCTGACATGTTTATTCCAAATAAATATCTAAACTTATCTTTCAGATTTTTCTAATGGTTTAAAAATTGCATCCAGTAATTAGGTATCTTACATATGCACTTCTTTATATTAAAACACTTTTTCTATCTTCACACACACATGCACACACAGACATAACTATGAACTGAGAATAACTGTCTTAATAAGAATGAAGAGAGATGACTATGTCAAAACTCATCAAATTGTACACATTGAGTATGTGCAGTTCTTTGTATATCAATTATGATTCAAAAAAGCTGCTAAAAAGAAATGAAAGAATTGAGGCTTGGAAAAGGTAAGTAACTTGTCAAATTGTAAACACCTAATTAGCAGCTCAGTCAGGTATGTCTCGTTCTAAAGCAGACACTTCGTGTAGGAAGTACCACAAATCTCTGTGAATCTTTAATAAGAATTTTTAAGAAGAGTAACATAATATTATCTACTGTTGAATACATTGAAGAAATTAAATGCTTTCTCTGCCACATTCTTTACTGTATAGATTCACAGTTTTATACCTTGACACATAAGTGCCAAAGTGTTTCATTAGGCACCACAGACTACAATCACATCTGTTGAAAGTTTGAGGAATTCTCTAAAAAATCTTTACCAAGACAATGTTTAAAACAGGGACATGTCTGGGATTCATTTGGTGCCCTTGAGAGATATTTTTAATTTTTCAAACCTTGCTGCACATTTTTTTTTTTTTTTTGGAATTTGGAATCAAACAGATTTCCATTTATTTTCTCTCAAGCAATGTTTCTACTTTTCCTCACAAACACATATCAGGTTGCTGCTTTGGCTAGAATTAAACAAACACAGGTGCTAAAATTATCAGTTTCCTCATATTTTTTCTACCTGCTTGTGCTATGCAAAGTCGTTTAGTTTCTGTAAAAGACACATTTTCCCAATTCATTACACCTAAAGAAACTGCCAGGCAGAATGTGCTGCCAATACACGAGCCACTGCAGACTTCCCATATGCATTTTGTAAGCAGGTGTTTCATTTGCAGTTTGCCAGAAACAAACTGTTTTTCAGGTGCAGAGAGGATATAATTTTTGTACAAAAAGGAATAGGAATAACTACTCCTGGTTGAGTTTTTCTCAATAGGGGAGCAATATGGATTTGTTAGATAAAGGACTGAATTGAACACAATGCTTAACAGCCTAAGTGCATCCATCCAGTCAGGTTCCATGTTAATTACTCAGCCCAGACTGGATGGAGATAAAACACCAGTATAGAGCCAGAAGATAGAGATTAACATTGTTAAAGTAACTGTTATGTAATATACAATGCATTTCTATATACTTATGAGTTAAGTGCTATTATATGTACTTGATTAATGGCAAAACTCTGGGTCAAATGTTATACAACTTTCCCAAAGTCCCACAGTTAATAGGATTTTATCAGAATTTATACACATGTCATTCATTATAAAGCCTAATTTCAAGGACTTGGATTTTTCTTGGGTTTGAATTCACTGGAAGCTATGCTTCTAGAAATTGGAATACTTCGTATGAAGACCTAATAGTGAATGAGATTGTGAAATTCTATGGAGTGACTAGTGAAAATGACCAATAATCTTTCTTATTTTTCCAAGATTTTGGATTAGAGCCTGGATCACCGCCGGGGTACTGTGTCTTTGTTCATTTTATCTTTCCTTTTGTGCTGACTAGTTGCCTATTGCTAGACTTAGAGTCACAGCTCCTATGTTACCATAAAGCCTAATGTCAATTTGTATTTGTCTTTTGCTCTAAACTTCTACATATTTGAACTAGTAATTCTTACATCTTGCATAGAATCTCAAGATACAAGATCTACTATCTCATCCAAAAGTAAAGTATCACTGTTCTGGCCCATAGGAAGAAGAAACCAGAGACCAGCAAAATGCTGAAAGAAACTAGTAACATCACAGCTGCCCAAGACTAGTGACCACACAATGGAAAATGGCCTCTGCTAAATCTCATGAATACACATGCCTCCAACCACCTTTATAATTTTGTGTATGTACCTCATTGAGGCATTCTAGGCTTTAGCCAGAACCAAGGAACAAAAATCTCCCCTTAACTCTCCCCTGCCACAGAGAGGAGAGCACAATAGGAGAGTTCAATGTCATGGCAGTTGAATGATGACAATCTCTATGAACGATTTACACTATTTAATTGCTTCTATAATATATTTACTTTGCTTCTCCATAGGCATCTCAAAAGTCACACACAAAAAAAAAAAAAACATCATCTTTGTTGTTTCCCAAGGATGCTCCATATTTAAGTTATCCTTATCCCTCAACTCTTATGCTTCCAATAACATACTTCAGGTTTGTAATTTGTCACATTTTCTTAATAATAAATAAAATTATATTTAATATTGATTTAACATTTCCACTACTTCTATTATTCCATCCTTATAGTGATACCACTATTATCTTTCTATAATTTAGTTATTTATTTTTTGTTTATTTGTTTGTTCATTATTTGAGAGAGAGAGAGCATGAGTCAAAGAGAGGGGCAGAGGGAGGGAGAGAGAGAAGCCCAAGCAGGCTCCATGCTTAGCACAGAGCCCAACACTCCGCTCAATCCCATGATCCCAGGATCATTTTCTGACTGAAATCAAGAGTCCAATGCCCAAACCACTGAACCACCCAGGTGCCCCCTATAATTTTTATTACCTCTGGAATGAATCCAAACTTTTATTTTGTCATTTATGTCCATTCATAATTTAACTCTTGGAAATCTTTATTTCTTTTGTTTTAATTTTTTTTAACATTTATTTATTTTTGAGAGACAGAGAGAGAAAGTGTGATCAGGGGAGGGGCAGAGAGAGAAAGGGAGACACAGAATCTGAAGCAGGCTCCAGGCTCTGAGCTGTCAGCACACAGCCGGGCGTGGGGCTCGAACCCACGGACTGTGAGATCATGACCTGAGCGGAAGTCAGACGCTTAACTGCCTGAGCCACCCAGGCGCCCCTTTTGGAAAGCCTTCAAGGCTTATATTTTGTCTCTCTTCCACATCTTTATACCTTTCATTCATATTGAAATACTTAAGTATGCTCAAATAAGCCATATTCTATATGATGCCCTCATGTCGGATCATGTAGCTTTCCCTTCTACTGGTTATGTTCTTTCTTAAAACCACATCTGCATGAGGGACGCCTGGGTGCCTCGGTCGGTCAAGCGTGGGACGTTGGCTGGGGTCATAATCAACACAGTTTGTGGGTTTGATCCCTGGGTAAGACTCTGTGCTGACTGCTCAGATCCTGGAGCCTGCTTCAGATTCTGTATCTCCCTCTGTCTCTCTGCCCCTCACTACCCCATTCTGTCAAAGATAAACACTAAAAATGTTAAAAAAACCACACACATCTGCATGAGTAACTTCCAAACAACATTCAAGAGTTACTATATGAACTACCTTCTCTGGAATATTTTTTCTGCCAGCCAAGTCTAGATTATATGCTTTTACTCTCATAACTTTAGCTTCCTATGTACAACTTCTGCCTTATTATTTACAATGAGTTACTACAAAAACCTCCGTTTACTTGTCTATAAGCCCCTCATTATTATGTAACGCTGGATGTCTACATCCCTAAAATTTATAAGGTGGTTTATGTTCTAGACATATTCAAGTACATTAATAATTGAATAAAATAATATTGATAATATCTGAAAATCAATACATGTATAATATGTAAGAATTTTAAAACATGAACAAATTATTACTTAGCTAAAATCAATAAGATGAACAAAATATAAAGTATATGTGAAATTATATGGAATATATTATAATTTGTATAGACATGTTCTATTGCAAGCAAAAGATATGAATGAGAACATTAGCAATATAGGTTTATATGTTTATAATCACAGTGAATGTATGCAGAACTTAAAGGAGAATATATTGTCTTTTGATTTGTTATGTCTAAAAAGTTTTAACATTGTTATAGGAAGAGATCGCCTTAGAGTGGTGTATCTGTATGGAATTGGAGAGACAGGTAGATATTAAATAGAATAACACTGAGTGCCCGTTTGAATCAAAACACATATTATGAAGCTGGCTATCTCATTGCTGCAAAGGAATTGGTTCTCAGATTTATCTCAAGATAAATCTGAGTAGTGTCAGATACTGGTTTTGGTAATGTGATTTTTTAAAAGATACTCATCCCTTGATTGAATGTCAACTCTTGCATATATTCTTAATGATGTGTGGACTTAGCTGCATCAATGGGTGTCTTCACCTAATCCATATAAAATTAAAAACAAATGATTACTGGTGAATATATTATTTATTCTACTTTAACAGTTTTGAGCTCTAAATTTTAGTTCGCTTAAGTATAACTCAAAAACTCTAATATAAATGTAATATCAGTGCTAATTACAGCACAACTCCTTCAACTGTAAAATGATGCATAATGGAATAGGATCACTTAGTACACCAAAAGAGATAAAAATGATCTTAACCAAAGGTATAACATGAAAATGAAATGACTTTTTTAATATCACTCTGAACACTGGTGATCTAAAATTAGGCTTTGAAATATATTATTATCCTTCAAAATCAATCAGAATCAAGTGAAATCAATAACAATAATAACAGAGTTTGAATAAAAATTTCTAACAGTTTTTCATTTTCCCTATATAATGAAATATATACTTATGTGAAATATAAAATGAAATTTGATAATGTCAATATTTGTGGTGAAACAGAAACAAATGTACTTTGATTCATTTCAAATATTCGTGGAATCAGTGCTCATCACCATAATGGAATTTGAACTCAGCAATCCACATCTTTATGAACAGAGTAGAAAGAATACTTCAGATAAGCCATAGCCAGTTCGAGGTGTACACCAAACTGTTAACAATAACTAAAGCTCTCAAATATGTTCAGACATTTGAATTATCTCTCATAAGCTTTATTGGCATAAGTGGCATCTGATATGTTGTTATTCACTAAAAAATATTACTCTCTCCTGCATAAATATTTCTGTTTTCAGTATTTTGACTGAAATTCAGGTGTTATACATGGATGTCAATTTTCATATCTGGTAATAGTTATATGGTTACTTTTTTAGTAAAAAAAGAAATAGTTGACTTTAGTCTCTCCCAACTTGGCCTACATAGTAATATGCACATGCACACACACATATATACACACACACACATATGCACAAAAATAGTCACAAAGCTGAGGATTAACAGATTCCATTGTTTCTCACTTTTATTTACATCAGTAAATAGAAAGGTATGTGATATAAGCTACTTAGAATTTTTAGAATGATAGTTTGAGACCGAACTGTTATAACCTCCCAAAATAAAAAACATACAAGTATCATCTTTAACAAGATGAAATTTTGCCTGTAGCTAAAAGCATAAGAAAGTAGGCAGGTGTCTAAAACAATTTTGAGTAACAAATATATCTGAAAATAGATTTAAAGAAAAATGTCATCTTAGGATATTTGGAAGAACATTTGTAATTAATTATAAAATTTACATATTGGCTATGGAAAATGATAAGCTAAGAAGTGACAAGTATATTATGTTTGTATGTTAGTGCACATAATATACCTTGGAGATTAAATTTTATTGCTATTGATAAGGAAGAGTATTTTTTAATAAAATTAGTTTAGATAAAATGTTTTTTTAAAGTGGATTTGGACTTGTGTTTGTATTTTGAAAAGTGGATGCATAAATATATGAAGTACATTTTTATCTAATCAAATTGAACAAAACCTCCATGCCCACAATAAGACATTTTAGTCTTGAACCCCCCCCAAAATTCAAAGCACTATGCCCAAACAAAAACTATATAAATATAGTTCAATATTGGTAAAGCAATAATGGTAATTATATTAATAAGCCTTATTATTGACATATATAACCATTGTAAGAAATATGTATAATATTATTCATGTACATATATATTTATATTTAGTTATCTATCGCTTTTTTAAAAAACTCACTAATGTATTAATATACCCAGAATATATAGTGGAAATGTAGACAGAGACATAGATATATACTTATATATAAATATATTACTAAGAGGGAAACATATATATTGAACTGACTGACAGAAAATTCCCACTACTAGTGACGCTGGCTTGGACATCATCAGACAGACAACAGAGGAGACCTTAACCCAATCTTTGCTTCCCCCAAGAATACCTCCCCATGACCACCACTATCACTGTTCTTAGACAAAACATGACAGTTATGTCCAAGAAATCATCTAGGCTAAAGTTCAGTTGCCATATTTCTGCATACACTTTTATTTTGGTGGCTATTTGAGATCTTTTGTGGTTCCATATGAATGTTAGGATTGTTTATTCCATTTTTATAAAAATTGTCATTGGAATTTTGGTAGATCTGTAAATCTATAGATTGTTTTGAGTAGTATGGATGTTTTAACAATACTAAGTTTTCTGATTCATGAACATGGAAAGTCTTTCCATTTGTGTCTTCTTGAATTTCTTTTATCATTGATTTGTAGACTGTCACCACCTTGGTTAAGTTTATTCTTAAGTATTTTATGCTTTTTGTAGCTATTGTAAATAGGATTACTATCATTTCTTTTCAGATAGCTCATTGTTAGTGTATAGAAACACAATTTAGTTTTGTATTTGACAGGAAGAAATAGAATTATCTGTTTGTAGATGGCATTATATATGTAAAAAATTCTAAAAACAACTGAAAAAAAGTGTTAGAACAAATAAGTGCTGATACAACACAGAAATATATTGAGACTACAGAGAAAAACAAGAGCCTCAAAGGTACCTGTAGCTTAGGACTTGACTTCATAGTATGATGTTGGTGGGTACCTCCCCCAAAGAAAATTTCTATAAAACCTGGACATAAATACATTTTCCCATTTGTTTACATTCCAGCTCTCTTACAAAGAAAATTGTTATAGAATAAATTAAGGAGCAATAGATTAATGAATTCAGTAGAAGAAAAATATCTAGGAAAACTATTAGAAATAAAAAAACTAATACAACATGAAATAACCAAAATAGCAAAACAAAATTAAGCAGTAGTGATGGCTAATAAAGTAGCACTGATTAGATAAATTCCATAGAGAAAATTATATTGACAGTTATGTGACTTTATAAATACTTGTTAACCTAAACTAATTTTTTGGAAAGGAGAGTGCCTGCTTAATTCTGAGGAAAATACTGGTTTCAGGAAACATAATATTTTACACTCTTCTATTGTAATAATTGATGTTACTAATGTTACCTATTTTCAAGTTCACCAAAGAGAAGCCAAGATATTTCAGATTAGTTACCGTCACACACATTTAGCTTCTTTTATTATAAAATTTAAAATATTTAAAAGAAAAATTAAATTAGAGAATTTATAATTATTGTCTGAATAAACTAATTCTAATATGCAAAACATGGTAATTTTATGAGCAAGCTGAGTTAGGCATAATACAATTTTAATGATCTTTAACAAACCCTGGCCAACTGAATTATGAATAATTAAAATGTATACTCCTAAATAGCTTTTTGATCTATAATAGTAACAAAAATAAAACTGAAATATATGTAATCAACCCCAACATTTAACTTGCCCTTAAATATTCATATTCCAGCTGAAAAAACATCTTTATTTTAATATCTTCAAAATTTTTTTGGATTGCTATATGTTGCTCTAGTGGCATTTTGGAGCATAGCATGACTTTTCCTTTTCATACAGTCTTTTATATTCACTTTCCTGGAGCACGCTCTCGCACTCTTTGGACAAATATCTAACCATTAACTAAATTTCCAGGGTATATTCTTAAATTCTGTGAATATTTCTTTCATACATAAAAAAAGCATGGAGATAGAAAATAACTAGTATGATTTATGATTCTAGAGACTTTTAATCCAGGAATTCACAACATAGAGGAAAAGATGGACATGAGTTCATTCTGAGATGAATTAATTATTGCTTCATATAACAACATAAGAAAAATATAGTGTATTGGGGTGACTTCTGACTATGGCTAAGGAAGAGGTAAGAGATACATAACCTAGTAGTATTTATGCAAATTTTAAAATGCAAGGACTCTAAACAACAGAGTCCTGTTGTATACAAGGACACATTTTGAAAGTATAAAAAACATTTTGAAAGTATAAAAAACAGAAATTAAAAAAATATTTGAAAGCAAACTTTGATAAGGAAGGAGAGTGTGAATATTTTATTTTTTAAATGTTTATTTATTTTGAGAGAGGAGGGGAGGATCAGAGAGACAGAGAGGAAGAAAGAAAATCCCAAGCAGGCTGTACACTCGGGACAAAGCCCGGCGTGGGACTCAAATCCAGGAACTGTGAAATCATGACCTGAGCCTAAATCAAGAATTGGATGCTTAACTGACTGAGCCACCCAGGTGCCCCAAGAGTGTGAATATTTTAAATGTGAGTAAATAAGGAATAACATTAGGCATGGACTTGCCCAGAACTAATTATGAAATGTTCAGTAAGGTAAATGTTTTGATTAAATAATCTTTGTGTGTCTGAAGTCAGAAAATAATCAAAATAATTGTTTCTATTTAGTTGAGTTTCCCATACCATTATTACATGATTATTGTAATGGATGCCCAGTTTATTTCCATGAGTTAGCAGTTATTAATTCCTACTTGTACATGGCATTTCACTTTAACAGAATAACTAGTCCTTTCCATTAAAACAATATTATGCATATTTTTATTGTTTATAGATTTTATTGTCCAGAAAATTCAGTAGCCTAAATGTTGCTTTTTTTAAAAAGTAATTTTTTTTAAATTTGATTTTAATGTTTTTATTTATTTTTGAGAGAGAGAGAGAGAGAGACAGCGCGAGCAAGGGAGGGTCAGAGAAAGGGGGAGAACACAGAATCCGGAGACAGGCTCCAGGCTCTGAGCTAGCTGTCAGCACAGAGCCCAAAGCAGGTCTCAAACGCACGAACCGCAAGATCATGACCTGAGCCGAAGTCGGACGCTTAACCAACTGAGCCACCAAGGAGTCCCTAAACAAAAGTAAATTTTTAATTAATGCAATTTAGGGTACTTTGTATCATAATTTGATATGAAAAAAGCATATTTTAAAATAATTATAATGAAATGAAAATGTAGTTGAAAAACAAATACATGTTCCTATATACACTTAATGGAAATTTAGTGAAGGATAATTTACAAAAAGAAGTCTCTCTGGTGTTCACAGCTTGGAAGCAGTTATTCGATTGAATTCCGTACAATTGCTGTACAGTACAGAAACAATGAAATATAACAGTCTCATATGATTTAACACGTTCTTTTAGTAAGAGTTCTACTGAACTATAGAGCTCTCAGGCTGAAAAGCAAATTGCATAAAGATATGTCAGAAACACACTAAAGTACTACCTGACCTGCTTGTGATGGCTACTAATTGAATATTATCCTTAACAGAGGTGACAACAGTTAAATGGTAACCTTTTTTTTTTTAATTTTCTCATTTTTTATTGAGGTAAAATTAGTAAATAACATTATATTCATTTTATATGTGGAATATAATAATTTGATATTTGTGTACACTACAAAGTGATCACCAGAATAGTTACCATCCATCATTATACGACTGACTGTTTTTACCCTTTCCCTCCACCTGCCAACTCCCTTCCCCCCTCATAACCATCAAATTACATGGCATTTGCCTTTCTCTAACTGATTTTACTTAGCATAATATATACATCTTGGCTATTGTAAATAATAATGTAAAGAACATTAGGGTGCATGTACCTTTTTGCTTTAGTGAAGATTTTCTTCAGACAAACACTCAGAAGTGAAATAGCTCTGTCATATGGTCAATCGATTTTTAATTTTTGGAGAAGACTTCCATGTTTTTTACAGTGAATAAACCAATTTGCACTCCCACTAAGAGTGTAGAAGGGTCCCTTTGCTCCACATCCTCTCCAACGTATTTCTTGTTTTTTTGATAACACTCATTGTAAGAGATATGAGGTTATATCTCATTATAGTTTGTGATACAGTTTGAAATCAGAGAGCATGGTGCCTCCAGCTTTTTTTTTTCCTCAAAATGAGTTTGTCTATTCAGAGTCTTTTGTTGTTCCATACAAATTTTAGGATTGTTTGTTCTGTATCTGTGACATATGCCATTTATATTTTGATAGGGATTGCACTGAATCTGTATATTACCTTGAATATTATGGATACTTTAATAGTATTAATTCTTCCAATTTATGACCTTGGAATATCTTTCCATTTATTTGTGTCTTCTTCAATTTATTTCTTCAATGGCTTATAGTTTTCAGTGTGTAGGTCTTCAGTGTATGGGGTAACCAAGGTCACCCCTTTGGTTAAATTTACTCCTATGTATTTTATTCTGCTTTGAGGCCATTGTAAATGGGATTGTTTTCTTAATTTCTCTTTCTAGTAGTTGTTAGTGTAAAGAAGCACAACAGATTTCTGTATATTGATGTTGTATCCTGCAACTTTACTGAATTCATTAATAATTTAACAGGGTTGTTTTTTGTTTGTTTTTGTTTTTGTTTTGGTTTGGTTTTTTAGAGAGAGAGAGGATATGCTCAAGTGGGGAAGGAACAGAGAGAGAAAGAGAATACCAAGCAGGTTTCACACCAAAAGCATGTAGCCTGACCCAGGGCTCAAATTCATGAACAGTGAAATCATGACTTGATCCCAAACAAGAGTCAGACACTTAACAAACTGAGCCACCCGGGAGCCCCGAGTTTAGCAGTTTTTTGGTAAATTCATTAAGGTTTTTTAAATACTATATCATGTTATCTGTAAATAGTGACAGTTTTACTTCTTTCTTTCCAGTTTGGATGACTTTTATTTATTTTTCTTACCTAATTACCCTGGCTAAGACTTCCAATACTATTTTGAATAAAAGTGGTGGGAGTGGGCATCCTTGTCTTACTCTTGATTTTAGAAGAAAAGCTTTCAGTTCTTCCCTGTTGAGTATGATGTTAACTGTGGCGTTGTCATATCTGGCCTTTATTTTATTGAAGTATGTTCCTTCTATACACACTTTGTTGAGTGTTTTCATTATAACTGGGTGTTGAATTTTGTCAAATCCTTTGGTCATATGATCATCTCAGTTCAAATTTTTAAAAGCCCAGTCAAACCAATTTTAAACTTCATCTCATATGATTTTCCAACTTCATGTAGTCCCTTCCCTTTCTCCAAAATGAGCCAGGGTTTGTATTTATAGATTTGGCAAAGATGACGTATACAGCAGACTTTTAGGCTCCATTCTGGATTAGACTCTCATGGATTCTGTCCTCTTCCGAGTGTCCCGGCTTTTTAGCTTATGCTGCCTGTTTATCAACACCCTCTGGATTATAGAAATACAAATCCTGCTTTTAACAAATCCTGCTTTTAACCTGCATGCATAAGGTTTCACATAACCTAAAAAGGAATTCCCTGACATGGGAAACCTACCTCCTTTTGGCCTTCCAGATTTATTAACTCTTATCCTGTTAAGGTTTAAAGCCTCTGTCTATTGAAGTCCCATAGTCAAGGAGAAGTTATCTTGAATGCACCACTAAAAGGGGGGCTTAAACACAATGACATTCTATAATGCCATTATCCCATAGGAAATAAGAGAAATGTAAATTGCTCTGCCATTATCCCATTCCTTCCCTCCCATCTCACTCTATTTTCTGCTGTCCCTTTCTACTGGTGGGTACTGATGGAAAAACAGAAATTCTCTTACTAACCAGTCAAATACTGGTTTCCACTTTCAAATACCCTGAACACATGCCAGAGATTTTCCCGGACCCGTCATTGCATGGTCTGAGCAAAGAGAGATGCTCTCCAATCAAGGGAATGGGGAAGGATAAGCCACAGCTTTCTCTCACTAGATTTTCTTATTCATATTTTCCACAATTTCCCCCCTCCATCCATCTAATATTCCACTGATATATGCCTTTGAATATCAGAACTGTCTTAATTTGGTTCTCCCTCAAAAGAAGACCCCGAGACAGTAATTTAGGTGAAGTTTAGTTGAAAGATAACTCCTGAGCACATAAGTGAGAAGGGAAGAACAAAATAAAAAGAAGGGAGAAAAGCCCATAGAGAGGGTGTCACTGAGAAGTTGACCATTGTGGACAATTAGGGCTCAACCCCAGTGGAGATGGTGGGAATGGAGAATCCATTGAAGATTCCAATTCTATTTCTATATTGGTTGAGGATGTCTCTTGAAGATGGTAACTCCTCAACAGTTAAGTGTTAGTCCTGCTCACTGCCCAACAAGCTGTGTAGTGACAAGGAAAGTAATCAATCAGGCATGAAGAGAAGAGGAAAGGTGGAGATCTGTCAGCATGTTTTAAACCCTTCACCACAGCAGACACTGAACTCAGGTGAGCAGAGAAGAGATGGGGATCTTTGGTGTGCTATGAGGCTCAAGAGTAAATGATGTGAACTCCAGGTCACTTACTTATAAGCCCTAACATGAGTATGGCCAAAAGTAGTTATAGCTTTCTTTAGAATATATCCTTATAGAGGCCTTTTTGTCTGCTTTAGGGCTTACTTACCAATTTGGGAGCAAAAGGAATTCCACTCCACATTCTATTACATAGTTTGTCCTCATTATGTATCCCAGAAGTCAATGAAGCAGAGAGGGATTCAATTAAAAACAGGTAATAGCCGTTGGCTAGAAAGTACTTTTAACAATCCAAAGAGTAGTGATGAAAAAGTTTACAATTTTTGGCCTCTTTATTTCAGATTTAGATTGAAAAAGGGATGAAAATGATAAAAGCATATTTCACTAATATGAAAGAATCAGCATAGTCTTTCAAATATTTCTTTCCATAAGTGCAAACAAGTTTTAAAACTTCTGCCATAACTCTGTTATTTATCTAATAATATGTATCCTTAAACCTTCTATTAATATTGCTTTCAGTAATATAACTTCTTTCTTTTGCCACTTCTGAATAAGATAGAAATTAGTGAAGATACAATTAAACATTTTCTAAAATGGTAAAGCATAGAAGAAGAAATAGTGCTGTAAGTTTCAATATACCATAATTATGTAAGTGTCTTTACCCTTTTCCTTTGAGGGAATTATTTTTAAAATGTGTCTGGATTTGTGACGAGGGATGCCTTTTTGCGTAGATGCTTAGTTTGGAAATTCCTTTCTCCCCTCACCAGCTGACTTCAACTATATTTATATTAACCAGAAAGAAGTCCTGGAACATAGCCCATGAATCAACATTGAAATATTGCCTCTAAAAACACAGTTCTAGTAGGAGGGACAAGCTTGATAAATGAATGACAGTGACATACATGAGTTGAAATTGCATAATTGCGAACGGGAAGTGTAGAAGAAATACTTGAAAGTTTTTCACAGAAAACCAAGATTTGGGAAGCTCGGGAGAACTGTGAAACAATACCAATTAACAAAATAATTTGTCCTGAGTTCTTTAGGGAAATGATTAGTGAAAGTGATTGAGAGAATGCCATCAGTACATACTAAAAGTAGAGCCTTATTGTAACAGCAAATTAATAAGATTTTCATTTGAAGAAAATAGAAAAGACTGTTAGTCTGGTTCACATATTCATTTTTTTCATCAAACATGTTAAATTCCAAGGATTGTCATGTTTGTGAAAAATGTGAGAAGGAGTACATTTTAATTTTAAACAAAGGAATGCCATCAAAATGAATATAAAAGTACACACATGGCTATTCATGTGATAGCTACATTTTGCAATTCTGCTATGCAAATACCTGCCAAAAATACTAATTTTTTTCTTCATTGAGTGTAGGAAAATATAATTTATAGAAATATTTTCACATAAAACACATCTTTGTAATTATAAATTACAAATGTAAAAATTTGGAAATTAATTGATATAAAACAAATTATAGTGTACATATTATTGTCAATTCTTTAACATTATTAGCATTATGACAAAAATAAAATTGCGTGTAAAATTATACAAAGAAATATAAAGTGGAACGTCATATAATATTATTATGATAAAAGTAATGAAAAATTAAACATATCAAAACATTGATTTTGACAATATAATCATCGAGTAATTTATGATTTTTAGAAATTTATAACCTGATTAGTAAATAAAAATTTAAAAAGTGACATACTAAGTTTTCAGCTAAAAAGAAAAAAATGAAAGGAAATTTAAATACAAACGAATAATTTGATAAAATTAAAAACCAAACAACTCAGGGATATAACTTTTTTTTAAAACTAAAAACTAGTTTTTGAAGACAAAAATTTAAAAAAAAATGGGAAGTAAGGTCAAGGAAAAAAGACACAATATACAAATGGATAGCTTTAGAATATGTTAAAAAAACATCTAACTATACATACAAAAGAAATCAAATTATTTTAAAATGCATTATAAGTAACTTTAAGCCAATAGAGTTGAAAAACGATATGAAATTGGCAATTGTATGGGAAAAATAAAGAAGTATCAAAGTGTTGAAATAAATAGGAAATCTTCTTCATAAAAATCAAGACTATCACATCAATAAATTCTCTTTCCCTGAAAATCGGCCACCATCACAATCAGATAGAAATGGATGCAATGCATGTACCCAGGTCAAAACAGAGTTTACCAGAGTTTGTGCAAAAATTTGTGTTTTATAACAAGAAATTAGGTTTATGAAGTGAAGTTTGTCATTATTTTGTTAGCTTCATCCCTTCGTATCACATCATGTCGGTACAAAATTGGAACAAAAACTCTTACCTTTAGGCTTGTAAGGGAGGAAAATTTTCCTAACCTTCTTAAGGCTCTTGACTGTCCAAAATTAAGCTGACAAAGACAGATTAACTCAAGAAAAGCATACAAGTTTTTTTAATATAAGTTAATGTGGAACAGGGGCCTTCACAAGGAAGGCTGAACAAACAGAGCTCAGTGCGCGTCATTATGTTAGGTTTGATGAAGAGTGGGTGGTCATGGAGGAATACAATCGATGAGAGAACACGAGTTAGGGTAGGAAACTGGGGGAAACTTAGCAGGGCCTTTTTGTTAGGAGATAGGAAAGCTCCTTTTCTCCAGCTACAGAGAAGGCACCTCTCACATGAAGGTTTCAGAGGAGAAAGGTAAGGGAGTGGTCAAAGTGGCCTTCCTGCTTCTGCTGTTTTGTCAAATTCCTTCTGCTTAAAATATTCAATATGACAAGATACTGTATTTTGGGGTAGGACGTCTTGAAACCCACAGGCTGCTGTAGAAAAATATATTGTAGTGAGATAGCTGTTGATGCCTGGAGAACAGTTAGAAGGCCTAAAGGCAGTTTGTTATGAAGTTTTAAATCTACTCGCTCCTGCTTGCCTCCTTCTGCAAGCCTTTTTTAAATGGTTTTTATTTAAATCCCAGTTAGTTAACGTACAATGTAATACTAGTTTCAAGCATACAGTGTAGTGAATCAACACTTTCATACAACACGCAGCGTTCATCACAAGTGCACTCCTTAATCCCATCCCCTGTTTAACCCATCCCCACTCCCACCTCCCCTTGGGTAACCTCCCCTCAGGAACTCTGTTTCTTGGTTTGCCTATCTTTCTGTATTTTGTTTCCCTTTACTTGTGTTGTTCTTAAATTCCACATAAGAATGAAATCATATGGTATTTATCTTTCTGTGACTTATTTTATTTAGCATAATACTCCTTAGCTCCATCCATGTCATTATAAATGGCAAGATTTCATTATTCTTATGGGTGAGTAATATTCCACTGTATATATGCCACATCATTCATTAGTGGATGGGCAATTGAGCTGTTGCCATAATTTGACTATTGTAGATAAATAAGGCTGCTATAGACATCGTGATGCATGTTTATAGTATTTTTTTATTTTTTGGGTCAATACCTAGTAGAGAAATTGCTGGATCATAAGGTAGTTCTATTTTTAACCTTTTGAGGAACCTTCATACTGTTTTCCGGAGTGGCTGCATTCCCACAAACAGTGTGTGAGTGTTCTTTTTTCTCCACATCCTTGCCAACATCTGTTATTTCTTGTGTTGTTGATTTTAGCCATTCTGACAGGTGTGAGGTGATATCTCAATGTAGTTTTGATTTGTATTTCCCTGATGATCAGTGCAGTTGAGCATATTTTTGTGTAGCCATCTGTATATCTTCTTTGGAAAAATGTCTATTCATGTCTTCTGCCCATTTCTTAACTGGATTATTTGTCTTTTAGCTGTTGAGTTTTAGAAGTTCCTTATTTATTTTGGATACTAACCCTATATCAGGTATACCATTTGCAAATGTATTCTCCCATTCAGTAGGTTTTCTTTAGTTTTGTTGATTATGTCCCTTGCTGTGTAGAAGCTTTTTATTTTGATGAAGTCCCAATAGTTTATTTTTGTTTTTATTTCCCTTGTCTCAGAAGACATATCTAGAAAAAAATTGCTACAGCCCATGTCAAGGTTGTGTTTGACATTGTTTTCTAGAATTTTTATGACTTCAGGTCTCAGATTTAGGTCTTTCATCTATTTTGTATTTTTGTATATGATGTAATAAAGTGCTCCAATTTCATTCTTCTGTGTGTTGCTGTCCAGTTTTCCCAACAACATGTTTTGAAAAGACTGTCTTTTTCCCATTGAATATTCTTTTCTGATTTGTTAAAGATTAATTGACCATATAGTTGTGAGTTCCTTTCTGGGTTTTCTATTCTGTTCTATTGATCTATGTGCCTATTTTTGTGCCAGTACCACACTATTTTGATTACTACAGATTTGTAATGTAACTCAAAGCCCCGAATTGTGATGTTTCCAGCTTTGCTTTGCTTTTTCAAGGTTGCTTTGGCTACTTGGGGTCTTTTGTGGTTCCATACAAATTTTAGGATTGTTTGTTCTAACTCTGTGAAAAATGCCTGTGGTGTTTTGATAGGGATTGCATTAAATTAGTAGATTGCTTTGGGCAGAGTAGACTTTAAATAATATTTGTTCTTCCAACCCATGAGTATTGAATGCCTGTCCATTTCTTTGTGTCATCTTCAATTTTTTT
The DNA here is from genome assembly GCA_028646485.1 of Cryptoprocta ferox. Classification (NCBI taxonomy): domain Eukaryota; kingdom Metazoa; phylum Chordata; class Mammalia; order Carnivora; family Eupleridae; genus Cryptoprocta; species Cryptoprocta ferox. The sequence goes on from CM053562.1 coordinate 43,545,655, forward strand.
TTATCAGTGTCTTATATTTTTCAGAGTACAAGTCTTTCACATCTTTAGTTAGGTTTATTCCTAGCTATCTTATTATTTTTGGTGCAATTATAAATGGGATTAATTCCTTAATTTATTTCTGCTGCTTCATTGTTGGTATATAGAAATGCAATAGATTTCTGTATGTTGATTTTATACCCTGCAACTGTGTATTTGTGTATCTGTTCTAAGCAGTTTCTTGGTGGAGTCTTTAAGGTTTTCTGTAAAAAAAGTACCATGTCATCTGCAAATAGTGAGTTTTAGTTCTTCTTTGCCAATTTAGACCTTTTATTTCTTTTGTTGTCTGATTGCTGAGGCTAGGACTTCCAGGACTATGTTAAATAACAGTGGTGAGAGTGGGCATCCCTGTCTTGTTCTTGACCCTAAAGGGAAAGGTCTCCATTTTTTCCCATTGAAGATGATATTAGCTGTGGGTTTTTCATATGTGGCCTTTATTATGTTGAGGTATATTCCTTCTAACCCTACTTTGTTGAGGATTTTTATCATGAATGGATGTTGCACTTTGTCAAATGCTTCTTCTGCATCTATTGAAAGGATCATATGGTTCATATCCTTTCTTTTATTAATATGGTGTATGTTGATTGATTTACAAATATTTACAAATATTAAACCACACTTGCAATCCAAGAATAAATCCCAGTTGATTGTGGTAAATGATTTTCTAATGCATTTTTGGATTCTCTTTGCTAGTATTTTATTGAGAATTTTGGCATCCGTGTTCATTAGGGATATTGACCTCTAGTTCTCTTTTCTTAGTGGAGCCTTCCTGCAAAATACTATTTTATCAATTTTGTCTTTTCTGGCCACCATATATTTTTTTTTAATGTTTATTTTATTTTGAGAGACAGACAGAGCGTGAGTGGGGGAGGAGCAGAGAGAGAGAGAGAGAGAGAGGGAGACACAGAATCTGAAGCAGGCTCCAGGCTCTGAGCTGTCAACACAGAGCCTGATACGGCGCTCCAACTCACGAATCATGAGATATCGACCTGAGCCGAAGTTGCACACTTAATTGACTGAGCTACCCAGGTGCCCTGACCACCATATTTAATGCTGTAACCTGTACCCCCGCACACACACACTATAATCAAACCTTCCAGCCTGAGATACTGAGATACTATATCCTTCTAACATTCTGTTTGTATGTATTTAAGAGATTCTGGTATCTTTCCTTATGCTATAATATAGTTTCTACAATACTATGGATCATATTCTGTTTACTAATAAGCATACTAAAAATCTTTCTTGTTGAATTAAATCAAATCAAATTCTGAAATATTCATATTTTAAATTATTTTCTAATTCCTCTTACTGTTTCCAACCTTGATGACCTTTTTTATTATATATATCATACTTAAAGATAAACTCTGTATCAATGTTGTGTTTTTCTCTTCCATTTTCAAGCAATTAAACTACATATTGGAAAGAAAAGAAGAAATAATTCAAATTTGAAATACAGTTCTGTTTGGTGATTTCAACAATATAAAATGAATGCGATGGGTGAAGAATAGTTAACCACAAGATAATGTGAATGAACAAATGCTATTTTTCTGCCAGACTGAAAAGATACAGTGATTTATTTATTTCTATTGCATCTTTCATCATAGTCCAAATTATTGACATTTTAAGAAATTGTGTAATTAGAAATTGAATTTCTAAGAGATAATAGCTCAGGATGAAATTGATCTTTCCTCTCAGACGAAGATTCTTTCCTTGATCAAACACTAGTCAGGCTCCTCTGAGCTCTTTTTCCAAGAGGCCCCATCATTATGCATGTCTTTGAGAGCCCAATTTTAGTAAGAATCCTGCTAAGTCAGTTTAGCTAGAATACCCCACCTACAATATCTGATTACCCTGAATACTTGACCAAATTTCTCATCCCCAACCTTTCCCAGATGATATCTGATCACTCTGACATTCAGTAAGAATCCTATTAGATGGGTTTAGCCCGAACCCCCTGCCACCTCCCCCCACTCCACCCTGATGTCTCCTCTTAGTAATTCTCCATTCACTGACTACCCCACCCCACAGTCCTGTTCCTACTCTTCCAATCTCCTCCCATTCTCAAAACCCTACTGTAGTAGGTCCCTTATCTCGTGCAGCAGCCTCCCTGAATAAAGTCAGCCTTACTGTTTTAACAAATGTCGTGAGTAATATTTTCTTTAACATCTCCAAAGTTAGAAAAATGCTGTTGAACCTCCAGATGCCTCATTATAAGCCAGGTATATCCCAAGCCTAATTTAATTCCAGGCATATTCAGAACTGGCTGTGAAACTGGAAGAGGCTGAACTTACAAATTATGGACTCAGCACCTGCAGGAGTGATGGGACCAGGGAGGGAGGAGCAGTGATTTATACCATGGCATTTATTGATGGATGTTTATATGCATTTCTCTAATTTTAAAAATGGTTGAGTGTGAAGAGCTGTCTGAACTAATTTATAAATCACTTTCAGTGCTTGAAGAAAATTCTGATTGGTCAAAAAAATTAAATTAATATCATAACCTTGTCTTCTGTTCATAATAAACAGACAATGGTGTATATGTTTTCAAAAGAGTTAAAATGTCTTTGAAATTGTTCCAATGCTTCTCATTTCATGGAGTTTAATATACATTTAGAGCCATATGTCTCTTCTCATTTGAAAGTCAGATAGAATGTGTGGAATTAAAAAGGGTTTTGGCATTTAGATGATTATCTGCATATAAATTAATGTGTTAATTACACATTCCTGAATCACATATGAAAGGATTTGCACAAGAGTCAATGTTAATTTTGAAGAATGGACATTATTATTGAGGATTACAATCTCACCTGAGTATATTTGTGAGAATTGCTTGTGGATAGGCAGATGCAAATCATAAATAGAGTTCAAATTATCATATCAAAGAACAAATAGACTGATAGAGAATAGAGAACTCAGAGACAAAGGCAAGAATATTTGGAAAACCCTTCTTACAGGTGTGTTATATTCATAAAATGAAATTATTTAATCATTATAAATATTATATTTCAATCAAGCCAGCTCTCAAGTTTAAACATTAGTCTCAAGTCCCTCACCTTGTCAATGGCACAAAAGTAAGTCCATCTATTAGATAAGTAGTATCATTTATGTTCAAGCTAATGCTTTCTGCTCTTAATTCATTTGCTTATCTAACCCTAAGAGCTTCATCTTTGCAAAAACCCAGTAACAAAAGACATTTTATTTCATGAAATTTTTAGCTGTATTTGAATTGAAGGGAAGGCGTTTAACACTATGTAATTTGCATCCTGGCAGGAACAGAAATACTAGCTTTATTTCTTTAATTCTCATCTCCTTATATATCCCATTCTATTATTTGAGGAGAAACCAGGAGAAATCCAGGAATGAGATTGATTAGCTTAAGTTCAAGGATTGACTTTCCAACAAGATAGTGTTAGCTTCTTTTGATGTTAAATTACAAATAAGAATAGTGAATATAAATAGTGAACATATTCAGGATATAAATAGCACATTTATTAGGGTCATGTTTCATACTACATAATTTAAATATTATCAAAATACTTTATTTTTATTATAATTGAAATAATTACAACTTGTTAAAAACTCATAGTAGGTTGGAGCACCTGGGTGGCTCAGTTGGTTATGCATCCACCTTTGGCTCAGATCATAATCTCGTGATTCATGAGTTCGAGCCCCATGTCAGGCTCTGTGCTGACAGCTTGGAGTCTGCAACCTACTTCAGATTCTGTGTCTCCCTCTCTCTCTGCCCTTCCCCTCCTCATGATCCATCTCTGTCTCTCTACCTCTTTCAAAAATAATAGACATTAAAAAAAAACAGTAGGTGTCTGGGCTATAAAATGTTGTCCTTTTCAAAAGCTCATGACAAAAGGTATTGTACCTGAAAAATTTCTATTGTTTTTCAAGTAATAGATTAGAAATACTTAAGATTTTATAAAAATGTTGCTCTTATTCTTTATGCATACTGTATATAGTTATACACCATTTAACTAAGTATCTGTGGGAGGTTTTGTTAAAAATAAATGATCTACCTATATAATGTGGTTAAATTACTATCTTCTGTTTTTGATTCTAACACATTCTTATTACTATTGCTTATCATTCAATAAGAGGTTGAATTTTGGAATATATAAGCTCTGCTATGTCAAGTTAATGATTATTTTTTCCCAGAGATATATTTTCATATTTGCTTATTTAATTTACATTTATTTCTGTATTTGTTTATTTAAAAACATCTTTAAAACATAAGAATACTTCTGAAATTTAGATGTACACTGAGACCTTCAAGCATTATACCCATTTTTTAAATTTGAATTTAGGCTCTCCCTTTGAATATAATTTTGTAGTTTATTTTTAATTGATATATTCCTAAAATCCTGCTTTAAAACTATTGAGATTTTAGTAGTTTATTGTTTTTCACCCATTCACTTTTTAGGATCTTATGTCCTCATATCTTATAAATCAAAAATTAATCTGCCACCTCTTTGCACTAACTTCAATAACACTATGTAGTATTTAAAACTTATTAACATATATGTGCCATCTGTTCCCAATTTAAATATCACACATTGAAATTTCTAAATTTGTACATCTTAAGATATTCTTCTTTTATTTTTTTATAATTTCTCTTGAAATTTCTTCATGTTCTTACAATTGCCTAAAGAGAACACAATGATTTTATTTTTCAGACCTGAGCTGCAATTTAAGTAAAATTATATTGCGAATATAGGACAATGTGATTGTAGTGGTGCAGTAAAAAGAGCAGAGATGGAGTCAGGCAGAATGTGAATTTGAATTTTGGCTCTGTCACTTACAGTTTTGTGATGGTATTAACATAAATGTGTGTGTGTGTGTGTGTGTGTGTGTGTGTATGACACAAATTCTTTAAACATCAGGCTATTTCTGCTACTGCACAATATTTATAAAGGAGAAAGTAAATACCTAACAGGCAAAATTGGTGTGAAGACTAATAATAATAAAATAATCATTAACAGTATTGTTATTGCAAACAATACAAATGTTTTCTGTTTTAACTCCTTCCTCATAACAACTCAGTGAGACAGATAACAGTTGTTATTTCCATTTTATAGAAAACAAAACTGAGGCAAGAGTGATAAATACCTGATGTGAATTAGTAAGTGATAAAGGTATTTCAATCCAGAAAGTCTGGATCCTGGGTCTCAATCCTCTCATTGTCTATCAGGTTAAAGAAGATAAATAATAAGAATTTTGCATTTTCATTCTAAAAGTGACTATTTGTGTAATACAGTGTGGGTTAACTTTTGTGCTATCAGCTAATTCTTTTCACTTTTACAACTCAATGGCAGAAAAAGAAATGTATTTTGGACTTAAGTTTCTAAAAGAAAGAAATTTAGCGAATGCAAACCCAAGTGTCATTTTAGGCAGAAATTCTGTCACAGAATCCTTCTTCTTTCATTTTATTTTCATTTCTACTAAACATTTTGATGCATTTAACTTTCCTGAGAATCTAGAACAAATGGAAAATTGACTCTACAACAATAACAAAGGAACTTCATTTTTGTTATATGTTTGTGGATCAGTGTCTATATGCTCATGACATTAAATAGATGTCTTGAAACCACATTCATTCCCCATATTTTGTTGACTGAATCAGAATAATTTAGCAATGTTAACAGATGTGTGTATACTAGAAGACCATGGTTTACACATTAGACATTTAAGATACATATTAAAAATATAAATTCTCAGGGTGCATGGGTGGCTCAGTCGGTTGAGCATCAGACTTTGGCTCAGATCATGATCTCACAGTTTGTGAATTCAAGCCCCGCATTGGGCTCTGTGCTGACAGCTCAGAACCTAGAGCCTGCCTGGGATTCTGTGTCTCCCTCTCTCTTTCTTACTCTCTCTGCCCCTCTCCTGCTCACACTATGTCTCTCTCTCTCTCAAAAATAAACATTAAAAAAAAATAAAGATATAAATTCTCACTCTCCACCTCCAAAGAAATCTATGACTCATGACATTAATTATAAAAGGAGGTAGTACAACCTCATTACTTGAAAGTTTTAGATTAAATATCTAAAACTTATTTTTCATTTCGATAACACCATAGTTGATTCTATGAAATATATGAATTTCTCAGTTCTTGATGTACTCTTGTATAATGATTATATTTTCTGCCTTGATTATTCACAACTGCATAATGTCAGTTTCTCCATAATATCAATTTCTAATGTCTCTCCTTTGAATGAGTATAATTTATCTTTCCAGATCATCCCTCTCTTCCTCTTATTTCAAAAATTTGTGTACACTGGGACTTTCAGTTCATTGATTCAGTCTTCTTTAACTTTATTTCTTCTACCTCTACTTTGAATCTATCCTTTCTTATTTACCTATTTTATCTCTCATTGGTACATCAGTACAATCCAGAGCTATTTACCTTCTTTACCATTAAACAGTTGCTAAATTATTATCATTAATGCATCCTTATCCCTGGTATCTACCTCAAAATCAACCTTTCCGCACTGCATGCTCATCAAATAATCTTTTAAAAGTCACTTGTAATCATATTATTAAACCCAATGGTCAATTATTAGGACATATTTTACTGGACCTATAAAGACCATTTATCACAGTTGATCACTCCTTCCTTCTTAAAATATTTTCATTAGTTTCCACTTTGTTTTGATATTCCTCTTACTTTACTTCCCATTTTTTTTTGTTATTTTTATTGATTTCTCCTCACTTCTCTCATGTTAGAACTCAGTTCTGACTCCTCTGACTATATTCTTACCATACATGTTACTATTCATTTGGGTGATTTTAAATATCATCTCATGCCTATGAATATCAAATATTTGCCTCTAGTCCATACTTCTTCTGTGAGCTCCATATCAGTATAGGCAAATGTACATGGGATGTCTCCACTCAGATCTAAAAAAAGACATCTAAAACATGAAGCATCCAAAAGAGAACTCCTGATTTTCATATAAAGCACAGTTTTCATGAAGTCTTTTCTAACTCAGAAATGAGAACTCTGTCCTCTAGTTATTAAGGCCAAAACTTAGTCCTCTTTAACATTTATTTTCTTTTATACAACACAATATCACTATCCCTTTAAACCTGTGTGTGTGTGTGTGTGTGTGTGTGTGACATTGACCACTGTTTACCATTTCTACCATTAACATCTTATACAAGTTAACCAGTAACTGTCCCTGGAATCCTATAATAGACTTATAATGTGTGTCCATTCTTTTATTTTTGACTTTTATTCTCTATGTTCAACAAAACAACCAGATTATTCTTACCAGTAAATAAAAATCATAGTAATTCTCTTTTCAAAACTATTTCATTATTTTCCATTTCAGCAAAAGTAAAATATAGTCCATATTTGGCCATATTTCTGCCCTGGCTACTTCACTGACATGTTTTATGACCTACCTCCTCCCTTTGCCTGCTCCATTACAACCAGCATCCTTGTTACCTTGCAATATGTGGGGCATGCTGTTAAGCCAGGCCTTTTGCGCTTGTTTCCTTTCTCTGGAATGCTGTTCACCTACTATTTGCATGACCTGCTCCCTCTATTTCCTTTAGGTTCTCTGCTTTCCCTCACTTTCTTATAAGTATCAGTAATCATTTATTGCCTCTGGGTTCCAAATCATTATTTATTGCCTCTGGATTCCAAATAATCATTTTCATGATTTCAATGGACCTTGCCCATTAAATATCTTCCTTTTCTAGCTAGCCATCTCTTAAGCTTTGTTGATAAAGAACACTGGAGAGAAGCAGAAGGGAGTTTTGCTTCCTAGTCTGGTGTGTTCTGCCATCTTCTTCTGATGCCTGTATGCTTCCTGGGTCTGTTGTGCTATATGAGAAAGCAGGTAGCTTCCACAGCACATGCAGCATGTTCACCACACCAGTGTGGTGGCCAGCAACAATTAGCAACAAGCAACTTCCCCCTGAACTCCTCTAAGGTGATTTTGTAGTAAAATGTCTTTGGTGAGACACACCTCAGTAAACAGTTTTCCCCAGCACCCTAGAGAACAGATTTCCAGGAAATTCCACTGGTGTGGCACCAGAGTGATCCATTTGCTATTCAATGTGTCCAACAGGGACTGGGTATCAATCCTTACGTGACGAGGGAGAGGACTCTTCCTTTTGTGCTCCATCCCAGTCCTAGAGGTCAAGTGGCTGCTCCCAAAATCTACAATCCCTGTATTCTTTAGATTCCTTTACTTTCTAGCAGTTAATTCCACATTACTTTAATCCCTTTTTATAGTTAATAATTCTTAAGGTTGAATTTTTCTCTGTTCAAATCACTATATGGTTTCTGTCTCCTAATAAGAAAGACTTTTCTTGACTCATTATAGAAAATATCATTCTTGATTCATGTGGTTATTTTTAATCTAATTTTCCTTTCTTTATTTGTCTTTAAGACAGTTACCACCATGTAACATTCTAGGTATCTATATATTGTCTGCCTCTCCTCCCATATAGTAGAAGGTCCATGAGGCATAGGTACTTTGTTGTTTTTATAGCTGTATCCATTGAACCTAGAACAGTACCTGATATTTAATAGGTATTCAAAGTGTATTTGGATAATAAATGAATATTGTTGAAGAGCAATACTTGAAAGATACATAAAAGTCACATCATAACACCATTCTGATGGACAGTAATGATAACACATGCAAAAATATTGTATATTTTGAATTCTATGTAATGATAAAATATTATGTTTTATGGAATATTAGTAGTTTTCTTCATGTGTAACAAGATGATTATTTTGAAGTGGGAATAATTTTCCTACTTTTCATAGCAAGAACTATATATTAACAGGAATTGAAAGAGATTATGCACGCGCGCACACACACACACACACACACGAAACTTCTCAGTAGAAACAAATTTAACTTACAGCATATTGTAAGATGTCAACTTTTATTTTTCAAGTTATAAATTTATTGAATTAGAATTGAATATCTAAGATATGTGCTGATTTTTATTACTGGAAAACATTAACTGAGAAAAAGATGTCCTAATGGTCACTATAATTTTGCATCAGATTGTTAATATAGAAAATATTTCTTAGAAAATTTGGTTTATGATTAGATCTTCTAGTATGATAATCAACAAATGTTGTGAGTTCCCAACTCTCAGTAGTTGGTACGACTAAAAACATTTCCTGATTCTCAATGCGAACTTAGCCACATCCATCATGGGTGGGGAAGATGCCCCTTCCTTATCCTCCACATTTATCAGACTCCTTTTCATGTAATTGCACAAAAGAGATAATTTAAATAAACAATTTAATATAGTCAAAGTGCAGTCTTCTATGAATATAAATTTAAAAATAAGTCAACACATTTATCTTATATTTGACAACATACTTTTTAAGAAAAGACACATTTCTTATATATTTGGTTATTCTGTCTATAATGTCAAAATAACTGAGTTTTGGCATTCCCTAGATTATTAAAAGTTTCAGGTTCTTTTCTTTTTTCTGTTTGACACTTTGTAGAAGCAAATTGAGAAGTCAGTCATTTTTGAGGATTCATCATACGTGTTTATGCACAGCATTGATGAGCTGGATCATCTCACAAGAATATATAAATGTATATTTATTTCTGACACTTCTGGTTCATGGAGTTTAAATCTCAAGTTTAAAAACAAATTAACTTTCAAAGCTTCAAAGGCAGAATGACATTCATCCTCACTCTACTGAAGCTACATCAGTAATAATTGAAGAAGAAAATGGTAATGCAGATGTCAAGGCCCCCTGAGCAATAAGGATTCAGCAGACTACTTAGTGGGAAAAGACTATTGGGTCATAACTTTAATAACTTACACATATCTAGTTTTAATTAGTCCTTAGCAGATTGGATGACCTCTATAAAGCAGTTAAAGGATATTTCTATGCTGTCAGGCCATTGAAAAGTGCCCATGAGCGACACATCACTGACTCTTTTCCTGGAAAAACACACTTTATTTCAGGAGATACAAGGAAAAGCCCAATTAATCTCTGGCCTTGATATTCATAGGCCTTAGCCAACTTGCCCAAGTTTAGTTACCTCTGAGCAAATCATCTGTACATTCATTATCTCAATTTGTATTTCAGTTTCTAAATAGCCTTTCCAATACATGTCACTTTGGTAATTTTCTCCTTATTATTCCTGTATCTATAAAAGTAAAAACAAAATTACTATTTCTATCTTTTACCAAATTATATTCCCATCTTCATCATGTAAACTTCGAAGATTAATATTATTGAATTTATATAAAATATAGCTACATTGTAATATGTGTAGAATTGATTCTCTATGATCTGTTTGTCATAACTTTGCAACAATGATACCAGTTTCATGCATTTTTAAAAAATCAGTGGTTGTAATAACTGCCCTTGCCAAGTCTACATTCAGTCTAATATTTGTCTCTTTATTGTTCCTGAAAACAAAAGTTAGTGCATAGGTAAAAGAAAACAAATTAAAATAATACAAACAAGAAGAACCAGAGAAAAATATCTGGCTACAAATATCTTTTATCAGAAGTTTCCTCCATGTATATTTTGATACTCCCTTCTAGTCTCTAAAGAAAATTTCTGAAGTCACCCTAATTTTATAGGAAAACTTTTAAAAAGAACACCTCTCCAAAGTCCTGTAAAATAAGTGTGTGCTTCTAGAACAGCTCTGTGTTTTCTGAATAGATACTTTAATTATGTGGCTATAAGACTCTTTAGTTTTATCTCCACATGCAGCTTGAACCCTCAACAGTATGCCTGCTGATTTTTTTTTCTTTATAGTACATTTTGCTCACTTTAATTTGTTTCTGTAAATATGAAGTGCAAAAAGGAGAAAATTTTATAGAGAAATCGTATTTCTGAGAATATTTGAGAGAGAGCAAAGAAGGAAGAACACAGGTGTTCAACAAAACATTAAGGTTGAGCATGTTATTGCCAATATTGAATATTCACATAATATTATCTAGTCAGTGATATTTCTTACTCTATTTGCTATGTAATGACATTAATATCACACATCTTTGCCTGTCTTTTATAATAATGTCTTTGTCTCTGAGTTAAAAATTAACACTGTCACTTTATAGATAGCTTCACACATCAAATATCATTTAACATGCATGACTATATCTTGTAAGCACATTTTAACTGAAAATATATGCCATATATGCAAAATATATATGCTAAATAACATTATGTATATGTTAAATATTCCATGAGAAACTTTGCATCAAGGTGTATATTTGAGAGATATTTTGTTTTGTTTTGATTTGTATATATTACATAGATATATTTGTAAATAATAAATAAAAGGATTCAGAAAAGAACTATGAAATAAGGCCAAAACAGGTCACAAAACTCTGTGTGTAGAAAATCCATTTCTAACACTTATAGTTAACATAACATAGCCTCTGAAAGTCTATGAAAGACAAAATTGACTTGGTTAGAAAATCAAGCCTATCATTAAAGATTACACAAAGGATGCATTTGTGTAATTCATTTTATATGCATTTGTATAATTTTTATTATAAGCTCATGTCATTGTGATTTGAATTACATAATAAATAATAATTGAACAATAACCACAAAGGGCAAAAGACAATTTGATATTTTGGAAATATACAACCCCTAGTTCTCAGGGCTAGTTGGGGATATGGTCCTAGATTTTAGAGAACTATAGGGTAAATCAGTAAAAATAGAAGGTAGTTCATAACAAAGACATGAGTTATTGGTGTAACTTTTGTTTAAAGTGAAAGGGGTTTAGTGGCAAGGAGGGTTTTAATTTAGCTAAATAGTCAGAGTTAATTCTTAGGAGAAACAAAGGTAAGGAACAGAACTTGAAAAAGATCAAAAAGAAAGAAAGACATCCTGGAAGAACTGAACAACAAAAATTTGGCCATTCATTCCTTTTAGGAATCTGGGAGCAAAGTCAGTATAGCCACTTATGAAAGCATGCCCTCCCCAAAAGGGGCTAAATATTCAATTAGGAAACTTTAGTATTAATTTCGGGTAAAGTGATTACTTCTGTGTCTCTAAACAGATAAGTAATGAAGGAATATGTTTTAGGCTTCTTCTTAAACACTGATAATTTTATATCTGGTGTCTTTTTTTTTTTTAATTTAGGATCAAGTAGAACACTTTGCTTTTGATAGTTACTTATACAAATTGCTGAATAAATGAGATCCCTGACTATCCTGAGGTATTCATTATATCACTGATGATATAGACAATAATAATGAGGAGGAGGATAGTCAAAATGAGGACAAGGTCATGGTGGAAGAGAAAGGTGAGAAGAAGAGGAGATGTGAAGGAAGGAGAAATGTGGAGAAGAGAAGTAGAGGCGAAGGATCACGATTGCCATATATAGCATATCCTGATATGGATCGGCATAAATGATGATTTAATTCTCCCAAAAATGATATGAAGAGAGTGTTATGACTATCCTTGTTTTATAAATGAAGAAATAAGGACAGCATTTTGAGGTAATTCATTTGTGTAAAGATTTTATTTTTAAGTAATCTCTACACCCAATGTGGGACTCAAACTCACAACCCTGAGATCAAGAGTCACATGCCCTATGGATTGAGCCAGCAGGTGCCCATAGCATTTTAAATTCAGATGAGTTAAAAATTCTAAAGCAGAATGCCAGTCTGATTCTACAAGCCTCACTTCTAACAATTATACTCTAGAATGTTTTGTGGAATATAATCAGTCATATTCATTATTCAGTCATGTTCAGGAAAAATGCATGACCTCAAACACTTTCTCTTGAACTCCAAATGTAAAACAAAATGAAATCACAAACATAAAAGCAAAAATGAATGGCTATCTCCTCCTGTGTAACAAAAACCTAAACAAAATAAAATAAGAGCAAAGAATGTGTTGCAACTCCACGAAGAGTACCAGAGAAGGTCAATTTTCATAGCACATTTGAACAACACAGAGGGCTAGATTATGAAAATGGGTAATGAATAAACATGATAAATTCTAGGTTTTGATAGAAAATATTCAAGGGAAGGGAGGTGTCACTAACACTAAGATTAACATAAAAGGTCTAGCAGGAAAGTAAAATTTAAAGTAAAATTTCTCTGGATAGAAAAAGAATATAAGGAACTTTTTTTGGACTTTGATAAAAGCACTAATTATAGAATATTGAATCTCTTATTAGTGAAAATGCAAAAACTAAAAAAGTACCTACAATGGAAGGATAAAAGAAGCATTAATGGAAATAAAACTTTATTGTTCATCTTGAGAAGAGTAATATTTAACCCAGCTGTAGTACTTTACTTCCAATTTCAAAAATAATAATAAGCTTCTGAGAGATTCCCATTGACATTTTCCCCTATTCCTGTCCTACTTAGATATATTAAATAATCTAATACAAAGCATTTTTTAATTCACAACTTTTTAAATTATAATTATAAACATGAGGGAATTTAAATATTGATTCAAGGAAAATAAGTAGCATTACCAAACATACCACTTGTATTTCAAAATATAACAGAAATATAAGGTGGTATTATAAACTAGAAGTAGGTAAGCAATGGTATATAATACATATGTACTTCCTAAAACAAATTGTTTACTTAATCTATTTTACCAATGAAGCATTTAGATGTCTGGTTACAGTGTGGTCTGTAGTCTGATACTGGGTGAAAGAAAGCATTATGTACTCAAATAATATACCACTCAGAGGTTTTTTTTTTTTTAACATAATGGTATAAAAGTCTTAGGTTAAAATAATTTTGAGTTGGACAATTAGATCAGTTGATTATGTTCATTTAAACCTGTCACTAATTCTGGTGTTCTTCAAATATAGACAGAATTAAACATTGGGAAGGTCATCTAATTCTTGTAACTTCTTTATATTCCTCACTGCAGCTAATCTCTGTTCTTCTGAAATTTCCAAAACTGATACTGGTGCACTGTATGCATTAGAAGATGAAGGAGCACTAAACACATATCGGATAACATTCTTCTTAATAAATTTGGGAATACATTCCTGCCTAAAATTGGCAGTTGTAAATATAGAGTTATTATGATTGTGTTCCTATTATAGAAAAAAACCTAAAATTTATTAAATGATATTAAAAATACTTATTATCCTGTCTTATTTTACTTTGGAGCACTTAAACCATCGTGAATATTATATGACACATTCTTTTCTATTGTTTATTTCTTTCTTCCTATAATCTCAACTCTGTGAGAAATGGGACTTTTTTGTTTGCTGCTGTCACCAAGAAGCTCAAAAACTAACTGAGATAAATAAGCTTCAATAACTATTTGGTATGAAATTAAATTTGATATTTAGTTGTTTCTAATGTTTACTGTTATACATACTATAATAATATACTATAGTAAGCATCATTTTCTAAACATTTTAATAAAAATTCTGATCATTTACTCTAAAAGTATAAGTATTGTATCAATGTATTTAAGCAAAGCATATTATACATACATATATATGTATATATACTCATTAAATGATTTAAGGTCTTCAAATTGAAGAACTCTATACAAGAAATGGTTATTTTCTTGCCCAGTGAGATATTAAATCTCAAGCTATATCCTTACAACTGACTCATAAAGAGAAGAATACTGTGAATTTTGATTATGTACTGAGATGTTTCTATGACAATATATTTACAATCTATATAAATGATAAATAATAATTCTATCCTTGTTTCCATCCTTGTAGAGTATAATATCAAGCAAATTGAGTTCAAGAAATAAGTTACTGGTTTTTCCGTTGTCTTTTGCATAATGCGCTCCTCTACTTGCAAGATGATAAATTACTAGTAATATACAAATACTGAAAATAGCACAGTTACAGGCTCTGATACAAATAAAAGCCAAGGAAATATTGGTGACAGTGGAGAATAAAAATTCACACAGAAAAACCAAATTAGCCTTGAATCATTGAGCTTCAAACGGTATAACTGAACCATTCTAGCAAGTCATAGTAGTGGAGAGTGACAACAGATGCAAACATCATCGTGAAGGTGACTGTACAGGTGCCAGTCTCACATTTATAATTCATAGCATACAGAGCGAATTTGATATCAGATTCATGGTGTCTCTCAACCCCCACATGCTAATATAAAGTATCAATGTATACCTAGTATAGAAAGTCCAGGATTAGGGATAATCTGAATATCTGACTTGAACATTAAAAATATTCTCCAATCTTCTTAGATTACAAATTCCCTCTCTTTCTTTTATTCTTGTAAATGATTGTTTTAGGTAAAGGGAGAGGGAAGAAGCCTTCCTCAAAGCTCAAATAATAGACCCTTCCATCAATGTGAATGATTCATTTAGGTCAAATGTCCATCCTTGAACTAGTAATAGTCACCTGGATTCCCTGAACTGGTTGCTTTAGTCTAAACAGAATCTAAAACTGTGTGTGGACAATTCATGTAGGAAGGAAAGTGAAAAATGTCAGGTACTATCCCAGGGCACTCCCTTCACTCATGGGTGGGAAAGTAGCTTGATACCCCTTTCTCCTCAATAATAGGAGAGGTCGGCTATAGATTCTTAGCATAAATATCACTTGTTAAAAAAAGCCTTCCATAAAAACTTTCTATATTACCCTCTTGTAGGACCTCATGACTTTTCCTCTCGAAGAGTAGTTAATTTAAGAATTTTTTATTATTTATTTAATAGTTTATCTCACTCACTGCTACCTCATGACAGCAGGCATGTTAGCTCTCTAGGTCACTACGTCACTGCTCATTTTAGTACTTGACATTTGAAATATATTTGTTGACTGAGTAAGCAAATGAATAAAAAATACCTGAATAATTATATTCAATGGATGATTATGTATGTAGTGTGCAACTAAATATAATATGAGCTATCTATCACCTTTAATAGTACCCAAACTCAGTGACTGAAAACAAGAGTTATTCAGGGGCCACTGGGTGTCTTGGTGGGTTAAATGTCTGACTCTTGATCTCAGCTCAAGTCTTGGGGGTCATGAGTACAAGCCTTGCATTGGGCTCCAAGTTGGGTGTGAAGATTACTTAAAAAACAAACATTCAGTTTCATGGATCTGTGGATTAAATGGCCAGTGAAGAACATATCTGCTTTAAGCTATTGTATATGAAGTGACGATGCTTGTTATGCAGACTGATGGATTGATCAGCTCAAGGGACTTATTCTAGAATTTGAAGTCTAGCCTCTAGAAGCCACTCTTTATGATATGTTAGAAGTGTAAGAGACCAAGCCTTATTTGGATCAAAACCTATTAAGGTCCTGCTTATCCCTGTCTACCAATACCCCATTAGCCAAAGCAAGACACATGGCCACGCCAAATCTAAAAGATAGAAAACTACATCCCATTGTTTTTGGAAAAAACTAGAAAGTTGCATGGTAAAAAAATGTAGATATAGGGTAAGTTCAAGCATTTGGGCAAAAAATTCATACTATTACCCAATCTTGCATACAATCTGTATTATTTCTGTATTATTTAAGTTTTTCGTTGCCACTCCATCTCTCTAGATAGAATTCACTCTATCTAGTTTAAGCAGATGAGATTTATGGAGAACATCAGGGAGCTTCAGGACTTCTGGAAAAATCAAGGACTCAAGCATGGATACTATACAGTTTGGAACCATACAGCCTGGAAAATAAGCCGTCTTTTTTTTTTTTTCAAAGATTTTATTTTTATCTTTTCAATTTATTATTGAAGTATAGTTGACATACAATGTTTTATTAGTTTCAGGTGTACAACATAGCCATTCAAAAATTCTATGCATTTGGCAGTGCTCACCACAGAAAGTGTAGTCACCATCTGTCACCATTCAATATTATTACAGTATTATTGACTATATTCTCCATGCTGTACTTTTCATCTCTGTGACTTATTTGGTTTATAACTGGAATTTTGTACCTCTTTAGTGCATCATGACTATTTGCACTAAAACTATATTTCTCAAAACAATCTAATGTCTTACACTTTTGTTTTTATATATCCACTCTCCTTCATGACCCAGAGTGATCTCTTAAAATGTTAAATTATGGTAGAAAACATGATTGTGGTGATGGTTACATTTGTCAAAACCTATTGATTATTAAATTTAAAATAGATGAATTTTATTGGCTATAAAATACACCTAAGTAAAATTGATTGAAATACAAAGATCAGTAAAAGCGCAGTCTTTCATGCAGAAAACTTTGATGGGCTTATTATTTTAGGTGGATCAAATCCAGATTTCTTTCCCTAAACTTCAGAGTAATACATGATCTTGTGGTCCGTTACCACTTGTTTGGCTTCTGCTCCTTGTCACACAGCTCCTACACATTTTTTTGCTGTTGTTCTGCAAACACAAGTATCTGGCCTGTCTTAGTTTTTCTATTTCCTTTATTTTTAACTGGCTCTGTATTTTTTATTGCATTCATAGTTCAGATCCCCACTGAGTTCTTTTCTGGCTACTTCATTTACATTAACCATCTTCCTGTCCTTCCTTGCAGAATGATCAGTAATCAGTGCACTTATTGCTATCATATTTATTCATACTTGATATTATTTGTGTCTTCAGTCATTATTTGTCTGTTCTTTAGGAAAAGGCAAATTTCTTCAATGCTTTTGGTTTTGTACCTGGATGACCTACTAGGGCTTATGGTACATAATAAGTACTAAATAAGAATTTCTTGGGAAAATACAATCACAAAATAATGCCCCTTATTGTGGGGAGATGGGAAGCTTTATCCAGAAATGAAATCATCTGCTTCATATCCATCACCTTTAGGAACCAAACCTTAGTCTTTTTGCTTTTAGAAAGCCATTAATAGACCCATTCTCATCCAAGAGGAAAGGGGGTGTTATCAGATTTTCTTTAAATGTTGTTAATAATTTCACACACGGCTTTTATAAATTTAAATTTCAGTTGAGCTTTTTTCTCTTTGTCTGCAAAGGGTTTTTATAAAGTCAACAAATAGTCAAAAAAAGGGAGGTGTAGACAGAAATCTACAGGATTGAAATTTTACAGAGATTTGAAAAGATCTCAAAGATCTCAAAAGATGCAGCAAATGAGATGATAATTTAATGTCAAGGACTTGACACCAGAGAAGTGATCTTGGAAAGACTGCTGTGAGGGTCATTGTTTGCGAACTTAGGAGCTATGTTGAATCAGGCCCCTCTGCAGCTGAAACCAGTCTTTGACTTTGGGGAATTCATAATGTCAGTACTCATGGCCTATGCCTGCCAGCAACAGGATTTCTATAAAGGTGGGGATTGTCCTTTACTCAGCAACAACACACTCAGCAGCCTATAGTCCAGGAGGGGCAATCCCACCAAGGATCCCCTTATGATACTTTTTGCTGGTATCCCAGAAGTTTTGTTTCTATATTTCAGATCTATACTATGTACCCACTGTTGGAGGACAGTGGATTTTAACCTGACAAGATAATTTCCCAAATATAGCTAGATGTCATAAAGGGTATTATTGGGCTTCTATAAAAATGCTCAAAGCTATTAATTCCTTGTATAGTTTTTGAATTATTTATAATGCACAATGTCTCTAATTACATAATTATGTTAATAAAAATAATTTGTGTGGTAGAATTGAGACTGTAGAAAATGGTGCCACAAATTAAAAGGAAGGGGAGGGAGAAACAAGCAGAAAAATAGCAAAAATATCTTTATTTGCAGAAAGAGACATTATCCAGGAAATCAAAAGATGATTTTTATTTTTTCTTTATGTTTTAATGTTTTTAATGTTTATTCATTTTTGAGAGACAGAGACAGAGTGTGAGTGGGAGAGGGGCAGAGAGAGGGAGACACAGAGTCTGAAGCAGGCTCCAGGCTCCTAGCTGTCAGCACAGAGCCCGATGCGGGGCTTAAACTCAGGAACCATGAGATCATGACCTGAGCCAAAGTCAGACGCTTAGCTGACTGAGCCACCCAGGCGGCCCTTATTCATGTAAAGCATTTAATTCTCATCTATATTGTAAATCTATACTTCATCAGCAATCCATCTTTCTGTTTCAGAATGCTCTTCAACCCCTGGACTTGTATATTAATGCATTATATACAATATATATAATACATAATAGTTGTTCCTGGACATGTTTAGTGATGTGCCTTACCTGCATCACAAATGCAGCTGTTTTGCAAATAAATTGTCTTCCCTGTATTCTCAAACTTAGTGAATGGACTCGTTATCTTTTCATTCACCTTAGTCAGGAAACTGATTTATTGAAGATACCCTTTCTCTCTTATTCCCCAGACCCAATCACCAATCCTTATTATTTGTGCCTTATTTCAGGTCAGCACTCTTCTCTTTATCTAAACCACTGTTGATATTATTTAAGCGCATTTCTTTCTGTCTACCTCAAAAGTCTCCACATCATTTCTCTCTCTTTATTCAAACCTTGTTATCTTACAATCCAACCTTGTCACTGCTTCTGAAGGTATCTATTTGTAATACAATTATGAACGTGTTGATCTATGGTCTCAAACGTACAGTAGCCCCCTAGTTTTCCGTAAGATGGTTTCCAAATTCATTCACACATAAGAACTCTTTGTTATCCTTATTGCCTACCAATTCAGTCAGAGCTTTTCTTTTTCTTCCTTCCACATCTTATACACATGTGCCCATGTAAACACACACACACACACACACACACGCGCGCTTTTTGACTTTCTAATACAGTAACACTGAACTACTTCAGTTACCCCACACCTTTGCAAATACTTTTCCTTCTGCTTTGTCAACTTGGCCATCCAGTGTGAAGAACTCAGCCTGTGAAAATCCCCCTGACTCTTCCTCACATATTTAGGTACACCTTTCTCTATGCAATCACCATATATATGTAATTTCCTGTAAATATATCAGCCTTTTCACTTTTCAGCACACTTTTTTTTCATATGTTTGTACTATCATGACACTCTTACATCTTGAATAGAAAAACCACTTTTTTTCTCTCTCTCTCTTTCTTGGAACCTAGTAAATTATCTGGAAGATATAAAAGCTTCAGTAATAAATATTGACTAAAGAACTGAATATATCTTAGATAACATAAAATTATTATATTTTACATTTAATTCTGCAATATCCTTTTATATATTTATAAAATAGTTCATACCATTTTATAATCGATGTTAATTTTTTGTGTGTATGATTTCATTATTTTTTTGAGTGTTAGTTAAATCTCATCATGCATCATTTTCTGGGATACATACACTACTAAGTTTATGCATTCTCATACAGTTCTCTAACAAGGACACTTTTTTTTCTTCTGTTCAAGTAAGTGTTCTCAATACACTGAAAAGTAGTTTATTTTAATAATTCACTTAGCATATATTCTGACACATTATAAATTCATGAGACAGCCACATGAATGTCATAAGGTTTTTTTACATGCTTTTTATTGTAATCTGGTGTATTTATGATGCCATTGAACTAACAACCTGAGCTATGCATTACTGAAAGGTTAGAACTCCCTTGAAGTCTGTCCTTGGTTGAGATGTTTTTGAAACTAATGGATAAGAACAGCATAATATTTGAGTATTGTGAGCCATTTGTTCACTAGAGAAAAAATATATTTCAAGGTTAAATTTTATACTGAAGAGTTTTAGTTTTTTTAGATGACTAAGAACTTCATTTTTTATTTTATAAATTAATGATTTCATAGGTGATAAAATGGAGAATTAAAGAAATTTAAATATAGATGTGTGTATGTATGTCTATCAAATCTGTAAAAAAAACTGAAAGCCAATTGATGAGGAAAGGTAAAGAAATATCCCAAACTCATAATACTGTAAGTAATCTCTAATTTTATTAAAAAATAATAGTATATAATAATATAGTTATATGTCATATAAGTTTAATTATATAATAAATATTTTAAGCCTTTATTTTTTATATTTTTGATAAGAACATAGACATATACATTAACTAGAAATAATCAATTAATTAAATCAATTGATAAAACACTAATCTCAGGAAATCAATTTCTTCAGATAGAATCCCCATCTCCTCTCTCTCTCAACATGAAAATAGAGTGATTTTATATTTAGGTTACCTTATAAATTAAGACTTCCACCATGAGGGGACCTGGCTGGCTTAGTGGGTAGAGCATGGGACTCTTGATCTCAGGGTTGTAGGTTCTAACCCAGTGTTGGGTGTAGGGATTACTTAAAAATAAAATCTTTAAAATAAAATCTCTACCATTTAGCCGGAAGATGTTCAATATTTTTAACACAAACTTTCTTTCACTTCTCCAGATGGTTCCATACTGAAACTATTCTTTTGTCCCATCTCAACATCTCTCAGTATATTCAACACACTTGTAAAATGTTTAAGTTTTCTTGTTATTCAATAGTTTGTGTTAGAGCCACTCAAAGTATATTTGTAGGTATAAAGGACATGGAAGCCTTGACCCAAGGCTTAGAAATTTCCAGAATTCTCTAGTGACAAGATAGATAAAAGGATAAAACATTTACAGAGAAGCAACCATGCAAAGCCTTATTTAGACATCGCAATAGCCCTAAAAAGCAAATGATTTTCCCTGTTTTACAGAAGAAAAACTGCAAATTAAAACAAAGTAGTCTACCTTTGCGAAGCAATCAACAAATAACATTGCTGAGATTTTAATCTAGCTGTATTTTGAAGTTTGCTGTTTTCTCTGATTGATTGTTTGAAGTTGTTTTAGGTTGGTGGCAATATTCCTCAAAATAAGTCCTCAGCAGAAATAAGAATGTCATTGCCATGTTAGCTGTCTCTCAGCTGCACGTTATGATATTTAAATTAACTCTTGCAATGAAGTTTAATGGGAAGCAGGTGATGGCTTTTCCATTCTATTTTTCTCTGGCACACAACTTAAAATGTAGATGTTTTATTCTTGAAAGAAATGTGTTGACATATTTTAATAAATACTCTACTATTTTTATGGTAAGCTCTATACTTCCTATATTCTCCATGTATCCATTTAAATTTATGTTCTGGTATGCTTATGATCTGTTCTTATTCCAGCCTCCAGACATAAGCCATGATTCTTAAAGTAATAATAGTTAAAAACTGGCCTTGAGTTACAATAAAATAGAAACTGCAAATGTCTATGCCCTTGATCTTTAGGAAAAGTTAAAAAGCTCTGAGAATAAATCTGAATGCTAGTATCAAAGGGATGTCATTTTGATAAAAAATTTACACCAGTGTGATTAATCTAGTATTAAGGTAATTCTGATTTCCTCTTTAAATATAATGTTTCTAATTATCAGTAATTGAAACTAATTTTGGTACACAGCTCTTATTAAATAAGACAAATGCTGCATGAGAAATGGCATGACCTTTTCATTATTGCTTTGTCAGGACATTTCTCTAGAGATATTTTTTCATTTCCAAAGCTTTCTATGTCTTCAAAGAGCTCAGTAAAGCATAGCTTGCTCTTGGTGTGACTCCAAACTTGTACATTCAAAAGGATGGCTTATAATTTACCACAGACAGCAAGATACTGTAGCATGAGGTAAATATCAAAACAAAAATTTTTATTGTAGAGAGACAAACATACACATTTGAATAGAATGTTTTAAAGACACTGATTGATGTAGGCTGGCTAGGTCCAACGACCCAGAGTGGATTCCTGTAGGAGCAGCCAAGAGGGTCTTTGGCTTCACTCAGAATAGAAATCAAATGCAAGCTGAGAGGAAGTGAGAGCAGAATTTATTAAAGGCAGAGTGAGAGTGTAGATACAGACAAAATGTCCAGGAGACTGGGAAAGGAAAGGAGAGTGGGTCTTATGTTTGCTTGGGCCTGGGGTTTTATTGAGGATTATGGTCTAGTGCTTGTGTCTTTTCAGTAACACAGGAACAAACGCAAGTGTTTAGATGTTCTCCATAAGTTACTTATGCCCTGGAACCAGGGGTCTTCATGAGCTGGTCTTAGAAAATCTTCATGAGAACTCTATTGGGTCATTTCTTAGATGTTGTCTTTTGTTCTGGAAGACACCAAAGAAATCATTAACTCCTTGACCTTTACAAGGAGGGCATATGTTACCTGTTCTATAAGGCATGTATGTAAGGCAGGGGGTACAGATCCTAGCAAGATCGAAAGCAGCAAAAGGAGAAAAGAAAAAAACAGCTTTCTTCATGGGGTCCCTTCAGTTTCCCTTTTTCAACATGAGGAATTGTGCTTATGTGCAGTGATAATTTGGGATTTTATTCTGCTAAACATTATCAGGATGCTTATTTTTTCAGAACTCATTTGATATGTCCCCTAGTGGAATATTCACATTGAATCACTACTGGATAATTTCCCATAGCATATGAAGAAGGGAAAAGTGTGTTCGAAATTCATCATTGCATTCCTAGAAGCTGTAGAGGCTGCTTTTAGGCAACAGGCTTGAGCAATGAAAACCTGAGCAAGGCAAAAGGGCTTCCAGTGATCAGGGAGCTGAATGCAAATTAAGCATTAAGCATTAAGCAACCCACCTTGAAATAGCCACGGGCTCTAACTGATCAATTACAATCAGGCACAGTTCCTAAGATTACCAAAAAAGGGAAAATTCCTTTTTTCCCATATTTCCTCCCTCTGCCCTATAACTGTGGCCCCTTATGGTAGGAGAAGGTAGAAATCACTTGGCAGAGAGGGAAAGATTAAGACCTGTGGTCCCTGGGTGGGGAAAAACACCTATTTTGGAACAATGCTGGGAGTGTCTAACCAAAGCAAACCTTTTAAGAGGTTCCTTTTAAAGGTTCCTTTTAAGAATGTAACAGACCCCTCCTACTCTTCCCCAGGTTTCCCTCAGGAATTTGACAAAAGACCTAAGTATGCTATAGGCCACCCCTCATACAATGAAAACAGGCCAATCAGGAATGGACAAATGAGCACCTAGAGCTATCCAAGCCAATAAGGGTAGAACCTGAGAAGGAACAAAGGGATAGGGGAGGGGGAGGAATGATCAGAATCTCATAAAACAAGGACCCTTGCCTGTTGTCCTCAGGGCATTCACTTTCAAATGTCCCCTCTCTATAAAGTGAGCTTTTCTACTATTCTTCCTTTCTGATCTCATACTCCAATAAGCTTTTGCCTGCTGCTCATTTTGTGTCCACCTCTTCATTCTTCCAAGCAGCAAGACAATGAATCCTGGGTATCAAGGTAAAAAGAAATCCTACAACACTCTCACTACTGCCTTGTCGCCAACAGTCTGTCCTTTGCTGTTCACCTTGCTGTCCATTTGCAGTGTATTCAATAAACTTCTATCTCTTGTGTTCTGCCTTGAGTGAATTCTCTCGCCATTGCACTGCTGGCCCCCCACCCGTTTGGGATGTCCTAAATTTGCTGGTCCCTCATCTGATGTGAGAGCCCCATGGGAACAATTGCTTAACTTTTTGGTTTCTCAGTTAAACCTCAGGCCTATGAAGGTAGCTCGTGTCTTCTTTAGCATGTTTAATCCTTTTTACTCACTTTTCTTTAAGTTATTATAACTGAATTTGTGATGATAATTTAATAAAACAAATACAATGTTTAATAAATCTTTTAAATGTTTATTTATTTTTGAGAGAGAGAGAGAGAGAGAGAGAGGGAGAGAGAGAGTGCAAGCAGGGGAGGAACAGAGAGAGAGGGAGACACAGAATCCGAAGCAGGCTCCAGGCTCTGAGCTATCAGCACAGAGCCCTATGAGGGGCTTGAACTCACAGACTGCGAGATCATGACCTGAGCTGAAGTCAGACACTCAGTGGACTGAGCCACCCAGGCACCCCACAATGTTTAAAATAGAGTCCATTACTTAATCAGAAATGGGTTGAATTTAAATGGTTGGAATTAAATTGTTTATTTAATTGTATGAATGAATACTTGAGTTCATACCCAGGACTAGCTATCAACTCAAATGAATCTTTACTTGTAGAAATTATGGAATGATGTTCTGAAATGGAAGAAATGAGGGCTGAGAAGAAAGAAGAGTAAATTTTATCATCCTGTGCCTCTTGGTAGAGACTGTTTCCCTGACATTTTTTGCCATTAACAGAAATGTAAGCAAAATTAGCAAAGATAAGAATTCAGTGGCTACAACCTGGTAAAAGGCTTTCAAGTCAATGTACCCTGTATAAAGACAGACTTCACTGAATAAATTCAGGAAAAAGGTATGGGTCTCATCTTCTTTCCCTGATGTCTGACCTCCATAGCAAGAATTGCTCTTTTAGGGATGGGGATTGTCCCTCACTGGTTGGGGCAAACACCCAGACTCAGTCTGTAAGGCTGGGCCCCTTGAGCTCTGAATCTCTAGAATCCTTTCCTTAGGCCTAGCTTTTCCTGCATTTTGCAATATCAGGACATCGTAATTTCAATATCATGGAGTTTCACTTTTTTTTTTGAAGCTAAAACACTAAATATGTAATGAATGTTATTACCATTTAAAAGGAGGCAGAGTAACAACAGTGTATATAGCATGATGACTTTTATGAACATAAAAGGAATTTTAGTTACTCATGGAAAGACATAGGAAAAGGTCCAGAAGAACACACACCATCTAGGACATATCTTTGGGAGGAAAGTGATATCTAACTGGATGAAATGAAATTTCTTTTTTTTTTTTGTTCTAAATATTTGTTTTCTAAATTTAAAAAAAAAAGTGTCACCTGCTGGGCTCCAAGACGTGATCTTTACCAACTTCCTGCTTATATTCACCAACCTTTGTCCCATGTTTTTCCTAAAGTTCTTCTTTCCAGCTTATCTCTTAACTTAAACAAAAGACCCTATGGGCATAACATCTCAGTGATGGAAACCAAAACTACCCCTCAAGCAATAACAACTGTCTGGAGAAAGAGCCCTGCTGTCCCAGACCACTCAGACCAGTTTGAGCTAAACCCTGGACTCACACCTGCACAGATGGGTCATGGAGTGACCTCTGGAATGACCGATAATTACCTTTACCTCATTATAACACTAAAATCTCCATCAAGGGGAGCACAGCTTCATTTACATAACATGCAACGTATATATAGACATGTTTCTTAAAGCCCCAGTGCAACCTTACACCTGTCCCGATATGTGATGACAAGGCTCCCCTATCTAAATATTCATCCTAACCTTGAATAAAAGGAAACCGCTGTCACTTGCTTGGAGAGTCACAGCTTGGGAAGTTATTCCCCATGTTCTCTTTTTTTGCTGCAGATAAAGTCTACTTTGACAACTCCACCTGGTATAGTTTCTACCTGTGGCTCACTGGGGAGTAAACTCGTATTAGTTCAGTTACAAAAGTGCATATAGCTTTCAGTTAAACACGTATGAAACAAATAAGGTTTATTTAAAAATGGAATTATAAAATTAGGTGTAAACATCAGAAACATTGAAAATACACCATGGCTATTTGTATGTCTAGGTAGGACTGTTACTTCAGTTGTGCTCTCTAAAACAAGAACGGTATGGGGCGCCTGGGTGGTTCAGTCGGTTAAGCGTCCGACTTCAGTTCAGGTCATGATCTCACCATTTCAGAGTTCGAGCCCCGCATCAGGCTCTGCGCTGACAGCTCAGAGCCTAGAGCCTGTTTCAGATTCTGCGTCTCCTTCTCTGTCTCTGCCCCTCCCACACTCGTGCTCTGTCTCTCTCTCAAAATAAATAGACATTAAAAAAATAAAGAAAACAACAACTGTATATTGCTATATATAGTGTTTGGGATCTCTTCTCTGTCAGATATAAGTGTAGGTAACATTTCTAAACAAAGCAAATTCAGGGCTAATGAACTGCATCTGTTTCAGGCTTCACAAATTCGTTCATCTCAAAAAACAAGACCAATATGAGAACTTGAAAAACTAACCAGAATACTGATGGAAAGGCTGCACAACTGGAGAAATTAAAAATAAAAATTATCTGAATCTGTTTTGTGGAATCCATTTTTCTAGGGTTCTAGCCAAAGGAAAATACTTCTTACTTTACCATTAGGAATATTAAATTTCTCAGAAAAATGGAGGAATGCTATTAGGTAGATTTTTATATCTTTAGAGAAGGACTTTTGGCAGTTTTATCTTGTTATTGTTGTTCAGTTAAAAAATATATTGATTATTTTAAGGGTGTTTGTTGCAGTTGTCTGTTATGTAGTGCTGTGTTACTGAATAGGTCCCTCATGTCACTTCGTTTTCTGAGTAATGAAGTTGTGAAAAAATTTTCTAATTAAAGCCACACTATTTCTATGCTTGGAAGATTATGTCCTCAAAAGTAGAAAGTAGAAAACTCTATTTTAAAGTTAACCTCATCTTAAATAAAAGCTCCTTTAAGATATATAGATACACATGGATACATACATCTATATATCTTAAGAAAGAATATAGATGTATGTCTCACTATTTTTTTTGGAGAGAGAGCACGTGTATGCACAAACAGGGTGTGGCAGAGAGAGGGAGGGAGAGAGAGAGAGAATATCTTAAGTAGACTCCATGCACCAGTGTGGAGCCCAAAGCAGGGCTTGATCTCATGACTGTGAGATCATGACCTGAGCTGAAATCAAGAGCTAGATGCTTAACCCAAGTGAGACACCCAAGGTGCCCCTATGTCTATCTCCATGTCTACATCTAAATCTTTATTTCTTTACATGTCCTAAAGAGGAGTATTTCATTGAACTGTTAAAAGTTATTTTTAGCTTTATGTAATATCAGGAAGTTACTAGAGATCTCATGTTTCTCAAAATACCTACTCTTATTTACTGGACAAAACCAGAATTTTTCCCATAGGTTTATATTCATTGAAATATTATATATTATTTATTACTTATTATTTATTATATATAATATATTTCATAATATATAAATTATATTTATTATTTTATTATTATACATAACATTTTATATTTTATAATATATAATAGTTTATATTTTATAATATATTTTTTTGAGGCCAGTTTTGATCAAGTACTCTTTAGTGTAAACAGTTGCAGATATTATCTTAAAGGTTAAAGCATAAAGATGAATCCAATGTCCAGAGAAGTATAAGAGGCAATGTCATGAAGGCATGAAAAGAAAAAAAAAATGATGAGGATATTGGAGGCCCAGACACATCTTACAGTTTTGATAAGGATTTATCTTATTTCAAATTTTTAATATGCTCTAAATATTTACAATTATCTTTATGAATTAAGAGAAGTTCAGCCATCACTATAGCTTAATTATGATGGTCAACTTTGTAATTTTTACACTGGTGCTGTATAGATATACTTTTTTTTTCTTTCTCAGAAGAGTGACAAGGAATTTTTGCAAGAAACATTTATATTTTATTTGTTTTTCATTTATTTTTAAAAGTTTATTTTGAGACAGAGAAAGTGAAGGAGGGGCAGAGAAACAGAAGGAGAGAGAGAATCCCAATCAGGTTCCACACCATCAGCACAGAGCCTGACAGGGGCTTTGAACTCATAAACACATGAGATCATAACCTGAGCCAGAAATCAAGAGTTGGAGGCTTAACCAACTGAGCCACCCAGGCGATCCAGCAAGAAGCATTTATATTTTAATCAAAAATTGAATTATAGGCAATTTAATCCACGGTAGAAGTGAGCACTATTTTAAGTATAAAAATTATATATCTCGGACACCTGGGTGGCTCAATTGGTTAAGCCTCTGACTTTGGCTCAATTCATGATCTCAGGGTTCCTGAGTTCGAGTGCTGCTTGGGGCTCTGTGCTGACAGCTCAGAGCCTGGAGCCTGCTTCAGATTCTGTGTCTCCCTCTCTCTCTGCCCCTCCCATGCTCGCGCTCTGTTTCTCTGTCTCTCTTTCAAAAATAAATAAATATTAAAAAATAAATAAAAATAAAAATTGTATATCTTCCTGACATTAGCCTCTCCCTCTTTGAATGATATCTCCTCCTCACTCATTGTGTACTCCTACCTTTATCTTTAGCCTCAGGCCTAGTTCTGATTTCAGATATTATGTGGTATAGTGCAAGGAGCATATGTTTTGGTGTCTGAGAGGAAGTAAATCCCAGTTTTATTATTATTTTTTAACGTTTATTTTTTTTTATTTTGAGAGGGGGGGAAGGGGCAGGGAGAAAGGGAGAGAAAGAATGTCAAGCAGGCTTTGTGCTGTCAGTACAGAGCCCAACTCTGGGCTCCATCTCAGGAACCAGAAGATCGTGACTTGGGTGGAAATCAAGAGTCAGACACTTAACCGACTGAGCCACCCAGGCACCCCCAGTTTTATTATTAATAAGTCAATTATTTAAATATATTAGCTACATAAGTGATTATGGACTTAATTGTGTTCTCTTAAAATTTCTTTTATTGAAATCCTAACCCCAATACCTTGGAATCTGACTATATTTCACCATACAACCTTTGCGAATAAATAAGTAATTAAAGTTAAATGAGGTCACATGAGTAGGCTCTAATCCAATATGACTGCTAAGAAGAGGAAGAGACAGTAGGGACATTTGCATACAGAGAAAAGGCCATGGGAGGACATAATGAGAAGGCAGCATCTTCAAGCCAAGGAGAGAGAGCTTGGGAAAAACCAACCCTGCTGACATCTTGATCTTGAACTTTCAGCCTCCAGATTGTGAGAAATTTGTTGCTTAAACCATCCAGTCTATGGCATTTCTGTTATGGCAGCCTTAACAAACTAAGACAATAACATTTAAAAAGTTTATACCGCCTTTTTGAATCTTACTTTCCTTATCTATTTATAATGAACTATACTTAGGAATAAGTAAAACAATCTAACGGGTGCAATGATGTACATATTCATAAATCATATTTCCCCCTCTTGCATTTTTGTTCTGACTTCCAACTCTAATTATCATTCACTAAACTCTTGCCCACTCACTCAACTCATTTTCTCTAAGGGCAGAGAAAATAGAAGAAGTTAATAGGCAAATGGATTTAGAGAAAGTTCACAAAAATTATTGAAATATTTTATTTTTATTTTCTTCAAGTTCTTGTAATCTTATTCTTGATCAATACATCTGTTAGTACAATTTTTTTCTTCTAAGGTAATAATTTCAAAACTAATAATACCCTTAGTATTTCTTAAATTTACACTATTGAGTCTAAATAAATATAAGAAGAAGATTTCATCTTATTGTATAAGCAATTAATGCAACTTTTTTTTTTTTGCCTCAGAGCATTAAATACCAATTTATTGGGGTTCCCTAGTGTATATTTTCTCTGACCTTCTGAACCAGACAGTCAACTGTCTACTCAACAGAAAGGATCTCTCCCTTCCTGATTTTCCTTCATTATCTTGGGGCAATTATCTCCCACTTGACAAAGATGACACCATTACCAGCACTGGAGAAAGCCTTGCAGCTGCCCCTCAAAGACCATCTTGCCTATCAACACCAGTGCCCTCCTTCCCTAGAAATGAGCTCTAGTAGCCTGAGACTTTTACTTTTGCACTGGCAGTTAGACATGAACTCTGAATCAGCTAAACTTCAAACAATCAACCAGAGAAAAGAGCAAACTTCAAAATACAGCTAGATTAAAATCTCAGCAATGTTATTTGTTGATTGCTTCGCAAAGGTAGCCTACTTAGTTTGTTTTAATTTGCAGTTTTTCATCTGTAAAACAGGGAAAATCATTTGCTTTTTAGGGCTATTGTGATGTCTGAATGAGGCTGTTGGATGGTTGCTTCTCTGTAAATGTTATATCCTTTTATCAATCTTGTCAATAGAGAATTCTGGAAATTTCTAAGCCTTGGGTCAAGGCTTCCATGTCCTTTAATACCTACAAATATACTTTGAGTGGCCCTAACACAAACTTTTTTTTTCAATTTTTTTTTACATTTATTTATTATTGAGAGAGAGAGAGAGAGAGAGAGAGAGAGAGCATGAACGGGGGAGGGTCAGAGAGAGAAGGAGGCACAGAATCCGAACCAGGCTCCAGGCTCTGAGCTGTCAGCACAGAGCCTGACATGGGGCCCAAACCCATGAACCGTGAGATCATGACCTGAGCCAGAGTTGGACACTTAACCAACTGAGCCACCCAGGCGCCCCTAACAAGAAAACTTAAACATTTTACAAGTGTGTTGAATATACTGCTAGAAGTTGAGGTGGAACATAAGAATAGTTTCAGTATGGAACCAACTGGAGAAGTGAAAGAAAGTTTGTTTTAAAAATATTGAACATCCTCTGGCTAAATGGTAGAGGTTTTATTTTAAAGATTTTATTTTTGGGGCACCTGGGTGGCTCAGTTGGTTAAGTGGCCGACTTCAGCTCAGGTCATGATCTCATGGTTCATGGGGTTCGAGCCCCGCATCAGGCTCTGTGCTGACAGCTCAGAGCCTGGAGCCTGCTTCTGATTCTGTGTCTTCCTCTTTCTCTGACCCTCCCCCGCTCACACTCTGTGTCTCTCTCACAAATAAATAAAAGTTAAAAAAATTTTTTTAAAAAGGATTTTATTTTTAAGTAATTTCTACACCCAATGTTGGGTTAGAACTCACAACCCTGAGGTCAAGAGTCACATGCTCTACCCACTGAGCCAGCCAGGTCCCCCCATGGTGGAGATCTTATTTTGGAAGGGAAACTAAATATAAAATTACCCTATTTTCATGTTGAGAGAGAGAGAGGACATGAGGGATACTGTTTGAAGAAATTGAAAAGAATTGAAAAGAAAAGGAATTTAGTACCAATTCCTATTAAGGATACACCTCACCTAAATTTGGACTTTATTCCTTTCATCCCCCCTTGCTTGAAACAGTACTGTGATTAATCTAACAGTGGCTTGGCGTATGTTATTTTGAAACTGCTTAAAAGCATAACGTTGAACAAAAATCAAAATGGTTGCACTAATGCTTCAGCAAAGCTTGATTTTAAAGGAATCTTTTTCCTCACTTCTGCAAATCTCCCCTTCTCCCTTCTTAGCCTTTTGTTTCAGGAATCCAGTACCACCCTGAAAACAATGCTGGCAGCACAAACACAATTCCTACTGAAACTGGCTTGATCCTGTTATTTCCCCCTAAAACACCCTAGCCCCTTTCTCCAGGTGAGCATGCAATTTTTTGAAAGCCATATACCTGCTTGCTACAGCCTCCTTTGCCTGGCAAAACAATAAAGCTATTGTTCCTCCTTATCCCAAACTCTGTCTTCATGTTATATCTTGGCTGCGAAACGCAGAG
>CM053562.1:43577816-43632657 GCA_028646485.1 Cryptoprocta ferox
TGCTGACAGCTTAGAGACCGGAGCCTGCTTAGGATTTTGTCTCTCTCTCTGCCCCTTCCCTGCTTGCACTCTGTCTCTCCCTCTCTCTCTTTCTCCCTCTCTCAAAAAATAAACATTAAAAAAACAATTTTTTAAAATAATGAATAAATAAGTCATGGCAAAGAGAAACTCAGTGTCTGAGTATAATTTGCCTCCCAAACAATATACATATGAAGTGAAAAATACCCTCTTCATAAAACTCTTCAAATTCTTCGTTGATTCTTTTTTTTTTAGGAAGGAGAGTTTATAAGAGATTATCTTCTGAATGTAAGAGAAAATTTAGCCTCACATAACCGTAACCAAAATGAGTATTATTGAAGGCAAATATGATTACTCAGTGTAATGAAGATAAGGCTGACAACTCACAGACAAATTGTATGAAAAAGTTAAATCATTTATGGCATTTTCTATTGCAGCTGAAGAGCTCAGATATATATATAGTACCATCCAATTAGCTCTATCATTTGGTGATGTCAGTGAAAATTTTGATGTGAAAGCTCTTAAACATGGTGTCCATGACAATCGGAACTTAGCTCTGTATTGAATCATGTCTTAATGATTTTAATAGAAACTGGTCCAAATTAGTACATATGACTACTGAGAGTGTTCCCAAAATGGTCAAAGCTAATGTTTTCAAATTTAAACTGAGGTGGCAACATTTTTCAAGGGCATGAACTGAAGTCAGTTCCTTGCATATATGACCCAGAGTTACTCTGCTAGAAAATTAAAATAGAGCACATACTGGTTGTAATAATTAAGTCTATGAACTTTATGCCCTTTTATGGCCAGATCCACAGTAGTTCAGTCCTTTGGTTTATGAGTTGGATGAACAATAACACCTAGTACTAAGCTGCTCAGGCCCTCCCGAAAATGTATTATTTGAAGGGACACTGGAAAGAAAAATTCCAGAGGCAGATGTCTATGTCTTCTCATTGATAAAGCAAAATGCCAGTTTAGTATAATTAAATGTCCATTTATTTTCAAATGTACTTTTGTGTGTATATATTAATGAGTGATAAAAACATATATAAATTTATAATTAGTTAATATAGTCAATGTTATCATTGTTAATTTAGGCATTATTCTCCAATTTCAATTCTGAATAAATATGTACATACATATATATTTATCCTACTTTTATTTCATAAAATATAAATAGATTTTAATTTCTAATCTAAGAGATATGAAAGAATTTTAATTCTCCCTATGACTAGGTTTAATTACACTGCATATTTTTTTATGGTATATTTGTTAAGTAATTTATTATAAAAATCAGGGGCAACTGGGTGGATCAGTTTGGTTAAGCATTTGACTCTGGATTTCAGCTCAGGTCATGATCTCACAGTTCATGAGTTTGAGCCCCACATCAGGATCTGTGCTGATAGCATGGAGCCTGCTTGGGATTTTCTGTATCCCTCTCTCTCTGCCCCCCTCTGTCTCTCTCTCTCAAAAATAAATAAATATTAAATAATAATAATAAGTTATTATAAAATATAATACTATCTTTTAGTTTTTCCCCATGTTATGTATAATTTTTTAAATTTCACTCCTCCCATCCCAAAGAGTTCCTAGTATATATAACAAGTATATAATCAGTTATACTTGTTTCCCCTGACAAAGAATGTGTAGTTTACCTATTACATTTTTTTAGTTGACATTAATTTTCTGAGTTTGCAAAATATCCTTTCAATTGCAGAAAACAACTTACTATTAAGGTAGATTTTGAAGTTAATGCAATTTTATCCTTTCTTTCACCCATATTATAATGTAGTGGCAAGTATAGTACATCAGGCACCTCTAGTGCACATTATTGAATATGTTTCCTCATATATATTTGTGTGTATATGTGTGCATGTGTATTTTGAGGGCAAGAAATTCATAATATACAAAAAGGTAATTTAGAAAGAAACAAGGAAAGTAGAAATGCAAAAATCATGTGGTTGTCATTATAATTTCCTAATGAGATTAAGAGGAAATTTTACTTTCTAACACGATTTCAAAAACAATCAAAAAGTTTACTATTTAAATAATTGTCTTCAATTGTTATACTTTCAATCTGTTTGAGCTTTATACCTGTGAAAATCTCAACTTGCCTTCTGTCTCTGAGATGGTTTATGGACACAGTTTTTAGGATTGGGTTGTAACACCATTAACCATACATGAAATCAACTCAGCCCACATATTTTTGAATTATTATTCTGTGGTAGTGCTGTACTATGTCTTCATTCTGGTCTTCATCCTTGAAGTGTGAAAAGAGATCCAGGCATATAAAGGAATGACTATAAGTGCTAAACTAAAGGTTAAAAGCATTGTCACATAGCTTCATAGTCAATTTCATCAAAACAAATCCAAACAAGTAATTCATTATCTGTTTCCCTATGATAATTACAGCTGTGAAGTCCCTTTAGCAGCTCCTAGTTAGTGTGTGATTGACTAATTGGGAGGTGCATGTACTCAACAAAGTAGTTTTGAGCCTCCTTGAATTCTCACAGTAATATATTTGTGTAGCCAAACCTGTGTAGAAATATACTACAAAAGGAATTCTGGAAAATGCAGTTCAGTCAAGTCAAGTTGGTTCATCAAAAAGCTCCACATTTCACACTTTGGTAATTGCCATTCATACATATATCCTCGTATATTTAGGCTCCAAACAAAGATAAGCAAGCCATACTTCCGGCTAACATAAAACAACTACTCCATGCACAATATAAAACATCACAACATTTTACCCATAAAGATACAAAGTCCTTGGATGTCTTCTCTTTTAATGTATTGTAATTTTAATACTGAGATATAAAGTTAACTATTAATAAAACTTTTTATATTAGATAATAAGGGGATACCAGAAAGAACATAGGAAAAAAATATAAACACATAGCTAGATGATAGATAGACACAGATATATAGATTGATCTAGATCTAAATCAAGATAAAACCAGAGATAGAAAAAAAAGACAGAGATAGATACACAAACCATTCATATCAAAACAAGAAAGAATGAATCATAAATATTACAGTCCTTATTCTACAACTCTTTCTTGGGCACAACTATTATTTATAGCTATCTTCTTCAATTACCCATTTCATATATTCTTTGTCTTAAGCAAACATCTCAATTGGCTGTGGTTCTCTGCCTGATGAAGTGACCCAAACCTTGATTTCTGAAATATCTGGATGATTAGCAATCATGCCTCAATTATGTTTTTGTAGTTTTCCTTGACTTTAATCACAGGACAAAATCATAATTAGAGACATCTTCAGGGATTTCCTGTATTCCAGACTAATCTTAGTTCTATCAAACGTACAGCAAAAATCCTATTTTCCCTTGGTAATAATTATCAGCCACCGTAACCATTAAGTAAACACTTTCTTTGCCTGCTTTTTTGGAGGCATGAAGAGACTAAAATGACCAGGTGCTAGTCACAATTTTCAGTTCAATTAAATCATTTTTTTTCCAATTAAGTTCTCTAACCAATGGAGGCTGAAGTCATACAGACAAGAGACAAAATTTGGCCAACTGAACATCAGATGTAATACTAAGTAATACCATTCCCATTCCCAGCCCTTGATTCTTGACCCATGAATCCTGGTGATGGGAGAAGCAGCATCATATACTGGATGCTAATTTAGAGAATTTACTACATTACGGAGGCTAATACTTCAGGCATGCAAGGTCTTGCCACCTAGCTAATGTCATGACTAATACTTCAGAAGGCCATTTTTCCCATTCCAGCAAGCCAGATGCTTCAGGATGGTAAGGAACATGGTAAGATTAAGAAATCCCATGAGCATGGGCCCAATACTGCATGGGATATCAGGATAGTGGATATGGCAGTCATGGTAGTTTGGGTGGAAGCATTGTGGGCAAGGAAGGCAAATGCATTTCCAGAGAAAGTTATATTCCAGTAAAAACAAAGTCTTATCCGTCCCATATAGAAAGAGCTCTAACATAGTCAAAGTGCCACCAGGTAGCTGGCGAATCATCCCAGCTAGTGGTGCCATATGAGGACTCAGGCCAGTCTCTATTGCTGGAATATTGGACTCTTAAGAGTGGCTGTTGCCAGGGCAGCCTCGGTGAATGGAAGTAAAAATTGCTAAGCCCATGCCTAATTTTCATCCTTGCCACCATTAGTGCATTGTTCACAAGTCACTGGGCAATGGCAGAAATGGTTAGGGGAAGATACTGGTAAGTGTCCAGTAATAGAGGTAATAGACCATTGTGTTCATTTGATTATTAAAATATCCCTCTGATAAACTCATTTTACTATTATTTTCTTTCTTTTCTTTTTTTCTTTTTTCTTTTCTTTTCTTTTCTTTTTTTTTTGGTAATTCACATAGAACACAAATATCTTCATATCCTGCGCCCAAAAAGGTGTAATGATTTATCTACATACCTTCCCCAAGAATATTTTCATGAATTTTCAAATTCTGCATTTTCTACATCCCTGTCTATTCAGCCAACCATTGCCGCATCTCATGAATTGGTACTGACTCAGCCATTTGGCATCTCTCCTTCTAGGCAAAACGGAACACAGTTTCACTGAGTGAAATTGCAGGATTTCCCTTCCCAACTGTCCTTCAGAGATGCCCCTAAAAAGAGACTACAGTGTTACTGCTGTCAACTTTTGAGTAGTACTTTCTGATATTGTGCAGTAGTGTCTATACTGGGCTCAAGAAGGTGAAATATCAGTAATAGAGGCCATGGGCATTTGAGCTACTTCCTCATGCAACTTACTTTTCTGGTCTGTCTCATCGCATATAGAGCACCTCCATTTGATAATGGAGTGCTGTCATATATGCCCAACTTCATGCCTTGGACGGTCAGAAAAATCTACTTCATGATGGGCAGATTAGTTTTCATGGTAGCTTGGTGGCCTATGATTAAGCATTTAGTCTCTCTATTAAAGTCCCCAAAAGACAAAAGCCATTGCTCAAAAAGGACACTAATTATCCACATACAATCTCTGGGCTTTATTCCAAATCTTTTAAGGATCTGAGATGTAATTTACTTATAGGGACCTGCCAATGGCTCCAAACAATATCTCTATCTGCCAATAATACTGCAAGTACCATTTGATCTGCTGGCTCCTATGGCTTAAATGGCAGAGCAGTTTCAGCTAGTGCCCAAGGGGCTGCAGTCTGCCCTTTCTGACTGCCCGTCTGTGGGTATTAAGCTTCCGCCCAATGACAAATATTCCTTCAATGTTAATGAATATTGCCTTAATATGTGAGTAGAAGCAAAATATTTCAATGTTTCTGCATTTTATTGTTATTACATATTTATCTGTTCCTGTCCTCAAGCAAACAAGTGCTCCTCGAGTGAAAAGGATGTTCTTTTATTTTTATCCATAGTTTACTACCATCTAACATTTAATGCCTGCTGTATAGTAGGCATTTTAAATTTATTGAATTCATCTGAATTTCATATATATTTCTGATAATTATAATTATCCACATACATATATAGATTGCTCAGATGCAATCATGCACACACATGTGCATAGCCATTCACATACACAGAGTACTGAAGGAAAAAATTACCTATTCAGTCAGTCTTTCCACATGAAGCTATGTTCAATACTCTTTCCTTTGGCTAAGTCCAGGATAACTGAAGATTTTTGAAATCATGTTATCTCACTAATTTCATATCTAGTTATCTATGCATCCACTTTAAAATTCCTATTGTCTATTATCCTAAGCCACACTTAGTGAATCATACATGGATACTATTTCCTAGTTGAACTAAGGTCATTGCAAAATCACAAGGTTATACATTAGCTGTTTCTCATGAACATATTTTAGACGATTAATATAATTAGTGTGAGTAATTATGGGATTGATACATTCACAGATTGGTCTAATTAGCCTTTGAACGGACTGATGGCTCAATTGAAGAGCTAATAAATTATCTGGCTGAACTCCACACACCTTTCATACTTGGTTTGATTAATAACCAAGCTTTTGGCAAAGTAACTGGGCAAAAGGCTAAAACTTATCCTATCAATTTTCAATAATCACATTGTGTTAGTAAGTATTTATGCTTCCTGAATACTTTATTCTTTTGTTTTCTGCTTATGCCAATGATCAGAAATTTTCATTTATTTGCACATAGATTAGTACTATTAGAAGACTTCTGTGAGACTGTATATCACATATGAGTAATCCTAGAAAATTTAGATATACCATATAAAAATGCATGAAATTAAACAATAATTTTAGTTCTGTCATTTGGCATTTCTCATAGAATTTATTTGCAAATTTCTTTCGTTTTTACAAATAATATTGATTTCCCCCAAATTTAATTTTAACCTAATTCTATTTATGGGTAGCATAATAAATAAAAGTTTGTTTCAAAGTTATTTGCATATCTTTGTAAAGAAATCAAAATAATAATAATAATAATTAAAAGTAATATATGTGTAAAACTTCTGGCATTGTTTCTATCTCACTGAGTAAATCTATCTGTACTGTATTTACAGTTGTTTAATTGAATTTTCAAAATGTTAGCTATCATATATATGAAAATCTCCTGGACACTCAGGTAAGTCCTTTTACAGTGATAAATCCACCAATGCATAGCACTCAGCTCAGGCAGTAAATGAAAACTATTTAAGTGTAATCCTCTAATTATAATGCAAAAGCTGCTGTATGATCAGAGCTCATTCTCCATAATGTGAGTAATACAGATTTTTATTCATTCCTATATTGCTTTAAACCTAACTAAATTTGTACCTATTCTTAAGATACACTCTTTAAACAACTTATATAAACTCTGTAAATTATGCATTTAACTTAGAAGCTATTGACCAACTATAAATCATAAACTGTTTTTATCAGAAAAAGAATATTTTAATAGTATCTTTTCAATTACATAAGTAACTAGTAGCAGGCCAATGGTGTGTTTAATAGAATTCTTATTAGTGATGCAGTAATTTACCCTTGTCATAGACACATTATTATTATTCAAAGCCTTAGTTTTGCTTATTACACACAATTTGTTTGCCATATTTACATATTGTGTATATGGCTCTCTTATATCTATCATCTATCTATTTATCATCTTGCTCAAAATTTTCATTAAGCACACATATTAAGTTCATTTTCCACTTTCCAATCAATTGTATCAACCATGTTTGTTAGCATTCCTGAAACATGATTTTCTTTCTCTCACAATGTCTCTCTCCTCAATATCTCCTGCCACTTCTCTTATTTAAACCATAATGATGTTTTTTCCTTTTGGCCAATAACATCATACTTGGACCAATTTTATCAGAATGTACCCATTTCACCTCATTTTCATATTCATCTCCATCTACTTTTATCCTGAGAACTGTATATTGAGCTATCTTTGTTTCAATTCCATTTTGCCGATAGGATCTATATTCTCCTTCCTCACGTAGGTGTCCAAATCCTGCTGCTACTTTATTAGATTCTTCCAAATCACATCTAGCAATATATCTTTGAGTCTACTAATATATCTTGAGCATGTATATATTATGTATTTTACATTTTATTTATTCTATAAATTCTAAAACAGTGCATTAAATATGGAAGGTATTTACTAAATGTTAAATTAAAACATTATAATTTATATCAAATGATTTTTAATCATCAAATTTCAGATATTTTATTTTATTTTTAACATTTTATAATTTTTTATAAAAACAATATATGTTCAACCACTTTTAAGAGTCAAATTTTACTATCAGATTGTAATGACAAAATAGCATCCCCATGTCTCTCTATTCATAAGTTAGCACTTTCAATTTTTTTAAGCATTTTCTCCTGAGTCTAGTACTCTGTTAACATTCCCATGCCTTCCTTTTCTATGCCTTCCTTTTCACCTGTTTTGTGAAAGCACATTCTCAATCAGTTATCTTAGAACAAATGTAGGAGGGGTAAAATATTTGAGAATTTATGATTTTAAAAAC
The DNA here is from genome assembly GCA_028646485.1 of Cryptoprocta ferox. Taxonomy (NCBI): domain Eukaryota; kingdom Metazoa; phylum Chordata; class Mammalia; order Carnivora; family Eupleridae; genus Cryptoprocta; species Cryptoprocta ferox. The sequence goes on from CM053562.1 coordinate 43,585,787, forward strand.
CTTGTTTCTACTCTAACACTTAAGATATGTTTTAGCTTATGTGGAATTCTGTGCTTTTATTCCAAATTTTTTTCTTAGAAAATTGAAAGCATTGTTATTTTGTGTTCTGGTTTCATGGATTCTGTTGATCATACTATATAATTTCTGATTTAGCATGTGATCAAATTTATATAGCCTCTCAAAAAACTTTTAGGATTTTTATCGTGATCATTGTTGGAATTTCAAAATGATATACAGGATGTCTTAATAAGAATGTCTTCTATTAAAATGAGAAAGTTTCCTTTTGTATTATTTTTCTTTTTTTAAGTTTATTTATTTTGAGAGAGGCAGAGACAGCGTGAGTGGGAGAGGGGCAGAGAGAGAGAAGACATAGAATCCCAAGCAGGTAGTAGCGCCCGACCTGGGGCTTGAACTCACAAAACCACGAGATCATGACCTGAGCCGAAACCAAGTGTCAGACACTTAACCAACTGAGCCACCCCAGAGTCCCCTCTGTATTAGTTTTTTAGAGATGATTTTACAAAGTATGACAAACTGGGTTGTTTAAAACGAACGAAATTTATTCTCTGTCAGTTTTGAAGCCTGAAAGTCAAAAATCAAGGTGTCTGTTGGGTTGGCTCTTGGCTCTCTCCTACCTTCTGGTGGTTATTAGAAATTCTTGGTGTCTCGTGGCTTGTTCATGCATCTTTATTATCTCTGCTTTCTTCTTCATATTATGTCGTCCTATGTGAGTGCTGTGTGTCCTCTCTTCTTATAAGCACACTATTATTTGTATTTAGAATCCTCTCTAATCTACTATGACTTCATCTTAACTAATTACATCAACAAAGACCCCATTTCCAGTCACATTCTGATGTTCAGGGTACACATGATTTTAGAGGAACACAAACTCTATCTTGTAGTCCTATTTTGCTGTAAATTTTTATAGTGAATCTGTGTTAAAATTTATTAACTATTTGATCTGTTTCTGCAGAGATGGATTGGCGATTTTGGTCTGTTTACACTTTTGAACTGTAGAGTTCAGTGGTTTTTGCTGTATTCACCACATTGTGGCACCATTACCACTAACCAATTTCACAATATTTTCTTCACACCCAAAAGAACCTTTGTATTCATTAGCATCTCTCCTCTTTTGTATACCCTTCCCTCACCCCCACTGCCAACCACTAAGTTACTTTTTGTCTTTATATATGTATATGCATATCACAAACATTTTATATAAATGAAATCATATAATATATGGCCTTTTTTTAACTGGTTGCTTTTACTTAGCATAGTATTATCAACATGCATCTATGTTGTAGAAGATAACTATACTTCATTTTATTTTTTACTGAATAATATTCCATTATTTGGATATACTATATTTTACTGATTCATTTTTTGACTGACGGGAACTTGTCTTTTTTTCTACTTTTTGGATAATTATGAATAATGCTGCTATGGACATTTTTTACCCACTTTGTGGGATATGTGTTGAATTATCTGAAGTAGATGTCTATAATTATAATTGCTGAGTTATATGATACCTCCCTGCTTAATTTTGATGGACTACCAAACAAAGCAGCTACATCATCTCTTCCAGCAGTGGATAAGTATTCCAATCCAATCCAATAGATTATTTATTTTTTATTATTATCATCTGGTTTTTGGATTGAAGCAATCCTTATCAGTGTGAAGAATATCACATTATAGTATTGATTTGCATTCCCCCATGACTAATTTTGAGCATATTTTCATGTGGTTGTTGGCCATTTGTATGTATTTTTGAAGAAGGGATTTTCAAATCTTTAATTTTTTCAAAATTTTAATTAGGTTGTCTTTTTATTATTGAATTGTAAAATTCTCTAAATATCTTGGATACTAGCCCACTATCTGATACACAATTTACATATATTTACTCCCATTCTTTGGATAGCCTTTTGCTTTCTTGATGTGTTCTTTGAAAAACATATTTTAAAAATGTGATGTAATCAAATTTATCATTTTTCCCCTTTTTTGTTTTTGTGCCTTATATAAAAACCCATTGCTTAATCAAAGATCATGACAATGTATGCTACATTTCCTTCTAAGAGTTTCAAATTTTTTACTCCTATGTTTATTATACCTAAGCTACATTTTGAGTTATTATTTAGATGGTGTGAGATAGGGGACCAACTTTACTTCCTCTTGTGAATATCTAATTGTTCAAGCACCATTTGTTGAAAATGCATCTGTGTTCTCCATGTGAGCTCTAGGAGATATCCAGTTTATCATCACCCTGTCATCTTTCTTAATCTCATAAACTTTCAGCATACTCATATGTCACTTAGCATTCAGTGAAGACTCAGAGCAGTTGATCTGCAGAATTTTCATGCTCTTTTCCTGTGTAGAACTATGTTGAACTCTGCCTTACAACTTAAGCTTTAGCATTCCTCAACTTTAATCTCTACCTTCTTAGCTCAGTGATATTACTGTACTCTACTTGGGACCACTGTCTCTGCACTGTGGTTCATCATGCATCTCTAGGCAATTTTATTTCTCACATCACTGATTTTCCTGCTTTCTGGGATCACAATCCTATGCTTTCAGTTATCTAGTGCTTACTTTTGTTTGTTTGCTTTTGTTTGAGCTTTTTCCCCTGTTCTCTAATTGTTTATGTTGAAGCTTAAGTCTAGAAATCTTACTGTATCATGGTCAGAAGCAGGCATATATTTTATAAATTTTAAATTATATATTAATTCAGGAAACAGTTCCCTCACTCTTTCTCTCTTACACACACTTATAATTAATATATATTTTAGTAGTTCAGTAAATTTTATAATTTTTTATTGTTGATAGTGAGATTTTTTGGTAGATTTTTAAATCCATATGTTTTATTTTTCTAAATACATTTGTATTAAAGTAGTTATTACATGTACATGAAATATAGTCAATAAATTACAAAGCAAAATACTTTCTATGAGTTCTTTCATATTTAATGCCCCTTTTCTGACTTGCTTTAAGAATCATTTAACTTTGACTCTTGACTTTTAATAATACCTCCAGCATCAGTAGTTAAAAAATATAGATTTCATTTTATTTTTTATAGGGCATAAATTTAATGAAGAAACTAGTAAAAACTATGTGAGATATAGAAGAAATTTTGAAGCATGAATTCTGGAATCAGACTGAACGAGTGTGAAGCCCTACTCTACCATTTACTACCTTTATGATCTAAGAAAAGTTAGCTATGAGGCACCTGGGTTGCTCAGTTCGTTAAGCAACTGACTTCGGCTCAGGTCATGATCTCGCAATTTGTGAGTTTGAGCCCTGCTTTGGGCTCTGCGCTGACACCTCAGAGCCTGAAGCCTGTTTCGGATTCTGTGTCTCCCTCTCTCTGCCCCTCCCACACTCGTGCTCTGTCTCTCTCTGTCTCTCAATAATAAATAAACATTGAAAAAATTTAAAAAAGAAAAGTTAGCTACACTTTTTGTACCTCTGCATAATGAAGATCAAAATATCTATTTCATGTGGTTCTTGTGAAGTATAAAATATGTGCGTGTATTAAAAGAGTCAGAACAATATATGTAAAAATACTATTTCTGTACAGAGAAAATATAAAGGGGAAAATACAGCATTAAAATTTCAATATAGAAAACATGAGAAAGTAACTTTGGAAGTATAATTAAATCCATTTTTATGATCAAAAAGTCACTGATGAGTCAAATAAATAACAATTCTGTTAATCCCTCAAGTTCTGAATCAGTTGAAATAAGACAAAAATATCACTGTAGAAGAACAAAAATCACTTGTATCACTCTATAAAATTAGAGCATGTTTTTGAATTTTTTTTAACACTTATTTATTGTTGAGAAACAGAGAGAGACAGAGCATGAGGATGGGTGGGGCAGAGAGAGGGGGAGACACAGAATCCAAAGCAGGCTCCAGGTTCTGAGCTGTCAGCAAACAGCCCTATGCGGGGCTTGAACCCATGAGCAGTGAGATCATGACCTGAGCTGAAATCGGACACTCAACTGACTGAGCCACCCAGGTGCCCCTAGAGCATGTTTCGATGTGAGAGTTCATCAAGCTAATGGAATCCTGTGCCTATGTGGATCTTATAAACGTTAGAGAGAAAGAAACAGACCAGATGCCCTGAGTTCAGTAATATTGGTAGGTTAGTTCCAACCACTTGAGATATATATAAGCCACTCTAACTCTCTGCGAAAGTGCAAAGAATGGGGAAAAGAGCAGAATATTTTAATACAAGACATGTCATTTTCATAGAAAGAAATATAAAACAGTGGAGAATAATTTAACAATATTTTTAAAAACAAAACTTGTGCTAGTAATTGTCACTAGTACTACTTTCTATCAAGGATCACTGTGTTTACCCTTTCCATGCTTTTTGTCCTTATGGGCTTATGCATTTAAAAAAATCATTATGTTTATTACACTTAGGTTTGGGGATAAGTAGAACTGCATTCATATATTTAATCTGCCTTTTTTAAGTGGAAGTCCTCCTTATATTCCTTAATCTGATATGTATAAAAGTTGTGACTAAACCTTTAATTGAGAGTGTTTTTATAATGCAGAAAATAACCACTCTGTGGTTAAAGCTTTTCTGTTTAAAATCACATAGCCCAACCAAAATAAAACAAGTTATTATATACTGCTCACTAACTTGGCTATATAGCGCTATCCTATCTAATTTGCCTAACAAAGTTAAAAGCTGTTATCCAGGAGACTTTATTGCTGGCATTAGTTTATGATGCTGAGGTAGAATATATAATTTGTTTTGCATAGACCAAAATCTGTTGTAAGTAATGAAGAACTATGTTAATGGCAAAGTCAGCATAACTGACACTGTAGTCAAAGAGTAAAGGAATTTATATATCATTAAGCTATCATTTTGATAAAGTGAATTTTCCTCCCAGCAACATTTAAATGCCTTAGTAAAACAGTGCATAGAAACAGCTTTTATATACTCTAGTTTTTATCAAATTATGTTTTCTTAAAACAGGTATCTGATTGGCATATCCAATTGCAGGGTACAGCGTATACAAGAAATAATTAAAATTTTTATAACAAAAATTCTTAAATTTGATTATAAATTTTAGCTGCTAATGTATCAATTTTACATTTATTTACAATGTTTAACATCAAAATTCTATCAATTTACTTATAAATTTTTGAATATGTCTCAATAATAAAATCTAATTTGCTGTGAGAATTTGAAAAACAAACACAAACAAATATTCTCCTTGTTTGTCTTAACTGTAAGATAAGATATTTGGACTGAACAGTACTTAATTAATATTAAACAAATACATCAAAATTCATGAACAGCTGAACACAATTATCAAATGAACACTAATGATTGCTAAAAGCTCACATAGTGCCTTCCCAGGAATACTTCTTTCCCATACTATTTGAATCTTCCATGGTGTCTTTACAGGTGAACTGAGAAACACCAAATATGTGGCCTCTATGGGGCATAATGTATAAGTAAATTTACCTTTATATCACTTACCATAACTTTCCCCAGTAAGAAAAAAGGAGCAAAATGTGCAGCCGAAATAGTTCAAAGTAAAAGAGAAAAGTGATGATACAGTATACATATTAGTATACAAGATGACAGTAGTAATATTATTGAGGAAGTTATATACAAACCTAAAACATGTAAAATTTCTTATCTGCATGATCAAATAGCATGGATAAAAATGTTATTAATGCTACATGAAAATTTTCAGTGGTTCCTCAAAATTATAAAGATGAAGTTAATATAACACAGAATGACCATCATTATACAGTCTTTTACAGGTTTTGGCTACCTACTGTATTTTGTTTGTTTCTGTTTTTTAATTTTATTTTATTTTATTTTATTTTATTTTATTTTATTTTTTTTAGAGAGAGGGCACGCACAAGCAAGCAAGAGGGAGAAGAGGAGAGGGAAAAGGAGAGAGATAATCTCAAGCAGGCTCCAAGCCCAGCACAAAGCCCTATGTGCTCACATGACACATGTACTCAGTCACATGACAGTAAGATCATGACCTGAGCCCAGATCAAGAGTAGGATGCTCAACCGCCTGAGCCACCCTGACACCCTACCTACTGTTTTTTTAATAACCACCCAGACTTCACTGTATTCTCAAGAAACATTGAACTTCTTTCTAATAAATGAAGAGCACATGCTCTTTCTCACCCTCAAGCACTGTTGACACTCAGCCCATACAACTGGGGCAATATGACACACTTATTTTCAGCTTTGATGTCCTTTGCTCTAAACCCAGAACAACTATATATAGGAAGAAAGCTAAAACAGCCATGTTGGATTAGTATATCAGATAAACCTCTGAGGACAGCAAATGTGTCTTTAATACAGATTTTGCTCCTGCTTGGTAAGTACCCTAAATTACTCTTTACAAAATTGGGGACCTGAGATTAGCTCAGTACTTTCAGCCAGTATTTCCACTTTTATCAGTGAACAAAAGGAGAAAGGATTCTTAAATGTTACTAAATACATCATAATACCATAGTTCTTCAGGAGACACATGATTTAAAAATGCTAAACAGACGGAAAATGAAACAAAATCTCTTTTTGAAAATGAACTCTCAATAAAAATTCAAAAAAAAGAAATAGAATGCTAAAAATTCCAGCAAAGTTAACAGCCAAAAATTTAATTTATTCTTCATAAAATTAGCTTTTAAAGAATAATATTTTAAAGGCTTGTTGTAAGTGGGAAAAAGATGTTCAAAATTATAACTCAAAGCATAACTTACGTTTAAAAGAACAATCAATTATGAAACAAAAAAGGTGAAGCTGAATATTGATAGGGATTCAAATAGATAGAAACTCTTATGCAGAAATTTTAGAAGTTAAAAAGATAGTATTGAAAGAAGATAAACACAGACCTGAAGAACAGAAAGTGAATTAATGAAAGATAATATTACACTATTAATAAATGCTTTGATATGAAAATAAAACATCAAGAATGTGAAACACACAATATTATCAAGAGTGAAAGTCTCTGGAAAGTAAAATTTTAAATTATGCCAGAGCAAAGATCTAGTTTCAATACTAGTGGTAATTCTTAATTCTTAAAATTATTGGTAGATGTTCATTTTCTGACTAGTCTTTATAATTCATTTATATAAATACATTACCTTAAAGTTAATAAAAATACAACGAAAAGAAAAAATCCTAGATAAGTTTTGTTAACCAATTATTTATTTTATAGGTATTGTTAACCATAGATGAAACTTATTAAAAATATGCCAGGTTGGTTCTCCATAACCTTGAGTTCAAAACCTGGAAAAAAGGGATTGGGTAATTAAAAAACATAAAACACTAAACTACTAAATTTAAGAAGCTCAGAAGCTATATTAAATGTCAAGGGAAAAAATGTGTTCAAGCAAAAAACAATAGGATCAGTGGAACAATGGTAATATCATGATAGTGTCAAATTTCCCTAAAAAATCACTATAAGAAACATAATCCCAATCAATGAAAGAGAAGAAGACATACAAGGGGAGAATCATTTGTTTTACAAGATATAAAGACATTTAAATAGTATGGTAATCAAGAGATTATAGCACTGGTATTAGAAATTATAAGAAAATTAAAGACAAAAAGAACAGAAAGTAACTAATAAAAACATGGAAACATAATTTATGATAAATAGCATGCATTCATCAAGAGAAACACAATATTAATAAAAGCTTCTAGAAAAATTAAACTTGTAACAAATAACAATGCAATAAAACATTCAAGTGAACAAAATAATAAAAAATCAAAATCTTCATTTTAAATATTTTGGAAGATAAATGGTCATATACTTATGATCTGTACGCAGGGAAAATTTATTAGAAAAGACAAAATCAAAAAGATAAAAAGGGCAATTAATGAATATGGCTATATTAGAATTTAAAATATTGTCACAAAAAATTATAGAAAAATGATCTGGAAAGCCTCCAAAAATATTTCAATGTATATTACCAGCAAATATTACTTCCAAGAGTACATATTAAGTATTTATGTATAAATTTAAAAAAAAAGGCCAATGATACAATTGATAAAATCTTTGGGTTGGCAGAAATTCACAGAAGAATACCTAAAAAGTCACAGGTGCCTGGGCGGCTTAATCGCTTGAGCGTCTGACTTTGGCTCTGGTCATGATCTCATAGTTCCTGGGTTCGAGCCCCAACTCTGGCTCTGTGTTGACAGCTCAGAGCCTGAAGCCTGCTTCAGATTCTGTGTCTTCCTCTCCTTATGCCCCTCCCCTGCTCACGGTCTGTCTCTCTCACAAAAATAAATAAACATTTAAAAAAAAAGAACACCTAAATAGTCAGAAGACAAATAAAAGGATAATTAATCTCATTGACACTGGCAGACATTCACAGAAGAATACCTAAATAGTCAGAAAACAAACAAAAAGATAATTAATCCCATTGACATCAAGAAAATTCAAATTAAAAGCATTATACAATACCATTATACACCTATAAAGTTGATTTAAAATAAAAAGACTGACAATACTAATTTCCTGCGAAGATGGAAAATAAAGGGAACTCTAACACATGGCTGGCATATAAATGGCAAATTTTTATAGTACATTTGGATTACATTTTGTCTATATGTGGTAAAGTTGAGAATGCCCTTATTCATTACCCTAAAATTCAGTTTCCGGGTATATACCTTACAATTATTCCTATGCAAAGACCTAAGTACAAGATTGTTCAGACAGGCAACTTTTAGGGAAAAAAGGAAACGATTTGAAAATGTACATCATTGTTTCATCATTACAATGAATATCTTAACTGACTACGCATTGAATGGAATGTTACAGAGTGCTTGTTTCTCTCTGGTTCCCTATCATTTTCTTTTTTGCTGCCAAAATGGCACTGATGCCTGCTCTCTGGAGCCATAGAGCACTATCAGAAGAAATGAATATTGGTGTAGATTAACCAGATGTCCCTGGGCTTTCAGTTCTCTTTATTTTTTCTCTCTAAATCACCATGAATTAAATGCATCTCCAGTTGTTATTAATGGAGTAGCCCAGTGGCGTGGTAGAATGTGCAAGTTATTAAAAATGGTCTGATGGCAGTTCTAGGAAGCGATGCAATATAGTAGCAGAACTGCTTTCAGTGTTAACTCAAACTCATAGGCGTTTAAATGAGAATTTAGGAGTGCCAGAATCTTCATTCTGTTCAATGACCACTATACTATTTTGAGTGCAGACCATTCAGTCTGGGGATAGGATAGAGAAACATGCATGAATGCCAAATGACAACAATTAAATCAAATAATGTAGAAATAGTTCCATCAACATGCCTGTTTAAAGACACAGATGGCCAATCTAAGTGAATCCAAATTTATTTTAAATCTTAAAACATGTCACATGTTTCTACAGAACTATTCTGATTCATGGGGCTCCTGTTTCATACATGGTATTCACTTTATAGCTACAAAGTATAACAGAGAGGGAAAAAGCAAAGGAATGTGAGCTTCTAGTTAAAAACAAACAAACAAACAAACAAACCCAAAAAGAAACCCACCTTAGCTATAAAGTTAAATGTCCACAATAAGTTTTTACTATATGAATCCTTACAAATCAAACTGGGTAATTCTCCAGTTAATGCCACCAAATATAAGGGCAGAACCTCTGACTACACAACTTTTAGATTATATTCTTTGACCTGACAGTTTTCAGCACTTTATAACTCCTGAAATTGAGGGCCTGTACTATTCTCAAATATTTTACACATTCACTTTCCAATTTATACTCACAAGAAACTCTTAAGAACATATATATGTGAATCTATATCTCATAGTGTTCAACCACTTGTCAACATCAACTATAATATAAAAACCCTAACTGGAAAAGGTCTTTTTATACAAATTATCTAAACTTTACCACTAAACAATGTAATTTTGAGAATTAGGGTATTAATCTTTTGATACCTGGAAGAAAAAGTAATGTGGAAAGATATGTAACTCAACTCTTTCAATTTATTTTCCAATAAACTGTCACCTTCAAAGTTTTGGCAAAAAAAAAAAAAAAGGTCCCATGGGGGTTCCACTAAATAATGGAGATGTCTTTTAAACTGGTTACTTTTACATAAACTAGAAGTGGGACAGGCTACAGCCTTGTCTGCAATTGTTTCCTCGTCCACAATTTCAGACGACACAACTGATATTCCTAGGAATGGCATGACACCTGAGACTCTATCTAAAAGTTAAAATATAAAATATTATCTGAAACAGAATTACAAAAATGATCTAATTTATTAAAGCATATATTTATGTAAGAAGATAAATAACTGTAGTAGTAATATCAAGCAGGTGTGAAAACAAGTACAGAATCAAAAGGAGAATTAAAAGTATGGAAAATTAGGCACAGGTAAAGAATCCATTTTTTAATTTGAAAAATAGAAAAACTCCATCAAAGAAAGTAGAAAGAGACAGACATCATATCAAAAAGGTAAAATAAAACCATACATAAAGAATATAGTCTCAAAAATGGGGCTGGAGGAGCAGTAGGAGAAAAGTAATGATAGAGAAAATTGATTATTTATCCAGAATTAGAGATAAATGAAAAACTGCACATTAAAAAGGCTTATGGAGTTCCAAAATGGAGGTAAAATGGGAAAATAGAAAAAAAAAAGAAAAAGAAGGAAAATATAGAATAAAATTTGAGCGAATAAAAATTTTGTAGTAAATGTTAAAGCTTCCAAGAGGAGAGGAGATCATCAACAAAGAAATGAGAATTGGGTAGATATCTAACTCCCAATAGCAACAGAGGATATAGAAATATAATATCTTTAATGTTTTCATAGAAAATAATCTTGGACTTAGAATTTTATCAACTGGATTGTCTTTAAACATGAGAGGTTATTTCATATTTTTTTCTCAGATATGCCCTTGCTCAAAAGAGTTGTCATATAAATATCCACATTGAAATATCTATTTGAAGTAATAATGAGAACAAATATTATACAACTATGAATGGTGTAAGATATATGAGAAGAAATATAATCAAGTATTTAACATTTTGTTTCCTTGAAAAATTAATCACAAAAAAAGAATATAAAAATAGAAACCATATGGTACAGAAGTGTTCCAGGAAATAAACCCTTTATGGATGGGATTCTGGAATTGCTTACCTGATTTGGTTAGATTCAAAGAGATGAATGGTTTTAATTTAATGGAACTAGGATACTGGAAGTTCAGGGCCAGCAGTGACAAATAGCTACCTAAATTATCACCAGAATCTTATGAAATGAAGCATCTATTGATGTTACAGCTTTCGGAGAACAATAACTATTGCAACAAATTTTGATAAAACTGTAGACAAGAAGGCTTGTTAGGTCAGATGGCTACTCCTCACTAACTTTCAGATTATATAGTAAAGGATATGAAAATTTTAACACAAGGCGGAGAATCACAGTACTTCTACAAATGCTCTGAAAGACTCTCTTATGTCTTGAATATGCAGAAAATATTATCTGAAATCAGGACTTAGAATTTTAGGGGCACCTGGGTAGCTCAGTCGTTTAGGTGTCCGACTCTTGATTTCAGCTCAGGTAATGATCTCATGTTTCGTGGGTTTGAGACCAGCATTGGGCTTTGCACTGACAGTGCAGAGCCTGCTTGGGATTCTCTTTCCCTCTCTCTCTCTGTCCCTACCTAGCTTGCTCTCTCTCTGTCTCAAAATAAATAAATAAGCATTAAAAAAAAGACTTTGAATTTTATCATGCAAGTTGCAAAATTATAATACAATTCAAAATGTTCTTTGGTATAAGATTTATAGTATCAACTGGGAATGAGTAGAGTCCTGAGAATTAGAGTAGTAACTCTATTTGGTAGATTTCAATTAATCTGAGGACATGAGTACATTCACTCCTTTCTCACCTTTGGGGAGATTAGCTGACTGTTCAAAAGTTGTTAATGCATTTACCTGAGGCAGATTTTTGCAAGGGGATGCTGATTCTTTCAGGAAACATTAACTCTCATTGCCCTAGACTTGTAGCCAGAACACAATTCCAGTGGAACCCAGAGTATTGAACAAAAAGCCTGATCCAAGAAGAGATATTATATATTTTGAAAGAATCTTGATATTTTGTAAGCTGAGTTTATAAACTGGATATACTATATGGAATCCAGAGATTGGTGTGGCCTCATTCCAAACATAAGACAGTCCTAGGCAGTTGGTATTTCTAATTTTGAAGTACTGGATAGTTACAGGAGGGGAAGCTGAGTCTGCAAGGAGACAAGATTGTTTATTGTGCATGATAGAATTTTTTTTGACTGTTTTTCATGCTTTTTGAACACTTGGAAACCATATGGCTTCTCCAGTGCAATGAAAACTATGTGTTTTTATTTATTGTTTTGAAGAATGTGGAGGTTTCTTTTTAGTGTGATAAAATGCAATTACCACCCAGAAATAGGTAAGCATCTATCCTCCTCATTCAATTCCCTGTATATCCCAGTGTCTGAACCACAAGAAGTTCTTCTTTCTTACTTTTACTCAGTTACTCATTTATCTTGAACACAGAATAAAGGGGAGGAGGTTGTATATGTGACTGGTATGTGTACATGTGTGTAAGAGTTGGAAAACACCTTAGAATTTTAGCAGCATCTATTTTGCCTATTCATGCCAACTCCTTTAGACCTTAACAGATCCTTCAACTTCTAGGAATGCCCTCTTGCAGAACTCCCTTGTATATTGCTCCCTTCCATGACTCTTTTAGAAAACTTTTATTCACATTTCAAGATAAAACGATTATTTTCTACATGACATTTTATCTTTCTTTTTTAGTTTGGGTCACATTTTTCTTTGTGTCTCAATAACACTTGGACATTACATTTACCACTATTCTACTCAAGTTTTATATATATAATGCCTACCCCAATCTACCGCTACTCTGGCTCTTTCTTTTATATTGTGAGTTTTCTTTGGAAAAGGAACGGCGGTTGTTTTTCCTGGACAACTATAAGGTCTAACACAGTGACATCGGTTATAGTCACTATACTGTTTTTCGATTTGTTTTTCTCTTTTATAAATAAATGAATAAAAACATACAATTTAAATAACAACTAAATTATCTATAATCTAAATAGAAAATAAACCCTATTAAGGACTATGACTTTTCTTTAATTTTTTCTTAATCTTCCATTATTTAGGAGAAAAGATTATGTTGTGATTTCATCATGAAGCTAATCATCAGAGGGAATAAAATACTAGACTTTCATATTTCAGAGTCATATCATGTACAGATACTGAGAATGTTTCAATGTTGAAAATGTATTTCATCTGTCATTGGAAGGTTAATATATGGTGGTGATATAACTATTTTTATTGACTATTAGAAACATAAAAGTACTAAATATATTGTATCCTAAAAATTTAAAGTATTTATATGGTTCTAAAAATTATTTTATTTTTTTCTAGATAGTGGAAAATGTACCCAATATTTATTGAAGAGTTTTTTTCTAATATTTAACTAACCTAGTCTTATTTGTTTTAACTCTATAGTGTTTTTAATCCTGGTGGTTAAATAGTATTTAAACTGATTTTTTTCTGGAGTATAAAGCCAAGTAAAGATATAGATCACATTAAAGTTTTTTTTTTAATTAAAAGGAAAGATAAAAAGCACATCTGGTAGGCAACAGTAGCCAAAGGGAAGAAACTAGAGAATAATATAATAAAACAGTAAAAATACCACCTGCTTATGATTTCTGCCTCTTTTTCTAGCAGTAGTTCCATAGTATATTATAGAACTTGGCACAAGAATCTATTTTATGTATGCTTGGCAGCTGTGCTGCCCTGGATATCTTCAAATGTGTTAGTCAAATATAGTCATTAAAATTTCTATTTATACAATTTTCTTGGTACATAAAAGTCTAGTTAATGCCATATAAGCAGTAATATGTAAATACCTTCAATCTGCTTGAAAATTTTGAATCTATATATTATTAAGATACCTAAATAGATATGTGACTTTTATAATCATATCTTTATGGCTACTTATTATGATATTATTAAATGTATTCCTTATAATATCACAGGTGACTATAGGCATTTAGTGAGGTTTGATTTCAGAAAACATTTCCCCAAAGTCTTAGAAGCTGCTAAAAAAAAGTCTTAAAAGCTGCTTGTGTGAGGCATTAACCATTTTTCTTACTGAGAATAAATAATTTGTCTAGTTTTATATGAAGTTTATGTCTGTAACAACTACCTTTGGACTCATGAATCATGAAAGGTAAAAACAGGAGAACATATGGTGGCTTTGCATATTTTCTCCAGAGAGCTCATTCTAAAGTTTTTCAGAATTTGTCTTAAATTTGACAGAATTACTCAACCAGTTTTCACAAATAGGTTTCTTTGTAGAAGAAGAAGAGGAAAACTGCAAAAGTAAATCTGGTTATATTAATGTGTATATATCAATCTATGCTTGTTTAACACTTTATAGTTTGCCAAGAAATCAACATATATAATCTCAGTTTTCAGTACAACCATCTGATTAGATTAGAATCTATTTATTTGAAAGATTATTAAAGACAAATTAGCATTAGGCATCGACTTAGGCTTAGATTACATAAAAACTGATCTGTCCCTAATATGTCATGGGCAAGTCACAATCTTCACTAATGATCTCACACTATCTCAGATATGCAAGATGAAAAAATCACCAATCATATTGCAATGAACAATAGATGTATGACACTACTGACAATAGTCATCGGGCTCTTCTTACGTTCCTGCCACAAACCAAAGTATATTATCACTACCTCATCATAATGCACATATGAGGTAGGTTCTATTATCATTTCCATTAGACAGTTGGAAATTGATAAATTAAATTATTTTCCCATTATCAGTAATAGACGTTAAGGATAAGGTCCAATCCCACAATATAACAACAGAACCCAAAAGTTCATGAAAAGGGACACTTGGGTTATAGAAATTACTTTTTGTGTCAGAGAGGACAATGTGGAGTGTAGACGTGTTCAGAATAAAAGTAAAGCACAAGCTTATTCTTGAAGTGTAACCAAGAATGCCAGGTGAATATAGTGAGAAAAATACTGCAAACAAAAAATAAACTCATACAAAGAAAAGGTCTTGTATAAATATGTATGGAGGTTCCT
Organism: Cryptoprocta ferox; assembly: GCA_028646485.1. Taxonomy (NCBI): domain Eukaryota; kingdom Metazoa; phylum Chordata; class Mammalia; order Carnivora; family Eupleridae; genus Cryptoprocta; species Cryptoprocta ferox. The sequence goes on from CM053562.1 coordinate 43,600,898, forward strand.
CAAAAAGTTAAAAATATAACTACTCTATGACCAAGTAATTATACTACTAGGTATTTATCCAAAGGATACAAAAGTACGGATTCATATGGGTCTGTGCACCCCAATGTTTATAACAGCACTATCAACAATAGCTAAATCATGGAGAGAGCTCAAATGTCCAACAACTGATGAATGGATAAAAAATATGTGGTATATATGTACATGGAATATTACTCAGCTATCAAAAAGAATGAAATCTTGGCATTTGCAGTAATGTGGATGGAACTGGAGTGTATTATGCTAAGCAAAAGAAGTCAGTCAAAGAAAGACGAACACTATAGGATTTCACTTATATGTGGAATTTAAGAAACAAAACAGATGAACATAGGGGAAGGGAAGGAAAAATTAAGATAAAAACACAGACAGAGGCAAATCATGAGACTCTTAACTATAGTGAATAGTGAGGGTTGCTGGAGGGGTGGTGGGTGAGATGATGGGCTAAAATGGGTGATGGGCATTAAGAAGGGCACTTGTGATGAGGACTGGGTGTTATATGTAAGTCATAAATGACTAAATTCTACTCCTGAAACCAATACTACACTGTATGTTATCTAGCTTGGATTTAAATAAAAACTTGGAAGAACAAAAGTTCAGAGAGAAAAGAAAATATGTGTTTGTGATTAATTGTTTGGTGTGTTGGTACAAGTGACTTATGTGTATAATATGCACAAAAATGTAGTGAAAGTGAGGAGAGAAAGTTAGAATAGGCCAAGTTTTATGAATGGAAAAGGGGGAAATACATGTATATTTACATGCAGAATTAGTAGACCTTGGTAACTAATATGAGAGAGGTGAGGCATCTTGAAATTATTGACATATTTCTTATGTCAATGTTTATCTAATTATAATAATTATATGGAAGCATTCACCTATTTACTATTAATGTGATGTTTTCTTGACTTACAGTAATGTTGATAGCTTTAAAATTAATAAGCTATATATATATGACATATTAAACAGGTCTTCAATATAAATTTTAAAAATTTCCATGTGACCAGGACCTCTAGTATCCTGTGTAGCTATAAGAAACAACCCAGATCTTCCTTTCACCTTGTTACCCAAGTCTAGCAACAATTTTTTAAATACGGGAATCATAAAGGATATTAATCCTTTTGTTACCAAGTAGTAAAACAGTGGAACTAAGCTCTTCTAACATAGATCTTAGATAGTGTGAAAGAAATCTCACAGGTATTACTTTGGAGATAATATAAAAAAAAAAAGATGTAAATAAACAGATCTGGATAATTGGTCACTACTCCTGGATTTGATGTGGTTACATTTTATGACCCGTGGCATGGCATTTTCAGTAATGTATTTCCACTAAAAATAACTTTCTCATCCTAAAGTTGAGTTTAGGTGTCAGATTGGGAAACAAAAAGCAGATAAGGCAAAATGATTTTACAGGAAAAAGTATTACTAGTGACATAGAAAGTCACTATTTAATGATAATATGTTCACCAGGAAAATAAAATAATTCTTCCATTTAATAACATAAAGAAAAATTTAATAAAACAAAAAAAAATTGGCACCACAATTACTGGTTTCATCATCATCTAATACCAGATATCAAGCATTGGTATATAAGACAGTGAGGTATTAGTGCAAGAAATCAAAAAAATGACCAATGAAATAGAAAAGAGAAACCGGACAGACACACATTGTATGATTACCTGATGTGTGACAAATCTGCCTTTGGAGTGAAAAGAGAGGGAAAAGTAGTATTTTAAGAAATACTACTAGTTCGCTTAAACAGACATGAGAATAATTTTAAAAATGTTGTGATCCCTACCTCATACCAAACATAAAAATATATTCAAAATAGTATTCAGATCTAAATGTGAATAGAAAACGAATTACCCCTTGGAAGATAACACATAGAAAAATATCATGAAAATCTGAGTAGAAATTATTTCTCAATCAGGACTTGACAACCAGTAACCATACAAGCAAGCAGAATAAATTAGGCTATATTAAAAATAAGAACTTCTGTTCATCAAAGATATTTTATAGGGGCGCCTGAGTGGCTCAGTCGGTTGAGTGTCCGACTTTGGCTCAGGTCATGATCTCACGGTCAGTGGGTTCGAGACTTGCATCGGGCTCTGTACTGACAGCTCGGAGCCTGGAGGAGCCTGCTTCAGATTCTCTCTCTCTCTCTCTCTCTCTCAAATAAATAAACATTAATAATTTTTCAAAAAGATATTTTATAAAAGTAAGTGCACAAGTCAAAGAAAGTATGGATAAAAGTACTTGGAATACATGTTTTTTCCTAAGACAAGATGCATATCCCTAACTACAGAGAATTTTAATGTATCAATAATAAAAGGCAAATAATCCAACAAAAAATGGGAAAAAATGACCCAAAACATCATTAGTCACCAGGAAAAATGTATATTAAAGCAAAAATGAAATTCATTCCCTACTCAATAGGATGGCTAAAATAAAATAGAAAATACCAAGAAATGATAAATGTGTCAAGCAACTGGAATACACATACATTACTGTTTTGGAGTATTGAAAACTTTGGAAAACTGTTTGGTATTGTCCTCCAGATTAAACATATGCATACGTATAATATAATTACCTAAAATAAAATGTTCTTTGTCTATAGGAACATTATCAGTAATAGTTAATGACTAGAAACTGTCCAAATGCTTCTCATTAATAGAACAGATAAACCAGTTATATACTTCATTCAAATAACAGAACATGTTATTTTGAGATTATGTTATGTTAAAATGAGATTGTCCACACTTAAAAGTGTCCAATAGTAAAGATAAAACTCAAATCATAATGTTGAGCAAAAGAAGCTAAACACCAAAAGGTATATTCTTTATGATTCAATTTATATAAAGTTACAATATAGGTAGAATTCAAGATAGTGCTGGTCCTTGGAAGACATTGACTGGTAGGTGATGTGAAGGTACTTTTGGGGTGTGGCAATATTTGTTTTTCCATCTGAAAGTGCTGGATGCAAGGATGGGTTCATTTTCTGAAACTTTGGCATGCTGTAATCTGGATTATGCATTTTTTGGATTAAATGAATCTCATCAAATATTGATAGTGGTTATTTCATTATCAAATTTGCAGAATTTTTTTTCTTTGGGTGCTTCTTTATTTATTGCTTGAATTTTACTACTGAGCATGCATTGTTTTTTCTGAAGTAATATTATTTTTTTCATAATTTATGTCATTGTTTTCTTTCAAGTTTATTCATAAAACCAAGAAGTTAACCATTTGCTTGAATAAAGACCCTTGATTAATTCAGTTAATCAAGAATGGGATTTCTCGTATATCACCCTAATGGAGAGACTGACAAGACATTAGTTAGTTAATGTATCAATAATAATGCGTTGTTTATGCTTATACCTAATGTATCTTTTGATTTCAGTTAATAGAAAACAATTGACAAAACCTATTATTAGAGCATATATGGAAAAATTTTAAATGATGCTTTAATCTAATGACAAACTTTTTTTTTTAAGTAACGCATACCTGCTAGTAAAAAGTGCTACCTGTGCTTTGTTGATATTTTATAAATATCTTGAACAATGTTAAAAAGACTTTAAAAATATTTTTAAAAACTTTTAGGTTTAAAGCTTTTCTCTTCCATGAGACACTTTCTCAATACTAGAAATTATTTTTTAAAGTAAAATACCATGAATGACAAACGTTTCATGAGTTGAGAATGTAGAATTAGTTATCATATATAGTTACTTTTACAAAAAGATGTTTATGTGTCACTAACAATATCTTTCAGTGACATAGTGTTTTCAACGGGCTCTGTAATAAAACATACCAAAGAAGTATAGTTCCAACCCTTGTATTGCTTGCAATATAGTTATAAGAGAAATAGAGAAAAAATAGAGCAAAAGTAAGCAGTTAATTGTGTGGATATGTCTTTGATTGTAACAATTCATACGTGCAAAGACCAGTTAGGCAGGCAAAATTGCAAAAAAAAAAAAATTAGAAAGCATCGTATTCAAAGTAAAGCTAGAATGATATGTATGTTTTAAATAAATGTAGAAGTCAACAATCTTTTTTGTTTTAAGGTCCAACAGAAAATTGTTTTGGCTTTGTGGACCATACAGACTCTGACACACTACAAAACTCAGCATTTATAGCACAAAGGCAGCCTTAGATGATATGTAAACACATGTAAACTAATGTGCAAGTATGTATCGCAATAAAACTTATTTTAGAAAGAAACAGGTGGCAGGCCAGATTAGGTCTGCAGGCTAGTTTTCAAACTCCTGAAATACAGTACTATGAGATTCGGTTTGTAAGTTTTCTATTTATTAAAGGTCTGCTTTTTATTACAGATTTCTACTTAATTCCCAAACTCTTTGAATTTATGAACCTATCTAGTTTAAGAAAAGTATTTTCATGCCAACAATTATTTCCAACAATTTAGAGTGCTTTTTTCCATATATTAAACTGAAGATTTGATAGTGAACTTAACATTTCTACTACATTTCTTCGATAAGCTAGTCAGAAAATAAATGAAAGAAAAATCAGTTTTTGGGCTGCTTTATGTAAGCCATTGATATTTACTAAATGGGTAGTAACTGCATACACAAATCTGTTGACAGAAAATCAAAGACAAAGTTGTAAATGAGTACTCTTGTGTGCTTTACCATACATGAAGTTTCCCCTTAAATTCAAATATGTTTATTTTTTTTTCTACTACACTGGTTAATTTGAATACAGGTCCCCCCCACCACCACCTCTTATGATTTCCTTTCCATGCTTTGACTTTCTTTTCCTTCTTTTCTTCTCTCTCCACCTTCTCTTCTGGCATTCTTGAAATTAAGTGTATGTGATCTATAACAGAGCTTGTCACCGGACAACGCAGCAAAATATCTCTTTCTTCAATGTAACTTGTTATGAAATCAACAAATTATATGTCTTCTATTACCAAATCAGCCAAAAGTATAAGTAAGGATGAACAGTGAAGATAAAGCACTATTAAGGAAACCAAGACTTAAAGTTTATGTTTCTCTATAGTTCATAATTTCTTACGTCTTTGCTTCTAATCTTACTCTTTGAATATCACAGTCACCCCCAAAATGCTTTAATAGATGTGGATATGGGTTTCTATCTGAAAATGGCCATATTCCTAGCTGAAGAATGTCTTTCAATTTATCAAGAAATGCATCCAAAAGAATCAGTTTTCTGCCTAGAGTTATTAATTATAAAAATGCAAAATATATTTGGAGACAAACATACTCGTAACAAAAGTATGTGTTTATTCAATCACCAAGCCTTTGAAAAGACAACAGAAACAATCTTCAAACCAAACAAAAGTAAATTACATTTTGAAAATTAATTTGTGAAACAGGATCTCCTGGCATCAATAGACTCATGTAAACTGTAACTACTTTGGAGAACTCTTCTTTGCATTTATTAGAATTTTATTTTCTTTCATGTATAAGTGGCATAAAGACAATTCAAATATTTAAATACATATGAAATTATACATAAATTAAACACTGAAAATGTGCTAAGCTGTAAAGATATTACCTACAAAAATCTCATTTAGTTATATTTAAGATTTGATAAGTGAATTCTATAGTAATTATAAAAATAAACATTTATAGTTTAATTTTTTAACCTTGAGAAAGGGCTTTATTATTATTTTTATTTAGCATGTATCTATTTAATATTTCTTATTACTTGGCAAAATCCATAATACAAATATGTCTTGTGGTATTTGTTATAGTATTTGTCAGGAGCTGGGAGAAAGCAAGAGAAACTCTGAGGGCCAAGGCCCCCCTTATCATCCCCCAACATATTTTTTCCGAACAAGAGTTGAGGCTGAGTCATGAGGACAAGAATGCCAATACTGGAGAAGTTTACAGTTACAGGATTCATAGGGCAAAATGAAGTACAACACACCATGAGAGGGAAAATGACCATTTGTGCAATTGATGAGAGCAAGTGCCCAGCAAGGCTGGCTGCTCCTGCCTGAAACCCACTAAGACATGGAAAATTGCCTAACAAGATGTCAAGCAATGAGAAAAACATACATAAATGGCAATAATGACTTTTTTAAAGTATAACTTTAGCAGAAAGGGATTAGATAACAGACAAAACAAGAAAACAAAAATCTTCAAAGAATGTTTCTGCATCAACTAATATAACCCTTCCCCAGATAATGCTTCTTTATACTCATACACATATATTCTGCTAAAACATAATCTGTCGCAATTTTACATTAAGGAGTGAATCATTTTGGTTAGCACTGAAATCATCACAAATTCAGATTTAATTGTAGTTTTAGTCAATAACTAACAATATAATATTGAGACTTTACCATACATAATCTAAGGATTATTAGCACATTTTTCTTTTTTTAATGTTGATTTATTTATTTCAGGGAAATAGAGAATGTGCGAGTGGGGCAGAGAGAGAGGGAGAAAGAGAACCGCAAGCAGGCTCTGAGCTGTCAGATCTCATGAACCCTGAGTGAGAAGCCCCAGCAAGTATTTTAACTACAAAAATATTTTTGTGTATTACGTATTTCTTTGAAATTTATTGTCCATATCTGCTGGGGACACAAGGTGTCATAATTCAATGCAAAGAAATTTGCAAATCAGTTTGTTAAATCTGAACCAACAAAAGTTTCTTGACATTAACCTTGCAAATTAACTATTCTTTAAAGTAGGAAAAGGGCGCCTGGGTAGCTCAGTTGGTTGGGCATCTGACTCTTGATTTCGGCTCAGGTTATGATATCATAGTTTGTGTGTTTGAGCCCCGTGTCAGGCTCTGCACTGACAACGCAGAGCCTGCTTGGGATTCTCTCTCTCCCTCTCTTTCTGCCCCTCCCTCCACTTACTCTGTGTATCATTCTCAAAAATAAATAAAAACAAACTTTAAAAAACCCAGAACAACAGAGTCCGAGATAGACCACAGATGGCTTATTATATTTGGGGTTTGTTCTCAGATTTTTATGGAAAAAAATATTCTTTTTACCGAAATCCACAGCATCTTATTTTCTTTCTATGGATAAATAGATGTTTCCTTTTGTGCCTATGGAGAGAAATGTGCCCATTTGTGCAATCCCGTACTTTTTCAGTCTCTTTTCTCCGTAATTCTGCATTCTAAGGGCGCCTGCGTGGCTCAGCCAGTTGAGCGTCCGGCTTCAGTTCAGGTCATGATCTCGCGGTTCGTGGGTTCAAGCCCCGCTTCAGGCTCTGTGCTGACCGCTAGCTCAGAACTTGGAACCTGTCTTCAGATTCTGTGTCTCTCTCTCTCTGACCCTCCTCTGCTCACACTGTCTCTGTCTCAAAAATAAATAAAACATTAAAAAATTTATTTAAAAAAATTCTGCATTCTAGTCTTTACTCTCCAATCAATCCTTTAACACAAATTCCTTTGTAATCAAAATGATTTTTATTACAATTTTTTTACAGTTTTTATATGTGTTCTATTCAGTGTCACTCTAAATAGATCACATAAAACATCAACTCTAGTTATATGAATTGAAAAGAATCATCAAAACTTGAGAATAAAAGAAATGAGCTAATTTCTAGTTAATGCAAATTAAGTTTAAGGGTCACAAAAAATATGTGTTGAGAATTTTTCTGTCTTTAAAGAAACTACATATAGTAGAGGAAAAAAAGACTCATACTTACAGCATAAGGTATAATGTAGTAAGATGTATTATTAGGCAATATTAAAATACTGTTTTTATGATTATCCAATGAAATGAAGGTCTGTTACCCCACAGTTCAGCTAAAAAGTTATTTTCAAAGTTTTGAGATTTTGCCACTATGACATGGAAAGAAATGGTATATCTGAATAGCTATTATTCGTATATTTTGTATTATGTCTGAATTGGATTTCTCTCTCTTTCTTTTTTTCTTTTAAGTTTATTTATTCTGAAAGAGACAGAGACAGCACTGGAAGGGGAGGGGCAGAAAGAGAGGAAGACAGAGAATCCCAAGCAGATTCCTCACTGTGAATGCCGAGACTGACATGGGGCTTGGACTCACAAAACCATGATATCATGACCTGAGCCAAAACCAAAAGTCAGATGTATAATCAGCTGAGCCACCCTGACACTCCAGGTTTCTCTTTTCTTCTGTTCAAAGCCATTGACCTTTTATCTTCTGTGAACTATTTTTATACTTTTTGCCATTTTTTTCTCATCTCCTTTTATTTCTAGGATCTTTTCTTTTCTCATGTCTTTTTCTTTATTTTTAGAAGAAACAACTTCTTTAAAGAGCCTCATTGGCTCTACAAAAATTTTTTAAACAATACAAAGAAAAGCATGTCAAATTGATTTCTATAATGCAAATATGCATACCTTTGTGTACACACAAACCCCCATTAAAATGAAGTTACTCCTATAACATAAATTTCATTAAATACTGCCACCATCACATCTAAGGGCATAGGCCAGCTTTATAGATCCTGTTTCAAAGATGACAAAGAATCTGAGACTGAAGGAAAAAACTTAATATTTACATGGAAAGGGCAAGTCTTTATGCTCAAAATAGTAGATCTTTGTATTTAAACAGTTCACTGTTAAAAACAAAAGAAAACAATTCACTGTTATCTTACTTTCTAAAGTGCTAAATAGAAATAAAATGATTTCATTGTGTTATGTTCTTCATGTTTCTCCATTTTGTCATTACTTGTAGACTTTGGTGTTTTGTTCAAGTATTTATTTTTATAAAGTCAATTGTGCCCTTTTCCCCACCTACATTTTTCTGGATTTTGAATCCTATTAAAATTGCATTTAGATTGGCTACTTCGATCTAAGGTAAGACATGAATTCACCCATGTTTTCTTCTAATATTTATATGGCTTTACATTTAGCTCTCTGCTCATTTTGAAATTTTTTCCTGGTTTATGTAGTGGGATATGGATGCAATTTTCCTTTCTTTCCTTCCTTCCATTCCTTTCTTTCCTTCTTTTCTTTTCTTTCTTTCTAATGACAACTCAGTTTTCTCATTGCGACCTTTAAAATGCTGATATTTACCCACTGAAAGAAGATGCTACTTTAACATGCACATGCCCATCTGCATCTGGTGTACTTCTGGACATTCTCACCTGATCATGTACTCTGTCTACTCACGCCCAAGTAAAGCTCTCACATCACTCTCCTCTGGACTCCCCGGAGAGGGGGAATCTACTCAATTTAGGTGATGCTAACAGAATTTCTTTCTGAAGCTGGGCTTCTCTCAGATAGTTGAGATTTGTGAGCCTCTGCACCTTCTCAGGATATTTCCTCTTTTTTCAAAGACAGTTTACCTCTGAGTAACATATAAGTCTTTCATTGAAAGGCAGATTACAGAGCAGCAAGAGAGAGAGCTGGCAAGAATGGCAAGGTTCAGGTGCAAGCTCGCCAGGGTGCTTATTCCGTTAGCCAATGCTTGTTTCTAGATGGGACTATGAATGTCTATACAAGGGATCTTGGCTTGAGAAAACTTAAAATATACATTTGCAGGGTTTTTATTTTCTTATTGTTGTTAATGCCCTTCTGGTTGTAAACCCATGCCTGGTTATCTAGGCCAGTGACAACAATCAGTGAGCCAACTGTCCCTGGTGGTTGCCTGAAGAGTTTTGGACTTAATATCAAAATCCCACTGCTCTTATCTTGATCAAGAGTCAGACAGGCTTCTCCAGATATAAAGAGAGAGCTTGTGGGTATGGAGTAAATCAACTATATTCTCCAGAAAAGGGTGAAAATTCAGAATGAGACTGTTAACCGTATTCCTAGTGAAACTTAACCTAATATGTACATTTTCAATTTTTATATAGTTAAATTATCCTCCAACGCAGCTGTGTTAATTGCACCCCCACCAGCAATGCGCAAGTGGTTTTTTCTCCACATCCATTAGGTTAAAAATAGGAATATGTCATGTAAATTTAACTTTTATAAATTTTATTATAAATGAGAATTGTTTTTTTCCATGTGCAGCTTCCACTTGTGCTCTTTTACTTAGTGTCCTATAAATTCAGCTTTTCCTCCTCATAGAAATGAATGTTTTTGAATTGTAGTTCAAGTATTTTTCTAATTTTTTATTGTCTTTATTTTATCACAGTGACTTTTACTTATGTAAACATTTAAGTCATTTTTAATAATCAGTAATTCATATATATTCATGTATATGAATGTATGTATAATATATATGAATATATGCATATTCATATGTATTATATCCATATGTATATATATTCATATGTGTATGACTATATATTCATATGTAATATATATATATAGCAACTCTTTCTTCACTTTCTCTCTCTCTCGTCGGAAGATGTATGTCAAGAGGGGATAATGAATATTTTAGAATAATAATACAACTTCTTTCCCAGAAACAATATGTGAGTACATTCATAAAATGAGTTAGGTGTTTTAAAAAGCACATGTTGTAATTTATATATTAAAAAACTCAGAATATTTTAAAAGTGATAATGATAGTGCATCAATAATTTATTCATTTGAATAGATTAGATTTGTGGTGTTTCTATTCATCTGATAATGAACTTGTAGGTGTTTGCAGAGAAAAGGGGGTGCATCCTCAATAAATGTTAGTTAGAGAACATTGAATGAATCTGTGATTAAAATAAATTTGTAAATGTCTTATTATTGATCTCCAGAGTGGAGAATTAACTGAGTTTTAATATAGATTCAATTTGCCAAGTAGATTGGTATTTTCTTTGGCCAAACAGCATATCGGTTTTCGAAAAGTCTTCCTATAGTTAATCCAACAAAAGTTTTAAAAAGTTGGTGAATTTTTAAAATAATTAATTTGAGAAAAATGGGTAAAAATAATAAAATAAAATCAACTTGGAGAATATTACTCTTTAAATGCAGAGTGCCACTGACATTCTAAGAAAATTTTGCTGATCATAGGAGTGCCCGGGTGGCTCAGTTGGTTAAGCATTCTACTTTGGCTCATGGTTCGTGAGTTTGAGCCCTGTGTCCGGCTCTGTGCTGACAGCTCAGAGCCTGGAGTCTGCTTCAGATTCTGTGTCTCCCTTTCTCTCTGCCCCTCTCCTGCTCACTTGGTCTCTCTGTCTCTCTGTCTCTCTCTCTCTCTCTCTCAAAAATAAACCTTAATTTTTTTTAAATGTTAAAAAATCTTGCTGATCATAAATAACATCAGCTATTATTATGGACTATATCTATGTGTTTCTCCAGAAGAGAAACCCTAACTTATAGGAGATGGGGTCTTTGGGAGGCAATTAAGTCAGGAGAGTGGAGTCCCCAGGTAATTAGAGTTTTTAGGAGAAAAGGAAGAGAGCTAACCCTTTCTCTCTTTCTGCCATGTGAGAATACAATGAGAAAACGGCAATGTATTACCCAGCAAGAAGGCATCCACCAGACCCTGAGCTTGCTGGCACCATAATCTGGAATTTCCAGCCTCCAGAATTGTGAGAAATAACTATCTGTCATTTAAGCTATCTTGTTATTCTGCAACAGGAGCCCAACCTCAGACAACTATCATTATGGATTTTTAGAATAAGATTTCTTTCTTTGGTTAGTTATTTTTTAACAGAAAACAGTCACAGATCTTTCAAAGAAAAATTGCACTAGACAGAGTTAAATAATAGGCAAGGAAGATGTCTTCCAATAATATTGCAAGAAGGGTTGCAACTATTGCCAAGGGGAGAGAGACTGAACTCAACTGCACTGAAAGAAAAGGTAGAGAATTTTTAAATACGGAGGTAAGTTAATGAAAATGTGCTGCAGGACAAGAGTCTGAAGGCTGTCCATCTGTTCTTGCTTATTAGCACTTACGGAAGTTAGGCTCCTTTCCGCCCATAGAGACAGAGATAGGGACATGACCCTATTTTCCTTTTTCTTTCTTTCTTGCTTTCTTTTCTTTCTTTCTTTCTTTGTGCCTTTCTTTCTTTCTTTCTTTCTTTCTTTCTTTCTTTCTTTCAGATTTTATTTTTGAGTAATCTCTACACCAAACATGGGACTCAAACTTATAACCTCGAGATCGAGAGTTGTGTGCTTCACTGACTGAGCCAGCCAGGTGCCCTGAGGTCCTATCTTTCTTGATGATGACATTACAGCAGGACAGGGACATCCTTGAGAAAGACATTCTTTGATTTATAGTTCAAGAGAGCAGAGAAAGAATTTGCAATTGAAAATTATTCAAAGTAAATAAGGAGATCAAGAAGAAACCCACCTGAAGTTTAGTCCTTGCTCTTGCTCATACACACTTGAGAGAAAGGCAAAATTAAACAACAAACAAAAATCTGTTGAGGTGATAAGAAATGTACTGCTGATCATTTTACCTGATGGATTATTCATCAGGAACATCTCCATTAAGGAAGTAGCAAAAATAATCCCTAAGCATTCCCCATATGTCCCTATTAATATGTGATTTACATTATGCATTTTTATGAGTAATAAATGAAATAATAACCACAAATTATATCTTCTGGATGTTTTTATAAATTATAATTATATTATATATTATAATCACTATTCTTATAATGGTGACAGAATGAGGGGCTGGAAATAACATCAAGCATACCAGACTTCCTTTATTGGCTTGGAATCCCACCCAGACCAGGAATAATTATGCTCTGCACACTTATAAATGACTGCTTACTCCTTATGTTCAACTCTATTGGCCTGGGTAAAGCTAAAGGAATATTATTAAGATATAATGCTGTATGCTATATGGTATTAGAATGATAACTAAATCCATAAATGAGTACCTGGCATCACTTATTTCTCACCGAAAATAATTTCTGTATAATACAGGTTGCTACCCATGAAAGTATAATCTACAAGGTCTTGGTCTCAGTTTTGTATCTAAAAATTATTACTTACTGTGTGAACTGTATAAATTACTTAATAGTTCTATGCATGAGTATTTATATATAAAATTGAATTAATGATACCACCTACTTCCATAAGTGTTGTATTAAATGAAGTTTTATATAAATGCTAATTATAGTCCTAGTGCATATTAGGTTCTCAATATGTGAGAGCCAGCTAGCTGTTGTAACAGTGATAACAGCAGCAATAGTAGTAGTAGTAACAATACTCAACAATACCTTAACAATATCTCTTGTACTGTACTTTGATTTTGTGATTAGACAGCTAAGTTTTGATGAAGTTTGTTGCCTTCACATGTAATAGGGTTGGTGTAGTCTTTAAATTGTTTATGATATCTGTAACATTCCATAGGTAATCTTGAATAATTGTAGTAAGGACTTGTATTTCCTTTCTTGATTAGCAAGTGATATGCTCTTTCTCAGGAAGTTTGCTCTATAAGATGTAAAACTAAAGAGAATCTTTATGAGAAGCTGACCATCTATATAATGTACTACACTCTTGGATAACACTTAATTCTTTTGGGGAGCCATGGTTATAGTAATTTTAGTATAGTAATTTACTTATAGACTAGTAATTTTAGAAGTATACAATATGGTAGAAGGAAATAGGATAAATGAAAAAATAATTATGAGTTTCCTAAGCAGAAATAGAATGGTCTTAAGTAGAAATTCACTGAATAATTTGATAGAATGGGAAAACTGCATTCATCTTATCAGAATGAATGGAGCTCGTCTTAACAAATTTGGAACTCTAGCTTAATAAAAAAAGTCCACTTACTGAAGAGTTTATATTGAACAAAACAGCATAAAACAGCATGACATTAGTCTGATGAGCATCGCTTGATATATTGTTTAACAACCAGAAGGCTTATCCAATAAAACAGATGAAAAGTCACTGAAAAAGTGGTAAGCTCTAGATTTTAAATTGCAAGTGCATAAAAAAAACCCAACTAAGAATAAATTTAATTAAGGAAACTCAAGAACTATACCAAAAACAGTAAGGCAGTGATAAAAGAAATTGAACACACAAATAAATGGAAAGATATTTCATGCTCATGGATTGGAAGAATTAATATTCTCAAAATGTCTATAATACCCCAAGTGTACAGATTCACCCTACGCACCCAATATAATTCATATTTTAATTTCTGTAATAAATATATATTTAACTTTAAAATGCAATAGTTGTACCATTGGCAAAAATTACTTAACAGAAAGAAAATTTCTATCTTGACATTCTCTCTGTGTCATATAATTTAGGCACCTGTTATGAAGAGAAGTTTGTATAATCCCTAGTGAAACCATAGTCAATTTTTACTTTATTACAAAGAGCTGTTGGTGTTTTGAGTTTATTATTTCCTTGGTCATATAAAAAATAAATGAGATTATGCATGTATGCTTATGCAAATAACTGTCCTTGATTAAAAAAAATTGAAATTTGATAGGACTTTACTTTTTTTTATTTATATACAAAAAGGGATATTTAAATACTGTGATATGCATAAAACCATAAAAAGTAAACATTAAAAGAAAATATCATCGAAATGCTAAATAGCCACTTATATCTAGTCTTTTCACAGTATTAGCCTATTTTAAATTTATTTTTTTAGAAATAATTAAAGTGACTAAAAAATGGAATTGTGAGTTAATGTTTTGTTTTGCTACAAACACTATTATTACTTTATCAGAGACATAACTCAGGAAATAGACTTTTCATGCTGTGGTTTACAATAATGTTCCAATTCTGAAAACATATTAATGCTACTCAATATATTTAATAATGTAATTATTAACACATTCATATATATTACTAATACAAGATTTAGTTTTTAGTAGTTTTGACTCAATGTTTTTTTTAATGTTTATTCATTTTTGAGAGACAGAGAGAGGCAGAGTATGAGCAGGGGAGGGGCAGAGAGAGAGGGAGACACAGAATCTGAAGGAGGCTCCAGGCTCTGAGCTGTCAGCACAGAGCCCAATGCCAGGCCTGAACTCACAAGCTGTGAGATCATGACCTGAGCTGAACTCACTTAACCGAATGAGCCACCCAGGCACCCCAATTTTGGCTCAATATTTCTTTAATTGGGTAGACATGTTTTAGGAAATTTTTATTATTATTCACATTGTTTTGGTTGTTACTGCCTCAAGTACACTCACACATATTATGTATGTATTTATTAAAATTAGGCATATACTGACAACATAAGTTCATCTCAATAAATAGATATGATTGAAATAGCTGTAACACATATTCATATATACTGATTTTTAACTGACTTTTTTTTGTAAAATTTGAAGCAAACATTGTGATTAAAACATTGTGACAAAAATATTATCACTAAAATATAAAAATGGAATTCAGAATTTAGAACAATGCTTTATAGTCCTCTGATATTTTTTCATGAAATAACAATGCCATCAATAATTAGGTGTACCACTATGAAATGATAATGCTATCTTTAGTCATTACTTTCTATTTTTTGATTAAGAGTACAAAAAATGTCATTTTTCCTAAGGATGGTCTTGGTTTGGCTTTTTTCATAGTAAATAAAGAATTCATCTCCTACATTAAAATAGTAATATGACCTTTTAAGAAGGACTATTTATTCATTTTATATACTTTCATTTCATTACATTTTATTTCAAGTTAGAGATGTTGTACAGTACACTAGGAGGCTTGGCGTTGAGAGACTTGGCTACCAAGGTAGCCTCATCCTGTCAGATTCATTAAAATGTCTTAAAAGAATATCGGATTAAAGTTTCTTGCTTTATTATTATTTTTAATGTTTATTTTCTTTTTAGTTAGAAAGGCATGATTTTGTGAATGCAAGTGGCATAGTAATCTGGGCAACGTGGTATTTGCAGGTAAGGAGCACTACTGGAACTTCTTGAGAGAGCGCAACCTGAAGGAAGGAGGTGGCCAGGGCCCATTGTGAGATAGCACTGGGTGTTATATGTAAGTGATGAATCACTAAATTCTACTCTTGAAACCAACATTACACTATATGTTAACTAACTAGAATATATATATAAACTTGAAACAAACAAACAAACAAAAAAGAATAGCGGTTTGAGAAGAGCCCTGGAATATACGAGTCTGCCCCAAGCTTGTGAGGCAAACACTCATCATTCACACTACTGAGTGTACTGTGTGCCAGACACTGTCTCGTCTTGGGGAAAACAAAGTAAAGAGAAACATAAAAAATAAACAGGAATCCCTGCTTTCATGAGGCTTATACTCTAATGGGGGTGAAAAGGAAGCAGATGGCAAGTAAATTAATAGAATAGATTACATTAGTGAGGATTAAGTGTAATAGTGGAAAGTAAGCCTGGGAATTGAATTAGCTATTATTGGAAAATTGAAAGGTTAAGAAGAACAGTCAGGGCTGACTCCATAAAAACATGACATTTAAAAATAAATATGTGAGGTTACTAGCCATGCAAATGTTTAAGGGAACGTCGCCAAACGGAGGGAAGAGCAAGGACAAGTACCTAGAGGGTTTGAGGAACAATAGGGTAGTCTGAAGACGTCACAATCAGCAAAGAGGCTAATACTTTATATTTAGATCACCATGATACTATTTTCAGGGCCACCATTTTTACTCCGAGCAAAGGGATGCTGCCCCAGTTTGAACAGAGAGCTGACATGATTTGATTCTATTTAACCAGATCACTCTGGGTGGTATTTTTTAAGAATAGACTTAAAGGGGCAGGAACAAACTTAAGGAAATCTTTTAGGAAGTTTTTGCATATTTGAGATAATAGATGATGGCTAAGGGGATTTGTTGGTGTATATTTGAATAAATCATCAAGAATGGCACTAAGTTTTGTCCTGAGCAAGTAAAAGATGAATATGGGGAAAGTTGCAGCTAAATGTAGTTTGAAGTGGAGGGGAAGAGAGCACTCAGCTTTACATGTGACTTTTGAGAGGTCTCTTAGAGAGCCACGTGGAGATGTTTAGCAGGTATTTGGGTGTGTAGATCTATGTATCCATGTGTTTACACATCTATGTGCCTACCTAAACACCGATTTTAACTTTTTCATTGAATTGTTTTACTTGATTACTCATACTTCTGTGCCTGACTAAACTCTACTTTCATTTTTTAAATTTATTTTTTAACGTTTATTTATTTTTGAGAGACAGAGAGAGAGAGACAAAGCATGAGGAGGGGAGGGGCATAGAGAGGGAGATACAGAATCTGAAACAGTCTCCAGGCTCTGAGCTGTCAGCACAGAGCCCAACGCAGGGCTCGAACCCATGAGCCATGAGATTGTGACCTGAGCAGAAGTTGGACACTTGACCAACTGAGCCACCCAGGCACCCCTCATTTTTTTAATATAAAAATTTTAAATGTTTACTTATTTATGATAGAGAGGGAGACAGAGAGAAAAGGAGATACAGAATCTGAAGCAGTCTCTAGTCTCCGAGCTGTCAGCGCAGAACCCAGTGTGGGGCTTGAACCTACAAAATGTAAGATTATGACCTGAGCTGAAGTTGGATGCTCAACTGATTTGACCCACCCAGGTGCCCCTTATTTTTGTTTCAATTTTAACGATTTTATTTTTATGTTTCTCTTTTCATTCTGTGATTTTTGTAAACAGAAGTCATGAAACATGACTAGAAGGGTGGTTTTTAAGAGACTTGATGTCACATTAAAAAAAAGGAGGTTTGAGCCCCATTTCTGGTTACTAGCCAAACAAATATTTAAGGGAAATGTGTTAGAACAGAGGCAGAAGCAAGTACAAATGCCTTGGGTGTTTGAGGATCAACAGGGAAGTCAGAAGGGATCATGGGCAGCCACTTTCCCAGTGACTCACTCTTTGACAGATTACAATTTCCCCAATGATGGTTCTCAGAATCTTTTTGTTTATCTGATGCAAAGCACTCATGGATTTGCCAATTGAAAAATTCAACTTGCCAGATGCACAGTTGACTGTTTTACTGAGATCAGTGCTTATGGAAAGATTGTAAGCTAAAGAAATAAATCACTATTTGACATTTTAAGGATCATGTTAATGTGTTCCTATATATTTTCCAAAAATGGCACTTTTCTCCTTGGAACAAAAACAATTAGTAACATTAAATATGCAGATATTGATATGTATTTTTATTTGTAATTCAGTAATATAAGCATGGAGCTGGTACAGATTTTAGAAACAATACTATATTATACACAGAATTTCAAAACTGTATCAGTCTCTAGTGAAAGAAAATTTGGCTTACTAAATGGTAAACTGGCTGCCTGAATCAATCAGGACTTACTCTGGATAAGAGAAAGATTTTTCTGGCAACAGGTATCAAATATGGAGAATCAGACACAGATACAATTGTTTATGAATTACAGGAGTGAAAGCCAAGGGGGGATGATTTTGTTTTCAGATTTTGCTCATGAGTTTTTATCCAGAGAATTAGAAAATTGTTGCTCCTCTTCTCCCTGTGTTGTCAAGACACTGTCACAGATTACTATTCTTGCCTTGTAGTAATGGCAATTGAGTGGAAGAGGAGTGACCTAAAGTTGCTACAAAAAGAAAAAAGAAAAGAACCAAAAACCTCACTTTTATAAAAGCACTTACTTTCTGCTCACCACCGCTAGAGGAAGATTCCTTCTGAATCTCAATTAAGTTTGTTTCAGTGGTGGAGCCTAAATAACATCCAGAAGTCTGGAGGGAAGGGAGTGAATATACGTAATTCCCACACTTACAGTCCTAACAATAGAAGAGAGAACACATTAGGATTTTGGAATTGATGTCATGGCCAAAATTCCATCATTCCTCATAGTTCATTCCAGTGGCTTACCTTGTAACTTTTGAACAATGACAAATCATCAATAGCATGCTTTATTCTAACATAACACAACTCATTCCTCATTTAAGTGAAGATGTCCTAAAGCTCTCTGTTTGAGGTAGAGACTCACAGTTGAATCAATCACTATATCCATCTCTGATGACTTGTTTGTTTATTTCCTAGTTAAGATACACTGTCCTACAGTAGTCACAGATAAAATTATAAGGTAAATAAGCACCAAAATATCTTCCCTGTAATATTTAGGAAGAGAGGCAATAGTTACTAATCTATGTCAATAAAAACAAGAGAACATGCCTAGCTATACTAAATGCCTGCAATTAGTCAGAAGGTGTTGGTGTTTTAATTTTCCTTCTTCCACTGCTTAGTCCATCTCTTTTTTGCCCTTAGCTCTCATATTTTAGTTGTTTATGATTCTTTACTTGGTGACACTTCTTGATAGCCTTGACTATAGTCGATTCAGTAGTCTTCACTAACTAGACAAGGAAGTACAATGAAGTAGCCATTGGAAATCTGGATTTCAGATACCTGCCTCTACAACTATTATGTAGTAGAATCAATCGTTCCATCCAACATAATAACGCATAACATAGCCTGTTGGTTTCAGAGACACACGTTCCAAAATATCCTGCAAGTCGTCTCAATGCTCAGTTCAATCTAAATTCTTCCATACATATCCAGTTGAAATTCAAGAATAAAACTTCTTCCTGACTAATGTTCTAAATTTCATGTAAAAGACAGCTATTCTCTGAATTCACTCCCTTTTGATTCTGGAATCCATAGGATTAGGAGGGTCTAGCTTATAGAAAGCTATATTCTGCAACTAAAAACTGTAAAAGATCACTTAAAAGTACACATGGGAGCCTATTTTATTATGCTTGGGCTGAGAATTTAAAGTCACAAACTAGTATTTTTCTATCTATAGGTTATTGCGTACAGACAAAAGCAGTCTTACAGTGACTAATCCTTTATATTCTGTGTTGGTAACAGCTAGTTAGTCTCCCTAAGCCTTGCCTTCAGAGGGTACTTTATTCAGGCATTCGTGATAATTTAAGGAGTTATTTGCAATTTTATGCCATGGAAAGCCAGTATACATTTTTCACCTAGGATCTTCCAAAACAACCTGGAGAGATAAATACTTTCTACCTGCCATTTCTGATGGTCTAGTTCATGGAAACACTATTAGTGCTCTATTCTATTTCACTCATAATTATATTTAAAAAAACAAAAATTACCCTATGTACTTCGAGCAAAAGTGCCTGGATGGCTCAGTCGGTTAAGCATCCGAGTCTTGATTTCAGCTGAGATCATGATCTCACAGTTCATGAGTTAGACCCCTGTGATGGATTCTGCACTGAGAGTGAGGAACCTGGTTAGGATTCTCTCTCTCCTTTCTCTCTGCCACTTTCCTGCTCTCCCTTTCACTTTCTCTCTCTCTCTCTCTCAAAATAAATAAGCTTAAAAAAGTACACTTAATATAGAAAATTAGTACTTACAAAGCCATTAGAAGTCTTGGATGAGTAAATTACTAGATTACTCTGAGGTTTTTTTGTTTGCTTCTTCTTCGTTTTTCTTTTTTTAGTTATGATCTAAATAATCAGAAATTTGCTCTTACAACACATGTTATAAAATAATTCAAAATACCTAATGATTATCCCTGGAGTTAAGGGAGAATTACTTGCAAGTCCTGAAATATGTGATGATAAGCATCACATAGAAGGGGAAGAAATAATTCCATTGAAAGAAAAGGAAAAATGAGAGGAAAGGAAAAGAACTTCAACATAGACCCACAGTTGTCAACCTCAGGGTTTGGATATAATGTGACAATGGAAAAGATGATAGAGATTGTTGCATTTTGATTCAGATTTTTATAAATATTTTCCAACTGACAAAATGTGAAAGATACTTTAATTAACACTGAGAATGTTACAGCAAACTAGCTGACATTATCCTGTTCCTACTATATCCTACAGTCTAGTGAGAAATACAGATAAGTAAGCAGCTACAACTGATACTCTTAAATGTATTGTTGGTGAGCAATATTAGAAAGTTTAATTTTGAATTTAATTTTTAAAATTCTCAAATCATTTCAAGTTTTACATGTTTTTGTTTTTCTTCATGTAACTCTTCAACTAAGAATTGGCTGGTTTCAAGAAGGACTGGATTCAGTGAATGATCTGATGTTGTCAGGACTCTGTCTTTTACTTACTCTTTATCTCTGCATTTTGTTTTCTGTGATTGATTTCTTTTTGCAATATTTTCCTTTATCATTTTGGTAAAAAAGGGACAAAGTCTTTTGACTGCCTTCCCATGGACCTGGTGCCTCTTCTTGAAATAATCATGACTTTGGGGAGATATAAAGAACTCTAAAAAGTAGCCCAGCAAATATGCTTCCCCTGGTAGAATAGGAATTCCTTTGTTATTAACAGATCCACCAGAAGCATAGTGAAGGAGGCAGTGTTCACAAGTGGGAAAGAGGGACTGTATCATGAAAAGGGGAAGGCAAAGGGAAACTGGGAAGACAAAATCAAGAGATCTCAACTGGAATCATTTCACTGTTAAGGATGACTATCCAAGGAATTAAAATACTTAGCTGGTTGAGATGTGAAGCGATACCAGTAATTAATCTTTTCAATGTAAGGGCCATGATGGATGGAATAAATGGTTCAGGCAAAGTGAACTCCATGAGTTAAAGCACAAAGTTAACAGACAACATTTTGTGAAAATCATAGGTGTGTATTCTGATGGGAAGAGGGGCCAAGATTAAAATACGCTTTAAGTGAGAAAAATGATGGTGCATTAGATTACCAGTCTGGAGATGCATAGATGGATTTGAGAGACATGGGGGAAAGTTTTCTTGTTTAAGTAAATGAGACACTAACCACAGTTATTATATCCTCCCCTTACCCTGAACAATGTATTTTGATTATCTTTTACATTTGTTCATACTGCATTATACTTACAACGGCTGTTTATGGAACTGCCGTGACTCTTTTATCCAGTGCAGTAGTTCCTGTCAATTTTTCTCCCCTAACAATGCTTTAGTTTTCTTCATAATCCTTACAAAGAATTCAGCCATATTATATTACATGTTTATTTGCTCATCTGTTTGTCTATATTTCCTGTAATTCCCCTGAAAGCAAGATCTGAGTATTTTGTTCACTGTTAGATCCCAGCTAGCAGAGTGGCTGCCACACATGGTTTGGAATAACAATGTTTCAAATGGTATAATCATAGGCTGCATCTCAAAACACAGGTATTAACAGACTCTGAGTTATGATAACTAGTCATCACCAGTGACAGGTAATATGCAGCGTCACCCTCCACAATGGCTCCACTTTGTCTTGTGCCTAGAATAGCTCGATATGGTCATCGGCAGTGGTGAAAGCCGACTCTGATTTTCTGACCACTTGTGTTTTGCCCTCACCTCCCGTCAAGAAAACATGATTGGGAAACTGGTGACAAAAGTACATGAAAGCCATTCACTGGAATTGCTTTCAGTCCCTAGCATTCTGTAGGGAGAACACGAATACAGAAGGAACATGAGAGTGGCTTGCAATTAGGTCTTTTCTGAGCACATTATCAATTCCTCCCTCCACAGTAGGCAGAGGCGGGGACAATCTCAGCAACTCTACCACAGCCCACAGACTGGCCATTAATCTGCTACAGTGGCTGGCATCTTGAAAAGTATGTAATGAAATCTTTTGCCATTATTTCATATGGAAAATTGCTCTTGACAAGCTTTCTAAGTTCAGCCCTTTTCAAGAATCCCTCCCTCAGTTGTCAAGGAGTGCCTGTATATCATACTTAGCTTCTCCTCTATTTATCTCCAGTCTCAGAATCATTATTGCAGACCGTTATTACAATCCTTAACAATGCTGTTTTGGAGGCAATGTACATTTATGCTTAGACTGGAAATATTAGAGGCCAAGTAAAGTAATATTAAAATAGGAATTTTCAAAGTATCTTTGAGACTCATTACTAGACAGAGGATTGGTATTTTATTGATATTTACTTATATTTTTGAAGAAAACTGCTTCGTTTTTTTCCATTAATAATTATTTATAATCAGAACTTGTTTTATAAGTACTATGCCTTAACAGTCATATGATTCTTGTTGTATGTGAAATATATTTTCTTATAGCAAAAAATTCCTCATGAATGTGACTTTTTAATACCTTGAATATCAATGTGTCTATTTGGTGAATTTCAGAGCTCATTTTGAATAGGGTTTTCTCTAACATTCTCTCATATAGTACAGCTTGTTAAAACACTGAACCTAAGAAGTGGTCTGAAGGATATTTCTTATCACTTAGCCGTTCAGAATTTCTCAAAATTGTTGTTCTAATTTTCCAATTGTTTTTATTTTTTTTTTAGCTTTAATGGTAGAACCAAGCTTAATTTGATTCAAATAACAGTTCACTTTTTAAATGCCATACTGTCTTATTGTCAATTAAAATATTATCTTACCAAATTTTCCAGCAAAATATATGTAATTTTCTTTTAAAATTATTGCAAATTAAGTCATCAAAATATTCTGCCAAAGAAACCAGATTTTAGACTTCAAATATTCAAATATAATACCCAACACAATGAAATATGTTAGAGCTAATTAAATTACTTGTCGCTTTGTAGACTTTGACATTAAAGGCATATGTTTGTTATAAGTTTTGCTATAATAATACTCCATTATACATATTTTTAACAGATTTTATTCCTTAAAACTGCTTTAATCACAATCAGTTATAATGTTCTTAATGAATTGATAAGCCTAAAATTTTTCAGGGATATGAAACAAGAATATACTATGACTCTTTTCTTACACATTTGCACTTTAATACATTAAAATAACTTTAAATAGGGGCACCTGGGTGGCTCAATCAGTTAAGCATCCAGCTTCAGCTCAGGTCATGATCTCATGGTTTATGAGTTCCAGACCCGCATCAGGCTCTGTGCTGACAGCTCAGAGCCTCGAGCTTGCTTCGGATTCTGTGTCTCCCTCTCTCTCTGCCCCTCCCCAACTTGCACTCTGTCTCTCTGACTCTTGCATAAATAAATAAACATTTAAAAATGTTAAAATAACTTTAAATATTCTCAAAAATAATGTCCTCCTTCCTACAGATACCATGTCTTTTTGAAACATTCTAGTTTCCTAATATAACCTATGTAACCTAACATGTAACAGGTCCTAATAATAAACTTATACCATAAATAACACCTTTAGGTTAACTTGTCCTTAAGGAATATATAATTGGTAGAAACAAAGAGCATTATAGAGCAAATCTATGGAGGTTAATAGTATCAGAAGTATGTGGCTTGCATTTGGAAGCTGTGTTGCTTGACACATGCATCCCATGGGGTGGAGAATAATTGTACCTTGTCTTAGAAGATTAAGCAAGCATCAATAATGTGCCTCAGCTGGTGTCTGGAATTTCAAATTTCTAATGAAGTATATGTTATTACTTTCACAAGTGTTAACTCTGTGGCTTCAATTTCCAACTCCATTCACTATATCCCTGCCATTCAAATCTCTGAATGTTTTTATTAGCGAAAAACAAATTTTCTCTAATTTATATTAAAGAAATACGTTTGATTTCTGAGAAGTGACAGCTTTAATCTTCCTGCTGTATCTCTTGAGGATGCCTGATTCTGCTGCCTCCTAAGATTTCATAACAGAAACTTAACAGCTATGTTGTCTCTGTAATTAAATTCTTTAAGCCCAGCCTAGTTGTGAGCCTAATCACTGTAACTCCTTCCTTGACTTTTCCTCATTATGGGATGCTCCTTTACCTTTTTTATGCCTTCAACTCTTCTTGACCTTTAAGACAAAACTCATAGGGCGCCTGGGTTGCTCAGTAAGTTAAGCATCCAATTTTGGCTCAGGTCATGATCTCACTGCTCCTGAGTTCGAGCCCCCCATGGGGCTCTGTGCTGACAGCTCAGAGACTGGAGCCTGCTTTGGATTCTGTCTCTCCCTTTCTCTCTGCCCCTCTCCTGATTGCTCTCTCTCTCTTTCTCTCTCTCTCTCTCTCTCTCTCTTTCAAATATAAAATAAAAACATTAAAGAAAAAGATAAAACTCATCCATCACTTCCAAGATTCATGGTTTATAATCCTTACCTTCACCTTAGGTAAGAATTGTTTTGTTTTTTCCTATATTCCTCTGTGATTACTAACAACGTATTCATTTAATTGTGAATTTATCAAAAAATATGGAACTCTCATTTCATAAAGGCATTCGCCTGTACTCTGTATATGTGTGGCTACTCCACAGTGTCTTTAGATTCCTATTGGCAGGCACTGAGGCTTCCTCACATTTCTAATTTCCTGTCCCCTGCCCCTCCCACCAGCTATCAAAGACTTAACGCTGTTTCTGACATTTAAAACTCATTATACAACTACTTATATTTGTCTAGTATAAATAGAAGAAAGAATGTTGAGCTTCATCAAAAAAATAAGGCTCATGAGAAGTAGTAATTCAGAAATTTGTTTTGAAAAATGTCTTACTTGCGTAACATTTTAACGTAACTTGATAGGATGATGTTTTAAAAATTCAGCAAGGAATCAAATTGGTGCTTGGAAAAGGAATTAAGTTCAAATGAAAATGCTGCCTGGCCGATCCCCTAATTTTTAGACTTCTGAGAACCTGAGCAACGGACTCCACAATGCACGGCCTGAACGTCTGATCTACACAACTGTAAACTCATAAATGAAAGCTGTTCACATCATGAAGTGTGTGGTGAATTTTTATTCAGCAATGGAAAACTAATGCATGTATATAGAGGAACAGTAAAAAGGGCGGGGCAATGAGAGAGAGAGGGAGAGAGAGAGAGAGAGAGGGAAAGAGAGGGAGAGAGATAAGGGGATGGGGTTAAATCATATAAATAAATTTAACAATTCCTTCTGCTTCTACTCAGAAAAATTCTCCTTTAGAGTGAGCATATCATGGAAGATAAGATCTCATTTCCTTCAGATGCTCTCATTTTCCACTACTTTCACAGAATGAGCTTTTCAGATTATCGAGACTGATTTTTTGCTGAAGGAAAGCCATTTGTGTCAAATATGATTGTAAACACAAACCAGTGGCATAATCTAATGTTTAAATGAAGACAAATTTATCTGTTTCAACATAGGAGGAAAGCAAGACTGAGTTAGGTTTATTAAGAAATGCACATTACTGATTATCTGAGATGTAAGTATAGACATGTCTTCAATATAGGCTATGCATTCAATAATCTGTATCTTGAGTTAGATCAAACTTCACCGTGCTTCCAAGTCCAGTTAAAATTATTTATTTTCACAGAACTTATGAAGTAAGAAAAATAGGTTGTCACTTTTTGTTGTCATTCAATATGTGGTCATTAAACAAGTTTTTGGAAAGAAATGCGTTTGCAAATACACTTATTGGACTGCCTAATCAGAATGTTGTTTTCTAATTTGGTTAATTTTTATTGATTGATCACACGAAATGTGTCAAGAAAATTCTTCTAGCCCCACATTGTTGGTTTGGTTCTGTTTTTGTGTGTATATAACATGTGAACTTGCCCTGTCTTCGAACCTCTTGTAATATATTGAAATCACCTATTTTCTTGACTTTCTCACTCACTGAGTTATATCGTTCTTGAGGAAAGAGGTCTGGCCTTGTTCTACATTCTACTGAATGTTTGACACAAAAACACACTCAATACTGCTGTTGAAAAAATATTATTTTTAAATTCAAAAGTAACATCGATCATGTCTTCTTTTTAATTTTAACTGCATTAATTCAGATCTCTTTAGTGTAGGAAATAGGGTTGGTAATGAAGACGCAAAAAAGAATGTTAGTTCTGCATTCAAGGTGCTCACACTCTAGTGCTCTATTTACAGCCCAGTTGTGATTTGTAACATGCACTTCAATGTATTCACTTCAAATTGTCTGTCTCAGGTGTTTCCCTAATTCTGTTACACGGTAATCTCATAAAGGACTTCAAGTCTGTTAGATAACAAGTATCATATAAAATTAAGAAACAGATTTAGTGAAATAAAGGATGTTTGGTCAAATAATGTGCTTCTCTTAATTTATAAACCAATTAATCTTGATTCAACATCTTGGTAACATTTCACCCTGTTTGTCACTCCATTTTACAAATAGGAGGACTTCACTTGGAACGATTTTGTTGATCCCTGCTGGGTTTACAACTTCAATTACGTGACGACCCTTCTATTTTTTATGGGAACTAGCTTGACTTCTTCGATTTTTCTTCATAATTCACATCTCTGAGGGTAGGAACATATTGGTTGGAATAATTTTGTATCCCAGTATGAGCAATTATATATTTTCTCATGTGATTGATACTGAATGCACGTCTATTGGTGAGTCCTATCCTGTGCTTTGTAATTCCTTTAATTTCATTTATATTCAGCTGGGATGAGAGCCAGATTTCTCTTGGCTCCCACACCGGTTGATGCTTAAGACAGTGGATAATTTTTTTAATGCCTTCAGTAGTTGTAGGCTTGCCAGCTATACACCTTCTTTCTGCGATATTTCCTGTTGCTATTATTCACCAGGAATACATTTTCTGTATTTATTATGTTTACCCAGCAACTTCCCCATTCTATTACTTACGAATGAATGTAAGTTCATCTGAATTCTTTTTAAATTGCCTAGATTTGAGACTACTAATTAAAACTTCTTAAGATAAAAGTTGCCGAGAGGCCATATTTTGGAAACATTATGTTTACTATGTTTGTCAAAAATTTACATACTATTGATATGCTCCATTTATCTTGGCATCTGTTACCCAACTTCTTGACTATAAATGAACACATTTTAACTTTCACTGGCTGTTCTCCCTAGCAAACAGTAATGGCTGGCCGTGTGATCCCCACTTTATAGGGTAACATGCTATTTTCATCTTTAATTTGGGTATGGCAGGGCTACAATTTGTATATGTATGTTTTCAATGGATGTGTCTTTTATAGGAGGGTGATAAATTTGAAAGTGATCTTTAGTCTCGAAAAATATAAGAATCAAGATTAAAAAAAAAACTTACCAAATAGTTATTAAAGCCTGTGGATTTAAAAAAGAATTTTTAATGTTTATTTGTTTTTGAGAGACAGAGAGAGGGGGGAGAGAGAGAGAGAGAGAGAGAGAGAGAGAGAGAGAGAGAGAGAGAGAGAATGAATGGGAGAGGGGCAGAGAGAGAGGGAGACACAGAATCTGAAGCAGGCTCCAGGCTCCGAGCTGTCAGCACAGAGACTGACTGACGCGGGGCTTGAACTCATACACTGTGAGATCATGACCTGAATCCAAGTAAGACCCTCAGCCAGCTTAGCCCCTAAAGCCTCTGGATTTTAAAAGTTAAAAATATTCTCTTGTATAAATTTCTTCTCCTGATGCTGTAGCCAGATAAAAATACGGAAGGGTGAAGTATTTTTCTCTTGGTCTTCCCTTAAATCTGACTCTGTCTACACAGTGTGCATTCCTCCCATTCCAGCTTTTACAGTATAAATTATCTATAGACAGAATGATTGCATGCATGGCCAGTACTTATGGATTTTTTAAAATCAATTTGTAGCCTAATTCTCATTTTTTTCTTTTTGAACGTAGGTCACCATACTATTTTTGGCATATCTTGCATTATATTCATTGCGTGATTAAAGTCTAGTATTTGTGATTTTATAACAATGAAAATTTCTAAATGCCTTGTGAGATATTTCCAGTTTTTGAAAGAAGTCTTGGGAAACCGAGATTCTGTAGTGCACTCCAGTGACTACAAAAGTGCTCTCTGCCCAAACTTGTCCAGCAGTTACACATAGAGAATAAGCTAACAGATCCATGAAATTGTATTTCTCAGTGCATAAATAGTAAAAGTTCATCAACTTGCTGAAAATCAGTTTCTTAATGAGTGCACCAACTATATTATTGAATATGTTAAATGTATAAACACACACATGTATGCAATATGAACATCTTAAAATATATATATAATACAAGCAAACATCCATCTATTTATCATGTCACATTTAAAAGATGGGAGAATACCAGTATCTTTGGACCCCATTTGGGACCTTAAGTGATTGCATTTTCCGGAAAAGAATTATCTACTTTCCTGAATATTTTATTAATTATTCTGCTTTTCTCCATGTTTTCACCATGCAGGTATATTTATCTAAATAATATAGTTAAAATACATTTATGGCTACTGTTTCTCAATGTTTTCTCTTTGAGAGGCAAACATGCTGTTTTATATTGCTGTAATTCACCTGATTTTATTACTAGTAATATTCCTCAATTTATTTATTTACCTATTTATTTTTGTGATGGGCATTTGATTTGTTTCCAGGTTTTTGCTATTACAAATCTTGCTGGCATGAAAATTCTTGCCTGTACACGTGTGTAAGGGTGTATGCCTGGAAGTAGAATGGTTGGACCATAGTGGTTGTTTATATTTCAGTGCACTGTAAAACGTTAAAACTCTTTTCAAGTGTATCAATCTACCTTCCCATCAGCCCTATAGGAGAGTTCCTGTTCCTCATCTTCAACATCACATAGTATTTTTAGCCCCCTGCCAATGTGATTACAGTGATATTGTGGTTATAACTTCTTTTATCTTAATTACTAATGATATAAATATTTTAATTTCTGAATAATTGTGTTTCCCTTTCTATGAGAAGTGCTTTTATGTACTTTATCTATTCCAATTGCTTTTATTTGTTATGCTTTTGATTTATAGAAGTTATATATAATTGCTGGACCATTGCCTGATTATATATTTTGCAAATACCTTCCATTCTGTGGATACTTTTATCTCTATTTTCTTGTCTTTCATTAAAGAGAAATTCTTATTTTTTTCTGCCATGTATTTGATGTGTCTTTTAAAAGAAATTCTTTACTATGAGATCATAAAGGCATTCTAATACTTTTTCTTTTGAAAGTTTTAAAATTATCTCTTTTATGTGTAAATCTTTCATTCATCAATAATTCATTTGTGTATGTATATGGTAACATAAAGAGAAGGATCCATTTTAATGTCCTCTGCAAATAAGTTTCTTAACGTTCAATAGTTTATACTATTTCCATTTATTTTCACTGTTATCCTTGCCATATCAGAATCTGTATCTGGGTTCACTGTTCTGTTGCTTGATGTGATAGCCTAGTCTCAGGTAAATATCCAACTGTCATACTTTATAAAATAGCCTTCATAAAGTATCTTGATAGCAGAAAGAATGATTTTTGGAACATTTTATACTTCTTTATTTGTGTCTTGGCTATAAAGATTACTTTATATTCAATATATGTTTTAGAGTGAGTCTTTCATGTATTTTTCAATAAAAACTACTTTGGAGATTTTTATTCCAATTTTTTGTATCAGCAGATTAATTGAAGAGAATGTATATCATAATGATACTCAACCTTCACATCCATGAATATATAAATCTATTGATTTGGATATTCCTTAATATTTAAACTGAGGTTTATAATTTTCTATATAGATCTCATACACATCTAGTCTTAGACTTATTCCTACATAAGTAATTTATTTTCTTTTAGATTGTATGCAGATGCAATTTATCATATATCTGGATATATTGCTTAACAT
Source organism: Cryptoprocta ferox (assembly GCA_028646485.1). Classification (NCBI taxonomy): domain Eukaryota; kingdom Metazoa; phylum Chordata; class Mammalia; order Carnivora; family Eupleridae; genus Cryptoprocta; species Cryptoprocta ferox. The sequence goes on from CM053562.1 coordinate 43,631,134, forward strand.
TTTATTGATTATTTTGTGTTTTTAAAAATTTTTTAAATGTTATTTATTTTTGATAGAGACAGAGTGTGAGTGGGGGAGGGGAAGAGAGAGAGTTAGACACAGAATCCAAAGCAGGATCCAGGCTCTGAGCTGTCAGTGTGGAGCCCAATGTGGGACTTGAACCTGCAAACTGAGATAATGACCTGAGCTCAAGTCAGATGCTTAACCAACTGAGCCACCTAGGCACCCCAGATTATTGTGTGTTTTTGACATCAGTAATATTTTCTGCAAATCATAATGAATTCATGTTTTCTTTCAAACTCATATATTTCCTCACTTTAGTGATTGGCTATTCTCTCCAGTGAAAAGTTGAATAGAACTGCTGACAATGAGTATTTTAGTATTGCTGCTGATCTTAAAGCAAAAATTTTGACTTTTCAGCATTCAACATGTTTGCTAATTCTTCTATAAATTTCCATTTTTACAGCTTATATGTTTCTTTCTCTTTCTAGTTTGGTACAAGTACTCAAGACAATATTTTATTTTTCAAAAATATGTTACCTGTTGAGATGAGCATATAATTTGTTCTCCTTTACTGTGTTTATGTAGTTAATAATATATTTTCCAACATTGAACTAATGTTGCATTTCAAAAATAGAGACTTATAACAATCTTTTGGACACCATTCAATTTGTTAACAATATTTTTTAGAGACTTTATATATTTATTTGCTATTAGTATTAAGTTCACATTGGAATTACAAAATAAGCATTCTTTTCATTCTTTAAAAATGTTTAAATACTCTTTAAAATGCTTATTCCTTGAATAATTGTTAGAATTCCCTAATAAAACCTTGTGCTTTGTGTTTTCTTTATATGGAAAATCTCTACTATTTTAATTTATTTGCTATAAACCAGATTTTCTGTTTTATTCTCTATCAGGTTTATTACTTTTTTTAAATTTAGGATTTGGTTATATCACCCATTGCATCATGTTGTTTGCAACACCATCATATTATTTCTGCAACAATTATACAATTATGTTTTCTTTTCCATTGATAATATTGTTTGCTGGTCTCCTTTGCATTCAACTATTTGCTTGAACTTTGTAAATGTTATTAGTCTTTTCATAAAATTGAATTTTGCTTACTGGTTCTATCCATTGTATTTCAATAGTATTTATTATTTTTTGCTCTTATGGATAACATTTTCTTACTTCTATTTCATTTAGTTTTATTCTAACATTTTTATCTGAGTGCCAAATTGATCTTTTCATCTTTCCTTTCTAATTAAATATATATTTTATTTTGTACAGCGTGCTACTTTAGCTTCTATAGAGCACTTTCACTGTACAGTATTTTCATTACCATTAAATCGTATTATTTCTTCTAAGCGTTTCTTACAAGGCTTTATTTTTCTCTAACTTCATGACATGGTTGTTCTCTCATAATCTCTTTATATTGATTACCAACCTAATTACATTTGATTAAGAATGTGCTCTTTAGGATACTGATTCTTGATAATATAATAAGGCTTGCTTTATTGC